>JAODKF010000087.1:2618577-2645680 GCA_026779585.1 Mormyrus proboscirostris | reverse complement strand
AGCAATTAATCGATCATCGATCGATAAGATGAAACAACTATTGATTAATGAATTACTCGATAATTTGCATCCCTACTGTCTATATACATGTAAGCAGTCTGGACAATATGGGATAGAAAGCTCTTTTTTTTGCTTGAACAAATGGACATATTACTAAATATGGTTAAACATTAAAATATTATAATACTCTTATTGGAAACATCTTATTTTTAACTGGCCTTGAATTGCTGGATCTTGAAAATCGCCATACAAGGTCAAATGTTTCAAGCTGACCACCAGAGGGCGGGCTTCAATACCATTTCCCAATGTACATATTCGGCCAAAGCAAAACGTGACAGTATATAATGCACAAGGCCAGCCTGTGGCATAGACAATATAGGCAAATGCTAAGGGCACCATCCATCCAGGGGGCACCATATAGGAATGAGAGGATGAAAAAAAGTGTAACATTCCACTATTCTTAAAACTAGTTGGTATTAATGTGTCTTAATACGAAAAGAACAAGCCCACATGAATTTACCTGCTTAACAAAGCCTATCAAGTAGTAGTAGTAATAATAATAATGATATGTAAGTTTCCTATGAGGCCACTGCGGCGCCCCCTCCCCCTCCAAAATTCTCCAAAAATGCACAACCCACACTAGCATTTAACCTAATTTTTAGTGAATTTATATGGTCTCTTAAAAAGTGAATATCCACATACAACGTATTAAGCCACAGATCAAAGGATGTCTGTTTTAGAGCTAGGATTACCATGAAACAAAATTCACATTAGGCTGATCTTCCTGAAATACCACACTGCTCCCCTCCAAGAAAGCTCACTATTTGCTATTTCAACAACACAACGATGGAAAGCATTGAGCGTCAGTGCTGCCATTTCCATTCCGAAGCCAATATTGAAAATGTTCTTAATATGTATTAATTACTAACAGCTTCAAAGAAAATCAGGTACTGGAAAATTAGAAAATGAACTGTAGAATATTCCAAAAAGTTATGGTTAGATTACCACAATTTTTTCATTTATTGTATGCTAATTGCTAGTAAGGCATGTGACCTTTATTAACCTATAAATGACCTCTTTTCCATTCAGAAAAAATGGAAAAAGAGCATCGATATTTTCTCTGGAAATGTATGTGTCTGAAACAGAGAATTCCATTTTTATAACGGGAGTAATTTCTGAAAGTTGTTTAGTTCAGAAGTTGTTTTGATGATTTTTGATGACAGTTTTATGACCCTTTCGAGGGAGAAATTACAGAGTCAGCAAGTAGGACCGGGCATCTGAACTAAAGGTTCTTATGGAAGGTGAAAGCGAGGCTTCATGGGTCACAGACTCGGATATCACATGACATGTCAGCAATGACGTGAAAAGGAAACTGACCGCAGAATCCATGATGAACAAAGAGCTTTTGGGTTTCCTGTTTGACAAGACCAGTGTGATGTGGCACTGTTTTTGGAATTTAGAATTGAGCTTAGAGTGGCACAAACATATATCTGTCCATTTAGACTGAAAACACCTCATTGAGAAGATACCTGTATTACACTCAGGGTACCTGACTTGAGAAGCCCCTAACCAGAAATGTGGACAGTATAAAGGAACCCTTCAACAAATAATTAGCACAAATGGCATGCAGGTCAAATGGTAAATGTCACCACCTCTGTGGACACTTAATGGCATGGTTCCACTCAAACTGCATGGTGGTCACTTTTGGACTGTAAACTGCCTTGGTGGGAGTGGGAGAGTATATGAATGACAGCAGGAGAAAAGCAACCAAAACAAATAAATGCATATCTCACGTAGGAATGAAGGTTTCAGGCCTTGGTAATCCTGACAGGATGAGCAGTTAAAAATGAATGGACATAAGGAGCAATGTTTCATGAGAATTATATGTGTACTTGCATTGATATTAATCTGAACAATACATAAAAATGTATAACGTTACATACAGCACCCTTTATATTGGACTTAACCCAACCATCCATATGCGTTATTTGCCCTATGATCCGGAAGCTTAGAATCATGCACTTTATTGACTCGATATTCATGTTTGAAGGTCCCCGACTTAACCTGATACTCGTCTATTCCTTTTGGCTGCAAGTCTCTGAGTCAACACTATTAAAACTTTTAAGATAAGCAAGTAGCAACAGACCATAATCATAGGTATATTGTGTCCAATAGAAAAGAAGAGGCTCGCTTATTTTCAGCCGTAGCTTTCGTTTTTGCCGGTAAGGTCATGCGCCCTGCTGGCGCATTTTGCAGGTTCCTTAAGAATTTGGATTTCATCAATCCAGAGTTAATGCTATATATACTTTTACTTCACGCAGACCCATAAGAACGCATCGCAAAAAATAGTGATCTACAATAGATATGTTTCCCTTTTTTCTCCGTCAGCTGTAGATGGTGTCTTACTAAAACGCGCAGTCATTTGGTGTCTTATCGAAAGGGGCACTGCATCCTATCGGCTTAGCCAGTCCTGCAAACGGCGCAGTGTGTCTTTAAAAGGCTGAGCTGCGAGTTCCGGGGCTCTTTTTCTCTCTGAATTGTTTTGCTTGTGCCCTACGCAGTGCCAAGGAGCAGAGCAGGCGATCAGCTGGCGACGCCTCGCAACATGGACCCGGTCCGTAGTCCGTGGAAATGGACCACCGCTTTTCAGGCGAAGACTTTTCCTCTCGTTTTGCTTTACTTGCTGTCTCAGGCTTGCGAGATGAGTGCCGAGGACAGCGCTATGGAGGAACTTACCACTGAGAAGGAGGCTGAGGAAAGTCACAGACAGGACAGCGTGAATCTCCTGACGTTCATCTTACTGCTAACATTAACCATTCTGACTATCTGGCTCTTCAAGCACAGACGAGTGCGCTTCCTGCATGAGACCGGCTTGGCCATGATTTATGGTGAGACATGAGCTGCGCAGCTCGCTGCATGACTGCTCTGCCCGGAGAGACGGGTCTCCAGCTTTTTTTTGTGATCGCCGCAATTCCGAGATAATTCATACGTGAGATGGGCAGCATTAAAAGATACTGGAAGGGTTCCGCGAGCAATACGTGATGTCTGTATAGAAATCACGTTTGTGCATACGCGGGTGGGGGGGGGGGTGGCTGCAGGAAGGGATGCTTGCTGAAAGGAGCCTCGGATGATGACGGCTGCTGGCGTGCTGCTGTCTCCCATTGAACGCCGGTGAACGCTGCTGATCCCCGGAAAGCGACGTTAAGAGGGTCACTTCAGCAGCCGCGCACAGGCTACTGTGCCGGGAGACGTTTATTAGCGTAACGTGAGGATCGTCGGGCTCTGAGTGCGTAGAGGGCCGGCTTGCTTTTGACCCGCAATGACCGTTGACTCGTCCGTTTGGCTCCCGCCGTCCAGCCCGTCTTAATACGCGCTGTAGCTGTCAGGATCTGCGGTGCTTTTTAAGGACACCATATAGAAGCAGACAGCGCAGGTTTCCTACTGCTTTAGTGGGTTTTGCTTTTTCATGCTTTACTTTGTAGTACCGTTGCGCAGCTGTTCGACCTTCAGACACATGTGTTTTGAATCATCGTTTCCCCGGTACTGATATGATCGTGCTGCTTGCTTTGCCCGATAAAAAAACAACAATTTCTGATCCCTCGCTCCCCGTAGCGCCAATTAAATCTTCTCTCTTCAGATCCCGATTGCAACCGGATGTCACAGAACAAGGCATGACATAGCGCCGTGGTTCACGTGATGATCGCTTTTCTTCAGTATGATGGACCATGATGGGTGAAAATGTCTTTGGGCTTTGTTTAAATAAGTACCTGTCATCGAGATCACAGAGCCAGTCAACTCGCACTTATAAAAAGATGTGGGCAAAATGTACCTGCTCCGCTCCTAGGAATCTGGCCAGTATTTGCTCAGTGGTTGAGTTGAGTGTTAATGGACCCCTTGTTCAAACACGGGGGGTAGACTTACATTACAACTCTGTTAATGTTTGTGTGTCCTTTGTGTGGACCTGGGAACTAGGCTTAGATCTCTTTGAATACTCCGTTGCAAAATGTCCACCAATAAAGAGGCTTAAGGAGTGAAATATGTAGATTTGATTGCTTATCCATTGATTTTTGGTTGCGTGACGAACAATATCTTCTCATAAACACTGGGGCCTATGAAGAATCCTGGATTTATTTCCGTGATGGTGTTGAACATGGGTTAGGGCTGCTCTGTGATCACCTTGCAAGCTGGGGTTTGAGTTATGACACCGCTGTGTTTTTCAGGCTCGATTTGGAAGTCATTAAAGAAGCAGTTGGATTCGGATGCGGGGAAGCGTAATTAATACTAATTCATGACAGCTGTTAATCTCCAATTCTCTTCGCGATGGCTTGCATTCTGAAGTGTGGCTGTGGTTCTGTCACTGGAGACCATCTTAGACTTGTTGTTTTGAGGTTGACGGTTGTAACTGGGAGTCTGGTTAATTGTCCTCTAGTTAGTCCTGGCAGCATTATCTATGAAACTGCGGGATCACCAATGACACACACAATTTTTAGCTCCTGGGTCCTTCTTCCAGAGTGCCAGCATCGAGTCGCAGTTGCATCCACTGTGCCCGCCCCTGGTGTCACCTTGTCCCGCCAGTGTAATAAATCTTCAGCACACTGCGTACAGGGGGAAGAGTGCATGCATATAAATCACACAAACCGCTAATATCCATGTTTATCATGTACATGTGGGAGCTTTCAGTAGTATAAAAACCTATAATTATATAATTTATGTGATTTATGTATCTCCATGGATTTAGCAGGTTTGGCTCCATCTTGAGATTTGTCCGCACTGTGTTCTTATGGCTGCATGTAACCAGATGTATCCCTCTTTTGCTATTATAAATAATTGTGGTATTTGTTTGCCGCTGCAAAACTGTTTGTCATCGTCCTGATTCTGATGTCCGTAATCTCCACGGCCGGTCCCCAGGCACTGCGTGAGACGCGACAGTCACGGGCAGCCGGCAGCGAGCCCGCGAAGGGGCCCTGGGCTTCGCCGGCAACAGCGCTCCCTGCTGGACTGTTTGGGATTTGCTCAGATTCGGGCCGAGGACATGCTGTGGAGGATTAGTTTCGGTTCCAGAAGTGTCGTTCTTGTCTGAGATGCCAATGTGGGAAGAAAACGCGAACTGAGAAATACAATTTACAGATTTTTTTGATTGGATTATTTTGGAAAATGGGCTAAAGGAATCAGGAACACCCCCCCCCCCCGTTCCGCTTTACAGTAAAATGACTTAAGCCACTGAGGCATCGGGTCTAATGGTATTAAGTGGATAGTTTCCAGAAGTGGAGCCTTGCAGGTGCTTTTTCTGTGCCGGATTTTGTTCTCATGATTTCTGTTTGCTCCCCTGCTTTTGGGACCAACCTGGGAGTCTGTGAATCTTCTTGCTTGTCCTACAGCATGCGCAGTCCATAACTGATGCCAAGCGGCGAGTGTTTTAGCATATGGTGGGAGGGGGGCACTTTGGGATGGTGGAGGATCCGCAGATTAAGGGACCCGTGTAACCTGAGCGAACGCTGGTGCTGCTTGGACATGAAGAGCATTCAGGAGCAGGGTGGGGGTAGGGGGGTGCGGGCAGGGGGCCAAACGTTTGGACACGCTCCGCTTTGTCTGTGCAGAAGCTGTGTCTGAGCACTCCGCTTCCTCTCAGTTCCTCTTCGCGGCTCCACCTGTTGGTGGGCGTGTCTCCCAGAGAGCAGCCCTGCCTGCGCCGTACTGCCGCTGCACGCCCTGCGTCGCCGGGTTTCCTCTAGCGTCCTTTGACCCGCAGTTACTGTTCCGCATTGTGAAACGGCCCATTCTGCTCTGATCTGACCCGCCTCTCACGCGGGACTCCTGAAATGAACCCCTCTGGAATGGGAAGTGCCTGCGATTCATCAGCATTGTCTGGGGGTGTCTGAAGGGGGACAGAGCTGACAGAGCTGATGGAAGGTCTTTGTAAGGGTATAGCCAGAGATCTCATCCCAAACTGTACGTATTAGAGATGTGCGATATATTTAACATATCAGTATTGTCCAATATCTGTTAAAAGATATCCACAAGATATTGGTCTGATGTGTCAATCTTGGATGATATTGCCAGACGATATATAACTACTAAAAATAACGAATGCACTGGAATATCAGCCAGTATTGTGTAGTGAATGATGCGGGATTTCATTGGCTTATTCACCACTTAGAAGTAGGGTTGCTGCTTTCAATCTCAAGAAAAAAAAGAACCCGATGATAAAATTTGCTGAGTTGGGGGGGATTGATCTCCCAAATTGAAAATACAGACTGGGACAGATCGATCTTTTGTCTTCCACAGAATATAAAAAGCCACATAAAATGTAATGTCATTCCGCTAAGTTTGGCCGCCTGCACCGTGCCACCATTGGATTAGTGATTCAGAGGTTAGCTGATTATCGGCATCGGCGATTATCAGACAGATAATATTGGTAATCGATATTGGTCAAAATTGTTATGTTGGTGCCCCATGAGTAGATACAAATAATCATGAGCTGTAAGAGCAGTATTATGGCTCCTGTGATGTGACTGAGGATCAATCCATACCGACTTTATTTGTTTAGCTCATTGATGGCAGTGGCTAGTAAAAAAAAATAACTGAAGTTTCTTTAGGTTTTTTTTTTTTTTGCCTAATTGACAAAATTCTGGAGGAAAAACAATTTTAAACTGAGGATTGACAAATGTCAGGGTAAGTGTCAGTCGGGGTGAGGCCGGCTGGGAGTTGGGTCCATGCTCACATGGAGTTGCGTGTGCACTTTCAGCTCGTTTAGTAATCTTACTGCTTGGGTCAGTGTGTCACGTTTTCTGTAGACTGTCATTAGACAAGAGATCGGCGACATAAAATTGCCCGGGACTGTGGGCCTCAATTTCGAGGGCGCCCCCTTCTGGGCTCATGCTGGAACTCACCGAGGGTCACATGAGCTGAATAAGCTGTACTGTCCTCATGGTGGGTTAAGCCAGCGCTAAGGACTGCAGTGGGAACCTGCAGTGTGAAATCATTGAGCGTGACATTGTTAGTAGTGAGTCTGGCATTTTAAATATAATTTTCCAGCACTTTAATTGATAGGGCTTGTACTTATTTATATAGCCAGTTCATTTAACTGGAGAAATTCAGTTTAAGCGGCTTGTTCAAGGGTTCAGCGACGGGACCCTTCCCAGGGTGTGAGCAGCCTGCTGATCCTATCTGTGAGGGGGGTGTTCCCCATGCCGCCCTCCCCCACATTGCTAGCATTTCTCGCCGATGTCACCGTGAAATGCCGGTAGCTCAATCAGGGCTTTGTGTGCCCCGGTGAGGGGGGGTGACCCCCGTGATATTAACTAAACGCTGCGCTTAGTGTGCTGGCTGACCTTTAACCTTATGGTCTGACCCAGTAGGGACCGTTTAACAGTTTGCTTGGTTTGACTTGTAATTTGTAATTCAAGAGCACGTTTCCGTTATGTATTTTTATATGAGTTTAATCCACCATATTTTTATTGATAAATTGAGGATTTGGAATCAGCCCATCTGGCTCTGTCATTGAGGGATTTCAGTGAGCTGCTTCCGGGAATGACTTCAGTTCTGTTTCTGTTATGCGATCGTGATCTGCGACCGACCTGTCGGGAGGCGCAGAGTTAAAGGACGTGTACTGGGGAGTACCCTGGGGAAGCTGCCCTGCCAAGTCAGGGACCATGGAGTCCAACGCTTAACCTCGCTCACTCTAGTAAAACCTCCAGCAATATAACTGAACTCAGACTTTGCACACTTGCGCTTTATGTAGTCCTGTGTAGATGTAGTGTTATATGTAGATGTAGTGTTATATGTGGTCCTGGAGGAATGCTGTCTTGCTTCACTATGTGCTGTATCACTGTATATGGTTGAAATGACAATAAAAAAAACCACTTGACTTGACCAATATCATCCATAATACATCTGATGGCTTTATTCTACAGTCAGTGTTGAAGTTCATGGTGTCTGATAGACCCCAACTAGGACCTGCGTCCTAACAACCACCCAGAATCAAATTTCCCTGTGTGTTGGGTTTTGCTTCAATACCCGACTGGGTGCAGAGATTCCCTAGTACAGCACTGGGCCTGATTTTACTGAAAGTTCCCAGAAACATGCGGTGTTCCATCCGCACGACTTTGCCTTTGTAGTAATCTCCCTGCACATAATGAACAGTAGGATTGCATGTCATTTGCATAACATTAGCATAAATTGGACATACTGATGAATAAAGATAAGGTTGCTTTAATGCTCATCTTTAAGACCTGAATGCTCTCAGTTGCTGAGAGTGTCAGGGGTCTTTGATTAAGACCCCAGAATAATTGTATATATTAGCTGGGCCAGTCGTGTGTCGGGTCGCTCCTCGTCCAGCGGACACGATGAAGGGACACGCTTGTTCCCTGGTGTTTCCATCACTTTCACATGGCCCTGATGGCTCTGCTGCCTGGCCAACATCCACGTTGGTCTGCTTGTGTCCTAATGGGGTCTATGGACCACAAGCTGGTCTTCTGATAAAATCTTTTGTAAATTAGCAATATATTTATTATCACCCAATTCGTGCAACATGGAAAGTACTAAAGCGGTAACCGCCCCCACCCCCCCACCCAAGAAGAAACGCTCTCCGTATGTTTGTGGCAGGGGGTGCCTAACTCTATTCTATTTTCATTTGTAGTGAGACCTGCTATCTGTGCCATTCCTGCCTTCATGAACTTCTGAATGGCCGCCCAAATGTTGTAGATAAGGATCTAGCTTTGGTGAGGGGGGTCTGCATACCCCAAAGGCAGACCTGCCCCCTTCCCCAGCTTGGGCCTCAGTCTAAACTGAGTCAAACTGAGTTCAGATGGAGTGGATGACGTTGCCCCAATGATTTATGGGAAATAAGCAGCAGATGTTTCAGAAATTTAGTGTAATATGTAACTGTGGGGTGGCGAGTTCTGAGACGCTGGTGCTTTTTTCTGTGTAACACCTCTGTTTCCCTCGCCTGTGTTCTTCCAGGCCTCCTGGTGGGGGTGATACTGCGCTATGGCATCCCCTCCACCAGCTACCACAACAAGACCCCCCCCAGCTGCTCTCTAAGGACAGGGCCCATCAGCACGCTGCTGCTCAATGTCAGCGGCAAATTCTTCGAGTACACGCTGAAGGGCGAGATCAACTCCCGCGAGATCCACAATGTGGAGCAGAACGACATGCTGCGCAAGGTGAGAACCTCCCCCAGCTGCCTCCAGGGGTTGCTATGGAGTGATGAGAGGAGGTGAAGTGCTCCCCTCCAGAATCTCAGTTGGTTTGTGTTTATCTGTACCTTACAGCAGTGCTTCCCAACCCAGTCCTTGGGGAACCCTGGACAGACTATGTTTTAGCTTCCTCTCAGCTGTACCAGGTATTCGGTGTTCCCGATTGGCTAGGAGCTGGGAGGGAGCAAAAACATGGACTGTCCAGGAATCCCTGCGGACTGGGATGGAAAAAACTACCTTGTAGCATGGTGGGATTTCAGTGTGGACTCTGGTCGGTTTGAGAGTAACCATCACCTCCACTGATATCCTTAAATTGTCACTCCTTAAACTGAGAGCACCATCTAGTGGGGTGAGATAATATAGCAAATGGTTCATGGAGCGTCATTTTGCCCATCACTAGAGGCCAGATAAGGGAGCGGCTCAGCTAATCTGTGTCTGCCTGCCACAGTCCGATCCCTTCTCAGCTTAGCGCCATCCGTGGGCTCCTGGTTGGGGGAGGGGGCTGATATCTGGAGCGAGAAATGGCCACACAGATTTGGAGCTCAGATCGACAGCCTCACGCCCTTAAAAAGGCCCTTTTTGGCCGCATTCACTCCTGTTGTTCCATTGTATCTGACCAGGGGGTTGGGATCATTATGCGGACTGAATCTGGCCTCTTTGTCCTGGACTGGAAACGGAGCAGGGGATGCCGCTTGATGTGCACACAGGCCTTTTGGACGAGCCGGATGTCTCTGCTGATGTCTGACTGGCAACCTGGTCTCAGCTCAGTCCACTTTGTGGTTCCAGCTCCTGTGACAGCCCCGTTGCCTTTTTAAACCCGCGTGCGGAACCGACCCGGGCTGCTCCAGCCGAACAGAGGGAGGGAGTGCGATGGGTTGCTGTGCTCTCAGATTGGCTGTGAGGGACATTTGGTCATCCCCAGCGGGGCTTTGGAGGGAAGCAGAGGATCAGGGGTCACTTATCTCAGTTTTGCTGGCTGACGCACCATCAGCGGATGAATGAGATGTGAGCTCAGCAGTCTGTTTAAAACTGCGACCTGGCCGGATTTCATATGAGCAATTTTGCAGTTGTTTGTGTAAACTGTCACTACAAAAGATGTATGCTTCTTAGAGATAAGCCTAGATGCTGGGAGTTTACTTTCTGTTTAGGTTCTTTACCGTTTTATTTATCCCAAAAAATTTAAGTGACATTTTAATTTTATGCACATTTTGTAATTTGATTAATTGATTGCATTTACTTAATTCTTTCCAGGTAACCTTTGATCCAGAGGTATTCTTTAACATCTTGTTACCCCCCATAATCTTCCACGCCGGATACAGCCTTAAAAAGGTAGGCCAAGATCTGATTTTCTCCAAGTTGGGTGTGAGCTGAGAGGCTAGTGGTAACTTGAGATGGGTGGCTGCCGATTCGGATCGGAGTCACTGAGCTTCCCCATTCTCTCAGACGGGTTGGCAAGCACCTCGTGGCCGTTTGTCCACACAGCACTTTTTTCTCTTTTTCTTCCTCAGAATCTAGAATCGGCAGCCTTGCCTGCTGCCACAGGGAGCCCTCTGATTGGTCCATAGTAGGTGGGGAGGTGATCCCTGATTAGTGGTATAGTCAGGACACTGGGTGTGTGCCTGAGATAAATGCTACTCAGTGGAGGAAGTTGGACATAATTTCTTAAATATGTTTTTGTTTATTGATTTTATATATTTTTCATTCGCCCATTCACCATCAAGTAATGACAAGTCTCCTAAACCCATGGTAAAGTGAAAATGTAACCAAGAACGTGTGTGTGTGTGTGTGTGTGTGTGTGTGTGTGACGGCTGGAAGGAAGTGAACCTCAGAAAAGCTGGTTGTGACACAGAGAGCTCTGTGCACACGCTGTCTCTTCTGCCCAGCCTTAATGTAAACACCGAGTGGCTTGCCGCTGCTGCGGTGGCAGCCTGGTCTATAAGCTGATTAATTACAATAATAACCCTGTAACGGCAGGAGCCGGCCGTCGATTACTGCCGTGCACTGCACCGTCCTCGCTGCTGGGGGCTGTCGGTAAGAGCTGAATGAGGGATGGTTCTCGAAGGTTCCAGCAAGTTCCGAAGGTGTCCTCTTGTGTGTTTCTTCTTCCTGTCTTTCTTTGATTTCTCCCCCCGCCCCCCCCGTCTGACTTATGTTTCAGCAGATTTTATGATATTATTTCTATTATCCTTAGTTAGAGTCTTGGTGAGTTGAGGAACCACCTGGCAGCTTGTGAGTGACTGTGGTTTGTGGAGCTGAGAAGAGCGGCTGCATTGTGTGCCATGCGCATGGGTGGGGGAGGGGGCGATGGCGCACGCGTCTGGCTGCTCAGGGCTGTGGTGGTGATGGCTTGGTCTGGGGGATTTCATTAGGAATTCAGACAGCGAAGCAGAAGATGCCCTGAGGCCCAGAGTGAGCTGAACAGGGGTCTTGAATGGCCCCCAGAACTCCGCATTGTCCTGTGACGGGCGGATGCACGCATACGTGCGTGTATGTGTGGGTGCATGGAACACGTCAATCTGCTGCGGGGCCACGGCAGACCCCCACCCTCCCATGCGTCCAGATGCGCAGCTCAAATGTTCATTTTGCAATTCCCACTTGGCACCATTCAGATTAGCTTCCTTCAAACTGCCCGACGTACAGTGACAACCTCAGCAGCGCAGTTGAGTGCCGTCAGTGTTTTCTCGCTCGGTGGTTTCGGGCCTGTCCCTTTAAGAACTGTTCTGGGGACCTACTCCAACCCCAGACCACCCTGCCAGTCTCCCCCCCCCCCCCCACCTACAGGCAGGCGGCCAGGAGGGCCCAGCTGCGTGGGGTGAGCATTTTCTTATTGCTTACACATGGGGGCTGTTCTCCATATTGGCCGGGAAAACGCTGGCGTGTGCAGTGGATCCTCATTCTCTTTTGTCGTTTCCCTGTTGCCTATAAACTGTTTGCTGGCTGCCCAGCTGTCCCTCACCCTAGTCTGTAGATCCAGGTACTTTCTCCAGTACTGGGGGACTTTTCAGTTGGGGTTTTCCTGTTTTTTTGTTCTTTGCTTAAGCTTTTGCTTAGGTTACTATTCAGTTGGAGGAGGTGGAGCTTTATTCACACCCCTCACTCACATCACACTCTTTCCTGTAACCATCACTGCTGCATGGCATAAGATCTTTGGCTCTTTGGCTCCCCCTAGTGATGGAAACCTGCTTGCAAAGATACATTGTCTGACCGACTAATTACACTTGATTAAAAGGGGTCTGACCCCTATTTCCTTAACTCAAAACCAAATTGTTAGTTACAGTTAAATAATTGTTTGTCACCTAATTAGCTCTTGCTATAAGTTTAGATCCTCACTGACTGACAGAAATACTGCCATGATGAACTGATTCCGTTTATTTTCTATTGTGCAATAGATTGTAGAGTGGATCACATACTTGCTGTCTCATGTCAGCCCTAAAATGTATCCAGTTCCTAATTATAATTTATGTTTGGTCAGGTGACATGTTTTGAGAGTTTAATCCGCTCTGGTTGTGATTTGGTCTGTTGCATCTTGGAGCAAATCGTCCAGATATCTGTGCGGTGTGCTGAATATCACCTTCCATGTAAACTGCTCTTTGCTAGGAACCACATGAACCTCTCTGCGTGGTTTCTCTGTGACCTACTTTCACAGCCCAAAGTGTGCTTTATTTTTCCCAGCTCACAGGATCTGCAAAACAGTGTGCAGGAGAAGAAAACAACCCTTCCATTTCATATCCACTTACCTTCAACTCTCAATGTGACCATTTCTGTGTTTGATTTCTGAATTCCAGAGGCATTTTTTCCGGAATTTGGGCTCCATCATAACGTACGCCTTCCTAGGAACGGCAATTTCCTGCTTTGTCATTGGGTGAGTTAGTTCACCGTGATGCATGTGAATTAATATTGTAATGCTGGGTGCATGATGACTGCTTTATTGTGCACACGGCTGGTCCACCCCCCATTTTGTGGCCCTTAATGAATTTTGCTAATCTAGTTGTCGTTGGTCACCTTCCTCCCTGTTCTGCGAGACTGATCAGGTGGGTGCGGGGGCCCTGGTGGCTGTTGAACCCGAAGTACTTCTGGTTTGCTTATGAATTGTCGGCTCTGATTGGCCAGCTTTCACATTTACCCAGTGTTTGGCCTTCTGCTTGGAGAGGGGGGTACCTGTGCATCATGGGCGGTAAGGGCCCAGCCGGATGGAGGACAGGGCAGCACCGGCCTATCGCAAGCAGCTCCTGCAGCCGGGAGTTTCAGTCTCTGTCCATCTCGCAGGAACCTCATGTACGGCGTGGTTAAGCTGATGCAGGTCGTGGGTCAGCTCACTGACAAGTTTTACTACACCGACTGTCTCTTCTTTGGAGCCGTCATCTCCGCCACTGACCCAGGTAGGGTGTGCGTTTCTCAGATCTGAACAGCAGGTGGCGCTGTGCTTATAGACCTACAACCCAAATGTTGTATGTTTCATTCTCAGTGGGGTAATGGGTGGATGGAGGGGCGTAAGTGGGGGGGGGATGTATATATTACACTGTGGGGACCAAAACCTGTTTATATATTTTTTTTTCAGTCCCCACAAGAGGAAGCTGAATTTGATAAAAATCACTGACTGCAATTTTAAAAGTAAAAATTCCAAAAGTCGTATATTTTGTTTGGTTACTTATGGTTAAGGTTAGGGCTGGGTAGGGGTTAAGGTTCTCATTACTGCGATTAGGTATTTCCCAGAGAAATGAATGGACACTCTCCGCAAAGATATAAATACAAACGTGTGTGTGTGTGTGTGTGTGTGTGTGTGTTTCAGTGACCGTGCTGGCTATCTTTAACGAACTTCATGCGGACGTTGACCTCTACGCCCTGCTGTTTGGAGAGAGCGTAATGAACGATGCCGTCGCCATCGTCCTCTCGTCGTAAGTTGCACCAGGCGGCCTGTCCCTCGAGTTTGGGGAGTCTGCTTCCCAAGTCCGGGGGGGGGCTGCTGAGCACGTAAATCCTGTCAGGATGATTGGTAGCTGGAGCAGCATCTGCTGTCATTTTACTGCTATACAGTTAACAAGCTGTATTAAAACATCCAGTACTGAAATACATGCTTTCCTGGTTGGGGGGTAATACGTTTATTAAATTCACATTTGTTGTTCTTTGTCTTTCTTAAATGCCATGCTGAAGTTTGACGGAAGTGTCACTAGATGGCAGCAATCCATCAGACTTGTTAGATTTTAATACGTTGGCTCCACCTACTGGTCAAATTAGAAAGCTTTTCCATTGGAGGTTAAGATCCACATATGATGATTATGTTGAATAATCAAATAAACTAGCAAAGACATTGTTGTTAGTTGCCCAAGGTGCTGTGAGGTATGTGATTGGTGCATATGATTTCTGTCCTCATTTCCCAGTTCTATCGTAGCCTACCAGCCCATCGGTGCCAACTCGCACACATTCGACGCCTCTGCCTTCTTCAAGTCCGTGGGGGTTTTCCTGGGAATCTTCAGCGGTTCCTTTGCCATGGGAGCCGTCACTGGGGTGGTCACCGCTCTCATATCCTGCCCCGGGCTGACTTGTTTGTTTTCTGTGTTTGCGTTCCTTACACTTGTTGCATCCACACAATACAATGGCTTCTCTAACAATCTTTGGAGAGGTGGAAACACACCCAGAAAAAGTGGGTAGATGCATGTTGGATTTTAGAAGCGGTATGCCAGATATGCCCACAGGTATCCAAAGTAAGTCATGCTAACAGAGGATTACAGCATCCGATCTGTCGCGTCTAACAGGCCTCAGACGTGGCGGCCGTCACGATGAATGCTCAGATAGGTTCGCTGGTCAAACGGACTCTTCAATGTAGTCATTATGTAATAGTGTTATTGTATAATGATTGTTATTATGATGTGATGTTATATAACAGTAGTGGAATAATACTGGTTATTGTCGGGGAGACAATAAGGAACTTATTTCCAATAAGGAAATAAGTTTCCTTATTTTATGTGTTTCGATCCTTTTGTCTTCCACTGGAAAATCCAACCTCAGGCGTTGGGGGAGGGGGAGGGGGGGGGGGGGGGGTTNNNTTCTCCCCCCCCCCCCCCCCCTCCGAAATAAGCATGAACTTGGGTGTTTGCACGGTGTTTCATGAAAGTGCAGAGCCTGTTGGCCTTGACTGTCTCCCACGTCACCAAGTTCACCAAGCTGCACTGTTTCCCTTTGCTGGAAACGGCCCTTTTCTTCCTCATGTCCTGGAGCACATTCCTATTAGCTGAGGCTTGCGGTTTCACCGGTGAGTGGGGTGGAGTGTGGGGGGTGGGGAGGGGGAATCGGAAGCCTGGGAGTTTGCCGGGAGAATAGGGACCTCCTCCTTCTGCAGATGATTGTCTTATTTGGAGCGGAGACATTGTGTGTCATGGGGCCGTCCCATGGTTGTGGGGGGGGGAGGGGCGCTATTACTCCCAAGCTGATGTGCTTTTGCTGTGTTTCCTGCACATAGGTGTGGTGGCTGTGTTGTTCTGTGGCATCACACAGGCCCATTACACCTACAACAATCTCTCAGAGGAGTCCACCAAGCGAACCAAGCAGGTGAGAAACCACCACCACCACCACCCCCCCAAAAAAAAAAAAAAAAAAAAAAACACATGACCAGTCTGGCAAGTACAGGTCATCTCAATCTTGGTGGAGTAGGGAAAAGGTCTCTAAAGATAAATCAAAACAAACAACCAAATTATCATAGCAGTCATCGTAGGGGCTCCACCGTCCCTGCTGTGCGAAAAGCCATCTCTACTGGTCCCAGATCAGCCCACTGTAAAGCTTTGAGCAGTTTGCTCATGAGGAATTCCTGATCTAGAGTCTGGAGCCATGCTAACTGTAGTATTAGAGGTTGCTTTAGCTGATTAAAGCCGGGATTCTTCACCCCAGTGGACACCCAGTTCTGTCTCCGGGCCATTGGAGTGCTTGAATATGAAATCGGGCTGTTGACAAACTCAGTAAAGGGATAAATTAATAAAGTAAACAATAATGGATTGAGCATCTTTGCTGCTTGGACCTTTAAATAACAGACTTAACTCCCACTAAGTTGATAAACTGTCACCATTTCCCTCTATGTGTGTGTTTTCCCCAGCTTTTTGAGGTTCTGCACTTCTTGGCGGAGAACTTCATCTTCTCCTACATGGGTCTAGCTCTCTTCACCTTCCAGAACCACATCTTCAGCCCCATCTTCATCGTAGGGGCGTTTGTATCCTTCCGGAGGAGTTTCCTCAGCACTGACAGCTCTGAAACTTATTCTTTGATCATTTAGTGGCATAAAGCAGTAGCTTCCTATGTGGCAGTTTATATAACGTCCAGCACACGACCCAAAGGAACGCTGCAGTGTAGCAAGACGTCAGCTGCAGATTACTAGTCTGTTCTTTTCCTAACTAGTGTGCAGCCTACTGTTCATTACTCAGAAGGAACATTCATTCAAGTTAAAGTAAAATTGACTTTGAGGGGTGGAGTAACGGAGGACCAGAAATTCTTTTTTTGCGTTTAGTCATGGATTTTTAAAATGGTCAAAAGGAGGACATGCAGATGTATCCCAGGCGAGGCGGGGTGAGGTGTGCTTTGATATTCCGTCCGAACAGCCGCCTTCCCTTGATGTCTGTGCCCCCGTAGATGGGCTGGGGGCTGTACACCGCCGGGGTTCGAATATCTCCAAAGAGCAGGGGTGCTGCGTGTGCTGGGAGAGCAGACATGCTCACTAGGGGGCGCTGCAGTGTGCCGTTTTCAGAATGACTGTCAAAAGCCGCCCCCTCCCTGTGTGTCACTTCAGAAAGAAGGGGTTCCCCCTCGGCCTCCCCCCGCTGTTCTTTTCCTCAACCACATCCTGCCAGGTTGCCATCTTCATAGGAAGGGCCTGCAACATCTACCCGCTCTCCTTCTTCCTCAACCTTGGCCGCAGGCACAAGATCAGTGGAAACTTCCAGCACATGATGATGTT
Source organism: Mormyrus proboscirostris (assembly GCA_026779585.1). Lineage (NCBI taxonomy): Eukaryota > Metazoa > Chordata > Actinopteri > Osteoglossiformes > Mormyridae > Mormyrus > Mormyrus proboscirostris. The sequence continues at coordinate 2,628,544 of JAODKF010000087.1, read as the reverse complement.
TGCAGGTGGGGGGAGGGGGTCGGACCGTCTTTCTGTCCTGCCTCACCGCTGACATAACCAGCATGTGAGGATGCGCAGACTCGTCTGCATGCGTGCATGAGCACGTATACCTGCGTTTGCAGATTTCACTGCTTTTTTTCCACTCACTCACCATCAGAGCTGCAAAGTTCATTGTCCCCCCTGCTTTGGTGTTTGCCTGCCGGCGGTGGATTATTAATCACACTGAAGTGTAGAATTACAGAGTCTTTAGCGAGAATGTCAAAGAGCGTATTTGTGAATGTGTGGATTTGAAAATGTCTCAGAAACGCTGTAATACCTAAATATACAAAATTCTGGAAACGTACGTTTTCAGTAGATATTTTTTTCAACAATGTAACAACCCTTACAAAGCACACTTTGAGGTTATGTAAGGTTTGAGGTTACGAACGAGGAAAGCGATGGAGTGCTGTGACATCATCTGGGCCTCATGCTGTAATCGAAGCGAAAGGGGCTGTTTTGAAGAGTCTAAAACTGGAGAAAATTTTAAGATGTTGGGCATTTCTTGGTTGTTGCATTATTGGATAGACATTTATTCATTGACCTTTTTTTTAGCCAAAATAAGAGTCAAGTGCATTTTTGACTGGAGCAGTACGTCTGTATTTACGAATCCAGACATGTATAGATGTGTGTAAAAACCCATGTATCTCTCTGCCATACAAAGACATATTTTGTTGTAATTATGATCTAAATCAGGCCTCCTGGGCTGTCTCAAGGAAAACTCTATCAGTTACTCATCTGTTGCACCTATGGCAACGCAGTCAGAACACTGCAGCCCATTTTCTTGGTTTCAGTGTCAGAATTGTCACTGCGTCGTGTCTTTGTAGGACAGATCTTTGTAGGACAGAAAAAAACTTGATCTGTGTGACCTTCCAGTTAGAAGTTTCTTCAAAGGCTCTGGGCCTTGACCGCCGGGGTGGGGGGGGGTCTCCCTCCCGCAGGTCTGCGAGGCGCCATGGCCTTCGCCCTGGCCATCCGCGACACGGCCACCTACGCGCGCCAGATGATGTTCACCACCACGCTGCTCATCGTCTTCTTCACCGTCTGGGTCTTTGGCGGTGGCACTACGCCCATGCTGTCTTGGCTTCACATCAGGTCAGTAATCATCTCCTAAAATCTGATGTAGTTGCATGGAGCATCCAGTTGGTGGCGCAAAGTTTGATTTCCTGTGTTGAGCTGCATTTTATACTCCAGTCAGTGTAACTTTAGCAGTGGGCAGTCAGTAACCCCTCCCACTGCTCCACTTCTGTCTCCGTTATCCGTTTTGTCCACTTCATCCCTCGCATTTCCTGCCTGTCACCAAGGCTCTATAAAAAGGCCCTTCCTCAGAACCCGGAGGCATTGTCGAGGCCTTGCATAATATTCCTTACAGCTTCCAAGCGGATGATAACTAAACAACGAGGGGGAGGCACTGTACTGTCATTCCAGACACCAATCCAAACTGCACAGATTTTGTACCCCACTGCCTGCCATCACCAGCACCCCCCACCACCACACAGGGAGACCCACTGATTACATTAATACCGCTAATTAATTACACACAGGGGCCGGCGGTAGGACATGCTCTCACTCAGAATTTGTTAGTCATTAAGGGGAGAAAGTGTTTGTGGGGGAGGAGGTCCTGCCTCTTTTGTTTTCTCGTGAAGAGGACCTCTCGTGAAGCTTTGCATGTTGGGGCGGATGTTCAGTTCCACACCGGTCGTGTTTGTCATGCCGGTTGTTTTGTGGTGATTTTGTATCTAATTATGATGGATGTGTTCTAACTGGTATTTTCGGTTTTCTCACGTGACGATTTCGTTGTCCTTGTTGCCGAGGTTGCCTGCATTCCTCCTCCGTTTCCCAGCAGCCTCCAGATCTGCTGGAATAAGGAGGTTGCATGCCTGTGTGTGTGTTTCTGGGGGGGGGGGTTCACAGTGTGTGCAGGTCAGGATGTTACTGGGACTCGGAGTGCAACTAATCTCCCCCATGTGAGTGTTTGAGCTGCTGAGTCAGATGATCTTGCTTTGAGCGGTCAGCTCTGTCCCCGAGGTTTGGACAGCTGCCTGGCAGAACGGCCTGCTGGGATACGGACAGGCTGGGGCACCTCCCCCCTTTGGCCTGCCTCAGTCCCCCTGGCTGCTTGTTAGTGAGGGAGCTTCATGTGGCTGATTCCGGTATTACGCCTAAATGTATCAATGTTCTGAAGGACATGTTTCACATGTGAGTTCTGCTGTTCTTATTTGTTCGATAAACTGTTATTTGTTGTTCGTGACTAACCTTGGGATCCGTGTTTCTGGCTCCTCTATAAACTAGTAACTCCATTCATGACCCAACTAGCCGTTAATCCAGGTGTCTGTCACTATGACAACCGTCCTGGCCACGCCCCACCCAGAAGGGCTGCAGTTCACCGGAGTGACTATAGGTGTCCCCACACTAAACACACTGTCCCTGTGCTGTGCCAGAGTCGGTGGGAGAGCGGAGTCGGATGAGGAGCTGCTCAGTATGCCGTGGCAGTATGTCAGGTGACATGGTGGGGAGGGGGAGGGGGAGGAGGCAGCGGGGGGGCCCTTGATCCGCTGGGCTCTCAGGTGACATTCTGCGGCTTCTGGGGTCACTCGGCCTCACCTGTCTGGCCTGCTTCACTTTTGCGGAGGGGGGGTGTAATCCCTGGTAAGATTCCGTTGTCACTGCCACAGTGGCAGCATGTGCTTAACTTCCTCTCTTCATTTTGTGGATGTTCTTCTGCTCCAGTTAGATTAAATGAGGGAGCGTTGTGCCCCCCCCCCCGCCCTCCCCCCCGATAAAAGGAGCAGGATTAAGGTGCTCTGCAAATATGAATGTCAGGCTCCTCTCAACCTGGCAGTGGTGGGGGAGGGTGGACTTGGAGCGGATGAGAACGTTGGGGGGGGGGCGATCCAGGAGGAGGTGGGCCGTTGAAATCACACTCCTGCGAGTGCATAGGGAGCGCTAGGCCTATTAACAGGATGGGCGTGCACTCTAATACCGCTTTTCCGCCAGTGCCATGCTGGTTATGGTGCTGGTGCAGACAAGGGACCTAGTTTTCAGTGGCATTGTCACGCCATGTGAGAAATCAACCGGTTCTCTGGTTAAAAACATTTATAACATGGCGAGTACGCACACAAACATGGGGGTGTAGCATATTCTGCTAATATTTAGGCTAATGCTAACTTAAGTGCTGCTTCTTAGAATATTTTGACTAATGCCAATTTTTTTTTTTCCCCGCAAAATATCAGCTAGTTACATTACAAAACATTATCAATGTTTATGACATTTATGACATATGCATTTTGACATTTTCAATTTGAGACATGTCTGATTTGCTTGCATTTACATGTATGCGGAACCGGTTCCAGATAAGGCACTTGCACCAGCTCTGTGTAGGTGGAAAAGGGATATTAGAGGCAGTCTGAGGCAGGTTCTTATCAGGGAATACGTCTCTCTCTCTCTCTCTCTCTCTCTATCTGGCACTCTCACTTGTGCATTTGCTTGTTCTGCTTATCGTGGTGGGAGAGGAAGGAGGAATTCACCGCACAGTGTCCTGACATAGAGAGGCTGTTGCCCTTGTATGAACTCCGCCTGCAGAGAGTGGACAGCTGTCACTGTCCACCATCATGCATCTGACTGGTCCCCTGGGAGTCGGTGAAGAGCAGTTGTTTCGAGGTGGAAGCACCTGAGCACCTGAGGGTTACCACTGTTCTTCTCTCCCACTTTCACACTGGGTGCCAGTGTGTGTGAGTCGCGGGCTACGCACGTGCTTTCTTGTCGCAGTGACAGCCTGCGTGCGTGTGTGCGCATGTGTGTGTGGTTGTACCAGCCAACAGGTATGACCTGCTTATTTCAGCCTCTGCTGACACCCTGTCCCTGTGCACACACAGACCACACACAGATCACACATGTCTGTCTCTCTGCTTTACTACCCTTTAACTAACTAACTCTCTGTCCTACCCCCCAGGGTTGGTGTGGACCCGGACCAGGACCTCCAACCTTGTGGAGAACACTTCCAGGTCCTCCAAGGTGTAAGTCCAGCCGCATTTCTTCAGCTGCTGGCAGGCTCCTGTGTCCACACTGTGAAAGTGTCACATGAGTGATGAGGTTCCCCATTTTGCTTCACACTCCTGTTGGCCCCCGGCACCCCTAATTTCCTGGGGACTCGAGGCTTGCTTCCTGTCACCTTTGTTCCTATGACTGAGGTAGGGCAGGGGTGGGGGGGGTCACACATTGCTCATCACGGGAGGAAATCAGAGCTTCAGAGCACAGCTGTGGTTTCTGTCTTTTTATAAAGGCTGAATCGCGTGGGTTCTGCGCCTCTGCTCTGCGCCTCCGCTATGCACTTGTACCAATGTTCTCATAATCGGTACGCGCACAGGCCGTCACTGGCCCCACTGAGCGTAATGGTGTGACAGGAAATGGGCTTCGCTTTCAGAAGCGAGCGTCGGCAGCTCCAGCAAAGCGTGTCGAGCATCTGCTACGTGAGCGTTTGCCTGAGCTCTGGTCCCGGTAACTAAAGTCTAAGTGAACTTTATCATCTCCACTATATACTAGTATACAGAGAGAGGGGACGACGTGGCTCCAGTTTACACAGAACAAAGGGCACATAGAATTTGCATATATAAATACAAAAATACACTATAACAATATGATTTTACAGTTGCATGTGGAAAAAAGTTAGGATAGAGTAGTTGAATAATATGTGCAATTATGTAAGAGAAAATAACAAAGATATATGCAAACAATACTTCCCCCGTCCCCTTGTATATGTGCAAAGTATTGCATCAGTCAAGTAGAGAGAACTGCAGTCGCAATCACGGAATGTACTTTTTTTGTGCAATAAGTGTGCATAGGGTCAGCAATGTTTGATATGAGTGTAATGAACAGTCTGAACCAGGATGAACAGTCTGCCAGACTCCATCCTGTAGTGCAGCAAAGGACATGCTGACCTTGTGTGCGTGTATGTGTGTGTGTTTTATATGTGTGCACACATGTGCTCGTGTGCGCGTGTGTGTGTGGGTGGGTGCACGTGCTCGTGTGTACATGTGTGGGTGCACGTGCTCGTGTGTACATGTGTGGGTGCTCGTGTGTACATGTGTGTACGGGCGTGTGTGGGTGCACATGCTTGTGTGTGTGCGCGTGTTTGCAGGATGAAGTCGCTGACACTTTTTTGTCACCAGTGTCTTTGTGAGCGCAGGGAGAGTAGCAGCCCCCCCCATTGTCCCCCCCGTCCCCTTCCTTTTTTGCGAGCCAGCAGCTAATGAACATTCTTTGTTCTGAATTCAAACTGCCACACTACCAGCATTTCCTAGTGCCCCCCCACACACTGTTACATTCTCTTTATCTTTTGTTAGTATAAGGGCTCTTTCCATAGGCTTGTTGGGACTGGGGGGTATGCAGGCCAGCTGGTACCAGCTGCAGGGATAGCGGAGGAGGTTTATGCAGGAAAAAGCAATGTTCCCCTCAGTTGTTATCCCCTGTGTGTCCACAGGATGGCGCCCAGTCGGAAGGAGGCAGCAAGACCAAGCAGGAGAGCGCCTGGCTGTTCCGCCTCTGGTATACTTTTGACCACAAGTATCTTGCCATCGTGTGGCATGACCTTATCAGCTGAGAGGGTGTCACACGGCTGCTAAGTGGATACTTTTTCCCCGTCACACAGGCCTGCTTCACTGGCTTGCGTTCAGACTGCCTTATTGGCCAGTCAGAGCAAACACCATGTCATTCTGCATGCTCCTGAGAACCGTTGGCATCTGCATGCCGAATTTCTGACCTCTGTGACAGGGACACAGAGGTTTACCTGGAATTGGCCCTGGTCATGCTGGGAGGCCTATCATTGCTTTGTGGCCCGGCCTGCCCTGGAGACTTGGGGAGGCTGTGGACTGCTGACCCCCTGCCTTCTCCACACCTGTAACATCCAAGGGATGTTTTCCCTCCATGTTATTAGGATCCACCCCTGCAGGGTGCCAGTCACGCACATAAACTCAACTCGGAGGCCTAATTCGGTCTTTAGATGATGGCGCCTGAATTGTCATATGTGTGCAGACAGCCTTTTAAGGCAGTTTTGTTTTCGTTCTGTGGGTGTTGCCTCCATTCGCTACCCGTGGGCCTGATGACTAGAAAGTTGAAGTTTTTTTGAGAGGAAATAACGCTTCTCTCAGCGTGGTGAAATTCTCCCATGGGCTCATTGTCTGATTAGTTCCTCTGAAACTCTGAATCCTTTAAAAGGATTGCTTCTTGGATCGTTTGAAACCAGGCATTCAAATATGTCTCTTTTTTATGGACTACAGAAAAGATTCACAAAGTTAATCGTTTGCCATTAACCCCCTCCCACCCCCGAGGCTGTCATTTTTCAGATATCTCTGTAACTCCACTGCTTCTACCCCAAATGACAGACCTCTGTTGATTTTGATTGGATGAGTGCCATGTCACTCACTTAATAAGGAGCCTGATTGGTCTGTAGCGTTTGAAAGGCCCAGTTCTTCTTGCTTCCCCTTTTGCTGGTCCTGCTCATAGATGGGGCCACCTGCAGCCCTGCCTGTAAGGCCCTCTGCAGATGTGCCCTGCAGACTTTCAGTCACAACGGATCACAGAATGTTTGGAAGGCTCTAGGATGAGCATCATTTCTGAGATGATCTGTAAGGCTGGTTCTGGATTCACCATCAGAGCCAGTATCTCCAGGCCTGGTTCTGGCCCAGATGCTGCCTGCCCAGAGGTTCTCTGCTCATCCTCCATCCGTAACTTCTGCCTCTTTGCGCTCAGTCTGAGGCTGGCCCCCCAGGGACAATCACGTTGTGGTGGGGTGGGTGGGGGGGGGGGATGGTAGTGGAGCCCTCCTGGGGGGCTGCCGTCACCTACTCGGCACGCTCTGATGGAACAGAGTGCTGTTTGTTCAGCCCCCGCACAGCCAGCTATAATATTCTCTTTGGCGGTGCCCCCTTCTGCCCTGTGTCGCGCTGCTCAGGGGCTCCAGTGCTGCCGACTCTCTGGGTGGGCTTTCCTTTTACATGGAGGGCCTCTGATAGGGCGCCTTCTGGTGGCTCCTCCCACGGGGGGGAGGGGCTCAGATGCCCATTATGTTCCTGCTGTTGATCTGTGCTCTTTGTGCAGTTCACTGGGAACTGAGCTCAGTCCCAGCATTCCCTGCTGCCCCCTAAATCGCCCGCCTTATTGGGTGGGGTGGGCATGCCCACGCCGCCAACCTCTGGGACTCCTTGACCATGTGCCCCAGCTACCTGAAGCCCATCCTGACGCACAGCGGCCCCCCCCTGACCACCACACTGCCAGCATGCTGTGGGCCTGTGGCACGCTGCCTCACCAGTCCGCAGGCCTATGAGGTGAGTATGACACACGCGCACACACACACACACACACACACGCACACACACACACACACACACACATTCTCACTCACTCAGTCACAGATCAGGCATCTGTATCTTTATAGGGACTCTCCATTCATTTCTATGGGCAAAACTCTAATCCCAACAATGACGACCTTAACCCCAACCCAGCCAGAACCAAAAAAAAGCATGACTTTTAGTTTTTTGATTCTCATTCTGGGGAATGGGAAAAAATGTCCCCACAAGGTCAAAATAACAGGTTTTTATCACACTGTGGGGACATTTTGTCCCCACATTGTAAATTTATATGTGCCCACACACAATGACACACACAAGCCCACTACACCAGGATTAAGGCTTGTAAGGCCAGATAAGTGTTACTGTTCATTTGCTTTTGGTAATCAGGTTGTTATCTTTCAGCCTCACAGGGGAAGTCAGCAATATGTGTATTTTAGTGTGTGTGTATTGGTGTGAGGAAGAGATGACTTGACTCTTAAAGGCACACTCACTCTTAATACCATGCGGTATGGAGTCCGCAACATGTGAGAATTAAGCAAAAGTCCAGTTCCCCTTTTTAAAGTCGACTCTTCACTTGGTGTGCAAGCATCTTCTCCTTCCATCTGCTATGTGGTTTTTCTTACTAGCTGTCAAGGTAGACTGAAGCGTCTAAGTCTCCTTAAATAATCTTGATATTCTTAGAGGGTCAGCTTGTTCCAGAAGCGCCCATCGATGGATCTCGTAGCGCTCTGAGAATCGTCCCAATGACTTGAGCGCTGAGAAAAATTTGATCTGATCCAATTTAACCGTTTTTTTGGTGACTCTTTTATCTCTGCTATTATTGAATTAAGCACTGGATGTCATCTGCTAATTTCAGAAGCCTGTTGAGATATTTAATCTGCTGAACCTTCAGGCACAAGTGGAAAGTCTCTGTAGGGCTTTGTCTCAGATGAAGTCATCCAGTGTTTACCCTCTGTAGTCTGGGAGTGTTGTGTTTTGTCATGAAGATGAGTGCAGGTTCTCAGTTCAAGGGCCACCATTCTCTTGGTGACACTGGCCGCCACATCACCCCCCGTCTGTTTTGTTGAATAAGTCAGGAAGAGCATGGCACACGTCGCTCCTGCACTCCTCCCCCACAGGATGACACAGTATTGCCCCCCCCAGGCCTGAGATTCATCAGACAGTAATTCTAAGAAGGGCTGATGTAACTCATTTTAAAATAGCCTTTGGTCTCTTCTGAGAATGTGTCATCACAGCATTGTTCAAACCATGTAAAGCAAGTGGTAAAATTCTGAGAAGGATGAAATATCCGGTGATTTTAATAGCAACGTCCATTTAAGTCCATTAATATTAATGTACCTGTTCTCTCTGTGGCATAGTGTGTCCGCGCTAAATGGGATTTTATTTTTCCAAATTAAACAGATTATGAAGGAAACGTGTACACTTTTCTGGCTCTGCTCTCCATCCAATAATTTTCAGATCATGGGTCACTCCATTGTGAAGAACAAATGGGGGTATTTTTGTCATTTAATTTTAGTAAATCCTGCCAAGCTTGTGTCTAGCACGCTGCCACATGAAGGCAGAACACGTGCATATTTTATCAAGATCATGTTATGACCAGGTTTGGCTCACTCTAATCTATTTTTTCTTAATACGGAGCATTTATTTCAGCTATGCTTGGTTTTGAAAAAAACTTTAAAGCCCCTTTTTCTCTGTCTCTGTATCAGCATAGTCACTCGGTTTTGCCAGCCAGCAGAGTCATCATGCATAGGCATTAACAAGCCTGCTTCCTCACCTGCTCCACTCTCCACTCTTCCCAGGGAGTTTTGTTTTAAAGTTTAGCTCCCTGTGTGTCTCTGCTGCCTTGGCTGGTCCCTCTGCCTGCCCTGCTCCCCCAGGACTATTAGCCAACACATTAGAAGCATTAGAACAGCAGAATTACAAATGGGCCCCAGAAGGTGACCCTCCGTGTTTTCTGTGAGCACCATGCCTTGCAGGTCCTGCTTCCAAGCGTCCTTAACCCGTCCCCATCGGGGCGGTTTACACACTAATTCAGAATCCTGTGCTGGGGACGTCTTTGTCGTGTCCTAGTACTTTTGTTAATATTGCATTTAACGAGGAACCATGAGAGTTCAGAAGAGGTTAAAGTTTAACTGTAGGGGAGTAGAGATCGTCCCATTCCCATAATCCTCTGGTATAACTTGTACATGGATACAAGACATTTTTAAGACACCCTGTGGCGTGCGTGCAAGTGCTTTGTCTGTGTCTAGCGGCCCCCTTGGTGATATCCCTGCCATCTCCGTATCCACAGAACCACGAGCAGCTGAGGGACACTGATTCGGACCTCATCCTGAATGACGGTGACCTGACGCTCACCTATGGGGACACGGCCATCACGGCCAACGGGGCATCAGGAGGTCATGTGGGCAGCAGCTCCGCTGAATGGGGTGGAGTCAATGGCAAGCAGGGCGGGGCCACATCAGAGGAGGCGGCCATGGAGCGGGAGCTGGAGGCCCGGGACCAGGAGCTGATCACCCGAGGGACACGCCTGGTGTTCCCCATCGAGGACCATGCCTGAACACCCACCTTCCCTCCGACTCCACCGG
>JAODKF010000087.1:2584335-2601437 GCA_026779585.1 Mormyrus proboscirostris | reverse complement strand
TGTGTTTTTATTTATTTTTTTATGCCCCCCCCCCCCCCCCTTTTGTAGTTAAGTTCGTGTTCGTGTAGTCAGTTTGTCACTCAATGTATTTTTGAATACTTTATTTTTCTTTTTAACTTGGAAAAAATTACACATTATACAACAAAGTGATTAAAAAAAAACAAAGAGAAAATTAAAATTGGAAAGAGATAAAAGGGAGACATATAGAGGAACATAGTGTCTCAGATTTGATTTCTGCATGGTCAGGTGACACTAACAGGGATGACTATAACTTAAAATTTCCATTTTTTTGTCCTTGCAAAATCTGACCATCGCTTCCTGTTTGGTCTGGCTGTGTTACTAGTTCTGTGGTTCTCATTTGGACAGGCTGTACAGTACCATTGCTCTCATGCCGTGTTGCCATGCACGGCTCTCCCCTGTGGCGAACGCCGCAAATCCACAACATCAGATATGCTAGACTCAGAATCTCACCAGACCCACATTCTAGAAAAGCTGCGCTGTTCCATTCTGAAATTAAATGTGCTAAAACGAGGCCATCTGTCACAGAAGCCCATTGAAACCCCTGGCTTCCTTCCCGCTGCAAAGCCCACTTTGCTTCATGTTGTGTCTCCTGCCCTTAGGCTCTATGTGGAGCAGAACGACTTCCACGAGAAGTTTGCCGGCGGCGACGTGGTGCTGGACCGCTCCTCAGAGTCCGTGACCTGCCAGACCTTCGAGCTGACCCTGCGCTCATGCCTATACCCACACATCGAGCACCGCTATGTCGAGTGCTGTGGCAACCTCATGAAGACCCTCAAGAAGGACTACAGGTGGGCCTCATGCTGGCTTTCCTCACACTGGGACCCTCTGCTCTGAATTACTTCTTCAACTACACTCCTTTTTTTTCTTTTCAAATTTAAGAGCATATCTGGCAAGACGTGGGCATAGAACTTGGGAAGGAAACGGTGGTGGGTGGGACTACCCTGTGCTGTCAATCACCAGACTGGTTCAGCTCATTGGCTACCTCATCCCAAACACAGGCTCCTGGAGTACCTGCAGGCCATGCGGAACTACTTCTTGCTGGAGGCCGGTGATACCATGTACGACTTCTACACGGCCATCTTCGACAAGGTGCTGGAGAAGGAAAGCTGGCAGCAAATGTCCTTTCTTAACGTACAGCTGCAGGAGGCTGTGGGACAGCGCTGCCCAGAGGACAGCATGAGGTACAGCGGGTCCTTTCCCATATTTGCCTGGCAACACACACATTGAAACAGAGGGACCCAAGCAGGTTAGCTATTTGCACAGCAGAGTCTTAAGGGAATTAGCTTTACACCCCACTGTTATATCTCTGGGATCTGGAACGTGTGAACTGATAAAGAGAAACTGAATGATTTGAAATTATTCATTTACTGGATCTGGGCCTGTTTACATCTCAGCCTCAAAAGCATTGAAGCCTGTTCTTCTTTTTGGCATCTGATTTTCGCTGTATAAGAATCCCTATGGAGGAGTATTTATGCATTAGTTCTCATATTAGTTTGTTGTGCTGTAGCAGACCTGGTCACAGTGTAGCTCTGGGGCTGTCCTGTTCCTTTTCTGATGAAACACTGACCCCTGCTGCATGGATCAGCAAATAGCATTCACCCCGGACTGCCAGGAGTTTAATAACTGTTTGATCACTTAACATTGTGCTTAAATGCTAAGTTTCTGATAAAATTTTCAGTATATTTCATTAATGCTGGTCTGTTCTTGAAACTGTATAATATTTCTGCTTTATTTTTGTTGTATTCCCTGTTGCAGGCTGTCGATATTTTTGGAAAGCATAGACCCAACCAGGAAAAAACAGTCAGTGAACAGCCTCGAGGGCCTCACTCTTAGTTACAAGGTATGTTACTGGTTCTGCTACATGGCAGGTCCATTCGGTGCAGTAGTAACGAAAGTCACTTTTCTCTGCCCCTATCAGGGCATCTGTTTGGATCCTGCAGTGAAAAATAAATTAAAATCAAACGCATATAGAACGCAGCCACCTTCAATTACCCAAGTGGGAGACTGCTGGTATTTCCATTTATGAAGAAGCGTCAAGATTATTAAGATTATTTGGTTTGCATGCAGGCGTGAAACGGACAGCTTCGGAGTCTCGGACTTCTGTGTGTCTCCGTCTCATGCTGTGTTTGCTTTGTGCCAATTGCGCTTTTTACGCTCCAGGTCCCGTGGCCCGTGGATATAGTAATCAGCTCAGAGTGTCAGAAGATATACAACCAAGTCTTTCTGCTGTTGCTGCAGATCAAATGGGCCAAGTACAACCTGGACACTCTGAGATTCATTGGTGCGTAGTGCCTGAGTCCTAAATCACATCATTAGGGTCACTAATTAGACCTGTTTATATATAGTCACAAATGCCAAACATACTGCCATTTTGCCTTTGCTATTAAAAAAATGCATGTTTGAAATTCCCTCTGTGTTTAATTTAACATTTCCCTGCGTGTGATTGCTTGCATCCCTACAGATCTCATGGATGCTGCAAAAAGGCAGGAAGGAAGCCCAAGTGATGACATCACTGCCAAAGAGGAGCCAATCGGCACACAGATCCACAGGATGTATCTCCTCCGGGTCAAGCTGATGCATTTCGTCAACAGCCTGCACAATTACATCATGACCAGAGTGAGATAAATGGTTAAACTGAAAACTATATCATTGATAATATTGTGTAGCTATTTGGAACTGGGAGGGAGCAAAAACATGGACCATCTAGGGATCCCTGAGCACTGGGTGGGGAATCACTGGTATAATGCATGGGGGATGCTTTTAAGATGGTGTTCCTGATTAATCCACGTCAGATACTTCATAGCACCGGACTGGAGTTCCAGCATCAGGTTCAGGATGCAAAGGACCTGGACCAGCTGATCAAGATCCACTATAGATACCTGTCCACCATTCACGACCGCTGCCTCCTCAGGGAGAAGGTAGGCCTGTGGCTTTGGGGCTCCTGGCTCCGGCAGAGTGGATACGGTCCATCTTTGGCGAGGAGTTCACATGTAAACCTGTCTGCAGGTGAGCTTTGTGAAGGAGGCCATAATGAAGGTCCTGAACCTGGTGCACATATTCTCTGACCGGTGGCAGGCAGGCTTTGGAGCCTGGAAGTGAGTATTATGTGGAAAAACTGGATCGCCATCATTTGGATGTTGAATTATGTTAAATTGTAGTTTATAGTTTACAGCCAAGGTGCTGCAGTGGGGTTTGGACCCACTGTTGAACACTTTTACTTGACTGGCATTTTTATGTACATTAATTCTTGGTCATTTTAGCCTTGGACTGTCTCTTCTGTGACGTCAGGATGAGGGTTAGGGGCTGCCCCTTTACACGAAATGCTTCTGACCTTTCTAGGATTGAGTCAATTGATAAGATGGAGTCAGATTTCAAGAACTGCCACATGTTCCTGGTCACGATTCTCAACAAGGCTGTCTGCAGAGGATCTTTCCCCCATCGTAAGTCTAAGTCTGGCATGATGAACAGGCCAGGAAAATGGCTTTGATACAGCGCCTATTCCTCATGGGCTGCTGATTTCCCTGTCATTAGCCCTTAATTAACCCCAATGAATTAGCCCAGTTAATTTGACTGTGCTGTGGAATTACTCTGTGGCCTAAGACATAGCACTTCAGTGATCACTCTGTGATCTCTAAGTGTCTCCTCTTGACCATTCAACACTGGATTGTCCTAGATGCAGATGGTAGATTAACAATGGCTGTGTCTGAATTCAGGGGCTGCATCCTTCAAAGGACCCAGTCTATGAAGGTGTAGCCTTTGCAGGCTACGCTCTATGAAGGTCAAACGGGACAGTCCGGTCTAAGGATAATTTCCTATTTGCGTCACCCACTGTTCCCGCCCTTACCTTTGAGTCACGAAGCGTCGCTCCTATTGCCTAGCCCTGACACACCCAGTTTACTTCTGTGCAATGAATCATGGCATATGTTGGACTGTAGAGGATCCATTGGGTGCATCCTTCATGGAGAGGGAAAAGGATGCATTTTTATACTGCATTTGAAGGAGCCTTGGAAATGGGACAACCTTCAATGCAGCCTTGGGAGGAACCCCTGAATACAGACACAGGCAGCGTCGTCTGCTGGCAGGATTCTGTGTAGCGAGAGAAGAACATAAGGAATGATATCAGTAAATGTTTTGCTCATGGGGAAGAATGTATGACGATTCCTGTTTTTGTCTGGTGATTTTGTTCTCTGATTCTCTCTCTCCCAGTGGAATCCCTGGCCCTCTCTTTAATGGCTGGATTTGAGCAGTGTTAGGATCTCATGGCCTTAAAGACCGGAGCCCTCACATGACTCGGCTCACCACAGGCAGTCTCTGCTTGTCCTCCATGCTGCCTTGGCAATGGTCGATCGCGTCATCCCAGATGTCTAGTGACGGCCCATTGGCATGGAAACCCTCTGTCTGCAAATTTCTGTGCCCTTTGTGTTTCTAGGGGCTGAAACGGAAGACAATAAGAGGAACAAGGGGGACTGTGCAGGAAAAATAGACTCTTGCTAATTCTAAGCTATTTTATAGGTGCACGTCCATTGTTTGCCATGTTAATTTAATGCAAGACAAATTTTATGTATGTTGATTAAACTGTGCCAGAAACCCAGGAACTGTAGATATTTTTTCGCTCTAGCTAAAGCTACCATTGACATGTTTGCTGTGCAGTGCACCACAAAACATGCGAGCCAAATAAAAAATAAAAGCTAAAAAATATCACTGTGCCATTACAGGGCCTGCATTTTTCTGATGGTCTTAGACATTCACATATGATGCTCAGAGCTGTGATTATCACAAATGTATTACTGGGTTAACATCACAAAAATATCAATGCTAGTAAATACTAAGCAAGCTGTCAGGAACAGCATGAAAACTATGTTAGTGGAGTGACTAATGGCAAAAAGTGTGAGAAAAGAAAAAAGTGACACATTGCACTAGGCCCATGAATAGCTATGGGTACATGCAATTATCAGTACACCAAAGTGGCTCTGAGCTTTACGATTACAGGAAGTTAATATCACTACTGAGGCAGGAGAATGCAGGAGCGCTTGCAGTCTAATAACAAGCCCTTTTGTTATCTATTACATGATGCATAATATCTTTAACACACTCTGAGGTGATCGCTGTTCCTGACCAATGAGAGGCTGATGAATCGAGGTTCTGTTTGGCAGGGAAATGGATTATGATAGCAGTTTGGAGCCCAGGGAGCTACCCAGGCACAAACGAAAGCAAGCTGCCCTGGAACATATGTTCAGCATCTCAGTAGGGGAAGTGTTATTTTGTTTTTCTGCATTTCTGTAAGTCCCCTTGCGTAAGACTCCGTGCCATCTTTCCCAATGAGGTGACCCTGGGAGGTCACTGATGGCATGTCAGTCAATCACAGGGCAGAAACTCATGTGATATCATTCATCATTGGCAATTTAGAGACACCAGTTAACCTTACCACATCATTGGACTACTGCAGGGCTCCCATACCACACAACACTCAAATTACACACACTCATACACATGCACACAGTTCATAGATTCCAATCATCGTGGGGACTTACTGTTCATTCATGTAGGTACAATCCTAGCCCTAACTATCATAACCATAAGTAACCAAACAAAATACAAGACTTTCGGCTATATTAGTTTTTTGATTACATTCACAATTTTTTATGTACCCCACAACTTAAAAAGTAAAAGGTTTTATTACATTGTGGGGATATTTGGTCCCCACAATGTGGTAAATACATACACGCACAAACGGAAGGTGGGATTTGAACCGCTAACCCTGAAGGAGTGTGTGCCTAGAGTTGACCGCCTTAAGGTACGATCGAGATTTAATCTATTTCGAGGTCTCTAAGAATTAAACAAAAAATGTGTGTGCAAATAAAGTATAACTAGTCAAGCACTGCCGATTAGCATCACTTCACGTCACACTCCAGTTCATCGCCGCCACACCCCCGCTGGCAAGTCCTTACTTTTCTCTGTGTTTGGGGGCATTAGACTTTCCGAGAAAAAAAATTACCAATGGCGTGACTTGCATGTACAGTAACGGTACAATCTGCGACCCAAACGATCGGACTGATCCGTGATCCCTAAAACACAGGACAGTAGCGACGCCGCGCTCCTCTACGGATTGAAAGGCTGATTATTTCCGATTAAATACAGACTCTGACAGACATTCCAACTCAATCTATGATAATAAACAAGCGCTCGACCTCCCCTTATTGCAGCGATAAGTGCCATATTCCCGAAGCCAGCGCCGTTCCCGAAACAGCCCCTAGCGGCCGCGTGGGCGCGCAGCGGTGCTGAGGTTCGGGGTTTCCTCATTCCGCAGCCGGGGACAGGAACTCCCGGGCCGTGCTCTTCGCCTGGCGACGGGCGTCACCGGCCTCGCACCGAGAAGGGGGAGAAGCGAGCGACTCGCCGTCTCCGTGACCTTATAAATCCACCTTTACATGGGATTTTCCTCATAAACGTTACTACTATATACGTTTGCCGACCAGAAACAGGAGGTCTGGTGAACAGGTACGTATACTTTAAAAAAGTTTGGAGCTGGATTGTCTGCGCTTAAAAAAACTGTGGGACGCCCTCATTTCATCCAGAAATGCGACAAAATTAGTGAACGAGGGGTATTCATTTAAAGAAATGGGGGGGAAAGTGTAGAAAAACTGGCATAAAATGTTGGATATTGGGGGTAACTCCACAGGCCGAGGCAGGACTCGTTCGGGATTAGTTATGGCTGTTGGAAGAAAACTTTTAATGGATGTGAGAGCCGCCCCGCCTGGCTAAGCGCGCTAGCCCGGCTAGTCAAGACACGGCTTTGCCGTCACCTTTCCGAAAAGTTCCCCGTCGCCGGTCCAATTCGGTTTGTCAAGCCGCTTGAAACACATGGGTCATTAGTTCCCCAGCTCCTTAAAACAGGAAAAACCTCCGTTTTGATTAGTCTGGGAGCTTTTTTGTTGCGAGAGCTAACTGGCTAACGTGCGCTGTGCGTCGCGAATCAGCGCAAGATGCATCCGTTTCGGGATATGCTGTCTGCTTTTCCCCGGATACCCTTTTGTAGAGCTCGTTTTTAATTGCAATAATATTTCGTTATTTTTAAAGTCAAGTCCAACAACTAATGCCAAGATGCATAGCAGCCTAAAATATAGAAAGAACTTTTAATATGTCTTCAGTAAGTTAGGTAGTTGGCCACACATTCCAGTTTTCCAAAGTTGCCCACAGCTGCTTTTTTTTGGCAGATCCAGAACACTTTGTGTTGAGATTACACCATGAAAGATAAGGCTAGTCTTGTTACCTGTGTGCTTCACGTGTATTTCATTCGAATAAAGAGCGGAGATACACAAAAGGGCTTATCCAGTGGGGTTGACCCCAGATTTCAGCCTGACGTAACACTTTGAATATGGCCTGCCTTTACTCAGGTCTGCTTTGTAAGAACATTAACACGTAAAATCACAAAAATACCGCAAATATATGCGAGGAGATGCAAGCCTTCATTGTGTAACTTGATTGTCATTGCTGCGTTTTCATCAGAAACGGATTTGACTTCAATCACATGTATTCATGATACAATTACGGGAAACGTATAACTAAACGTTTTGGCTATGTGTAATAACGCTAATTTTATTTCGCCGTCCATTTTTGTCTGTGCTGTCATTGCATGCTGGTCGGGTATTTTAATACGTCTTCATGTAGCGCTGTTGGGCCACTTTGTGATGGAAATGCAGCTTCTCGACCCCTTTCAGAATTAGATCTAATGTGGCCACCCATTAAAGGGCTGAATGAAACGTCTCCTGGCTAAAAACAGCCGAACTGATAAGGAGGGCAGCTGAGGTTTGGAGAAGTGAAATCGCCTGGGGGGAGGTGCGGTTGTTGTAGGGCTGCCCTATTTCCATGTTCTCTGCTATGAAGTTTCAACGTGACCCGCTTCTCAGGGCCCCAGCCGCTGGAACCGCACCCTCTCTTATATCACACTGCTCTGAAATTCTCTGCTCATGGCATAATTGTGTATCAAAGGATTCCTGTGTGTTTTTTTTTTTTTTTTTTTAAATAGATTATTAGCTGTATGCTGCAGCTAATAGTGCAATAAAAATGGAAGAATTATGTTATTCGCAGCTATTACAGTACTGGCAATTATTACATTGTTGGCTGTACAGGAGAGGGGAGGGTGGAGAGTGTTGATAAAATTGAGTAATATTATGTACCTATGGCCATCTATTTTATTTCGCTGCGGCTGAAAAACAATAAATTTTGCATGAATTGTGAAAGTTTCTGTTCTTAGATAACCAAACAGTGAACAGTATATTGTGAACAGTTCACTGTCTTGCATTTAGTGTAATATTGTGACCAGTGAAGTGGGCAACTGCATACTTATTAATCAGTCGTTGTGTTGTTTTTTTGGCACTGCCACAGTAGAGTTCAAAAGAACGCAGTGTTAATTTGGTTAATTTTCTGAGGCAAAACAGGGATTGAGTTTACTTTGGCATGATATTGTTAGCCAAGCAAATGCTTGCCATTTTCTGTACTACTATGTTTTTATGAATTTTATGAACAGCACTGCAGGGTGGATCTGGCTACCTAATCTTGGCATTTAAAACAAATATCCCATCTAGATGGGTTTGCTGCTGCGGTAGCAGTACGCCTGCTATGTCAGGCCAGTAAAATGGAAATTTCACAACTCAAAACAAGCTGTTAATTACTTTTAAACGTTTATTTGATTTTGATCTCCATTCCAATTGTTCGATTTGACCTTGATTGAAGTTGTTGTTCTGTATTTGATTGTTCATTAGATTTGTTAGAAAAGTAATTTTCCTTTGTTCTAATCAAAGTGTTCTATCTCCAAGAGGATTATTGGTCATGCACATACTTGTCTGGGGATTAAATATCTTCAAATTTTCAAATTTGAAGATATCTTGAAATATCTTCAAAATATCTTGAAATTTTTAAATGAAGTATTTAGCAACAAATAATATGACAACATGGAATACTGTGCATCTATCTGGCTTTAGGCTCATTTTGGCGAGACAAAGTATATTGCAAGTATAGAGCTGTTAAAGAACAAACTTGGACACATGTGGCAGTTATGTTTATAGTTTGTGTACTTGTATGGGTAACCATGGAGACTGACTGTTTCACTCCAAGCTTGGGGTTCTGTCTTGAGTTTAAGGTAGGTTTGGCACCTCTGCACCAGCTGACATTTCCGCGATTGCCTCTGTGGTCACGTGATTTCCCATGTCTCGCAAAGACTTCCCTGCACATATGCAGACCAGGGTGCATTGTGCAAACCGCTTGGAATGAAGAGCCTGGTTGGAGATGGGGGGTGCAATTGAGATTGAGACTATCAGCACATTTTGGAGGATGCAAGTCAGAAGTGTCTGTGTTTCTGTTTTATAGTTGTTTTCCAAGGGCAACTCTACTGATTAAGTTCTGGAGATACTGGCTTTGTGAGGTGGGAAAGGGTGCTTTTGGGAATTGAGGGGGATCTGATGCCTTCAGCTATGACTGGAAGTCATGCTTGTACTTCAGCAACTTTGGGAAGTCTTCTCTGTCCTCAATGTTCCTTCCTTTTTGGCTCCAACTGACTGGGGGGATTGAAATAGTGTTTTGGTGCCGTCTCCCAGTTGTCACTTTGCAATGGGATATGCCCTTGGCCTGGTTCTGTCCCCATTCTGACACCCAGCCGTTTGCCTATATACTGTTTTCTTTCTTTGTGCCTCCCCCATCAGTGTAGATGCATGCTTTTGGAGTTCACTGAATCAGGAAGCAAGGAAATGTTTTTTTATGCTTTGGTTCTGCTTTCTTTGAAGCAAGATGCAAGATTTTGTTATAATTGATACTTTATTGAAAAAAACCTCTCTAAGGAAGACTATACACTAAACTTTATGGAATGTTTTAACAAGCCAGCACAAGGACATATGTATTACTTAAAGGGTAACTGAATTTAAACTGCTTATTTCAGGGGTGGTCAACTTCCCACCAGCTTTTCTCAGGACAAAAACACAACTTACTCTTTGTAGAGTGAGTTGTCTGCAAAGGGCAGCCACCTGTTGGGGCTCCTGAGAAAAGCCGGTGGGAAGTTGACTACCTCTGAAATAAAGGGTAACTGAATTAAAACTACTTAAGTAATACATATGTCATTGTGCTGGCTTGTTAAAACATTCTGTATAGTTTAGTGTATAGTCGTCTTCCTTAGAGGGTGAGGGTGTGTGTGTGTGGGTGTGGGCACTTGCTGCTGCTTCTAAAGTGGCAGACATACAGTGACCTGATGTCTTTTGCAGGCTCTGTTGTGCATGTTCAGTGTGGCAGTAGACTGTGTGGGTGCAGGCCATTGCTGTGAAATCACTTTAACGGTCCTACTTCGCACATTTTTTGCTACTTATGCTACAGTCTTGGCACAATTTAAATTTGTATGCTGATGTTGTTTGCATAATGATCATGCTTAAATATCAGTGAAATGTTTTAATTTAGTGTATTGTACAATTTTAAAAGATCACAATGCTTGTGCAATGTGGAAATCTTGATAAATACTGAAAACTGATATATCGTTGCCTAAAATTACTGATACCAATAACTGATACCAATAACCAGCTCTCCAAAGACCTTCACAAGTCCAACAAGTGAAACTGGTGTTGGTGACATTACTTTTTAAGATTGAGTGAATGTGTGTAGCAACTAGGGGTGGGGAAAAAAACCTGATTTTCTTCAAGGTTCAGATTTTTATATCGCCATGAGAGTCAAAAATATGAATTTAAACATATTGGGCTGATACCGACAAAAAATGCTGGATTGGATATTGGGGTGGGGTGTCTAGCCTAAAAAATTGCAAATATTATTGCAGCGACATACCGTCAACAGAGGTGAGGGTCACATGATGGCTAGTTATTCAGCAATGCATGTGCATCGAAGCGGTTATGTCAGCTCTGTGGAAATGCAGTAATACTGTATGCTGAAGGAAGCAAAAAGCAGAACTGCAGGCTGCAGTGTATCTAAGGCTAGTGCTGTTTTTTTTTTTTTTTTTTTTTCTTTTTAAGTTTTGAACACAGTAAAATTTATACAAGCTAGATGTTGTCAGACTTGTATTCTTTCTGGTGTTTGGTCTATTTCTACTTATGTTTTATGTGCTGCACTTTATTTTATATATTATTGAGCTGGACAGTGTGTGATATTAATACCAACATTGCAAGTTATGTACATGCAATTCTTAAATCGCTAGTTAGCTAGATTGAGATTAGGCTTTCTCATACCCTCATACCATACGGACATTATACTCTAACGCCAGAGGTAGGGCTACAATGATTCATCGTGTAACTCTAACTCGTTACAAAAAATCTTTTGATGCCAATTTTTTGATTCATTTAAACGTAGGACTATGTACTACACAGCAATCACATGGAGGATTATTATGGTCACACAGTGTGCTTATGCAGCATTGCATGTTACAGGGTGGTGAAAATCATACAGGTGACACTCCCACAGGGACCCATTGTAAAAAATGGCGGAGAAATTTCCAGGGTCATGGGACGGTGAATAGTTCCAAACATTGACATTCACGGCATGGGATCACCTTCATTTCCATTGCTTACCAAGCACTTAAAGCGATATGTTGATTAAAATATTTTTAAAAAAACATTTAATACATTAGCATACTGTCATTAATATACTACATATGTTGTTAAATGTGCTCAGCATTAGCTGTTAAGTTTTGTCATAAATACTTATGATTGGGGCTTAGCAGCTATCGAGGCTATCGTTCCCATTTCACGATTTCATGATTTTGTCAACTGTAATTGAAACAGGATAACTTTACATATTAAGTTGTTCTGGTAATCAACGGCTTCATAATTATATTTAGCTGCACTGTTACCATGTTAATATACCTGATTTAAAATATCAGTTTACAGTTCTCCTCAGGTCACATGGTTCAGTGTGAATTTACTACCCAATTTATATCAAAATAGCTGCTTATTTTGTGGTGATTTATTTGACAAAAAATTAATTCTGGTAAAATGTCTGTATTATGTGCACTTTGTAAACAGTGCTAGAACAGAAAGTACTTTTTTCACATTTCATCTCCCTCCTGTTGAATTACTTAGACCATCATTGAAATGAAATAAAAACTACTGTTTGTTCATACTGACCTATAGTTCTTTACTTGTTACTCCTACCCCCACTCTTTGTCTTTAAAATGCAGGGTGTCAGTGGGACATTACATTTAGTGGTAGTTTTTGCAATGTTTGCCCAGTTTAGCATGTTTTGTGGATAAAGAATGACTATGGGTTTTGATTACTAGACACTTGAGGTTGGTGCTTCCTATACAAGTAATCAAATGGGAAGGCATGTTTTGGCTGACAGCCTTTATGAAACAACATATTTGTATGTTTTTCCTTTAGTTTGAATTTCAGTTGGTTGAATTTTTTTTTTAAATTTCTGTTACCTGACCATTTCTGTTGAGCTTTCTGCATACGAAAATACCAGCTTGCCGGAGGACCAGTGCTTGAGATGTAAAAAGTTACATCTTAAGCACAGTTCTTAGTGTTCACTCCGTATCTTTGTGTATCCATGTAATAACATGCTTGCAGCAGGATCACATGCAGCAAATACTATTTTCTGATTGGCTGGTAGGTAGCTATTGACTCTGTCCAACTCAATCAGGACAGTTATGAACTCGGCCGAAAACTCCACACCGTATGCCTGCACCTCATCCATTAATTCTATATAACGGAACACCTTGGTGGGCGTTCTCTTGTGTGAACTGCTTAAAATGCGTGTCTCTCATGGTCAGTGCGTGAGACTTGAGAGCCCTGATTTTACTTATACGACCCACAACATGTTCATAATTCATAAATAAATCTGGCCAGCAGGTCAGTCTCTTTCATTTTCCACCGAATGAAAAACGATTTCACATTATTCTGGTGCACTGGCATGTTTCACCCTTGGTAACAGCTGGAGATGCAGGCAAAAGGTATTCAATATTATTGAGGTAAAAAATTAATACCATCTACTCTGTCTTGTTTCTTTTTTCTGTACTTCTGCATAACTTCCATGTTAGCGCTGGTGTTTGTGGTCAAGCAATCAGCAATTAATCACTGTTGGCAGTACTGTGGAGGTGCCTCCGAGGATCTGTAGTTGGACTGAGTTTGATCTCTCTCACACAGTGTGGGGGCATATTTGCAAGTTGTATTGGTGCACCTAGTTAGACAATTTAGTTGCACTGTCTTCAAAAATGCGGCTATATGGTCGCAGCGTGGAACCCTTTTGATTTCTTAGGTATTTTTTACACTACCTGTGCTTGTGAAATGTTACGTTAGACAGCCAATCACCAACGATGTTAGATCTATAAACAAGTATGATGCTTGCTGAGATTTACTGTTTCGCTATCGGAATTTCCTAGTTTTACTTTTCTTTACTTAGATTATCGTTGGTTTCTGAGTATATTTGATATTCGGATCGGTATCGGCGTCGATCCAGACCTATTTTACGGATTGGGTATCGGCCATGGGTGACCGATCCATGTTCCATACTTTTTAGTTTTTGACAATCTCTAAAAAGAGAGCTCCTATTTCGTGTTAAATCTATTTGTACAATCAATCGCACGACAACCCTTTCCCATTTTACGTTTTTTTTTTTTTTTTTGTGGCATTCAAATCTAACACAAACGCTGCCCCTCAGTATTTTCTGCTACTCAGTGAGTGGGTGTGAGTACAGTGACTTCTGCCTGCTCTGACGTCATGCGCATAACCTTCACAGTACGAGGAGCGTAAGTAAAAAAAAAAAATATATATATAAAAAAGGAGTGCAAGATGAGACGTGTCGATCTGGGACTGTTTTACGCTTTTAATAGAAACCTGTAGCACAGCGATTTGCAATCCTTGTAAAATAAAATTGAGAGCTGGGAATAGCGTTTAATGGACAATCCCACTTAAAGTGCACGCAACTGTGCGAGACAATAAAAAGCAATGGATGGATTTGGATGGAGTCGCTAACTTGGACTGTTTTGCGAACTCGCTGCAGCTTGTGATACAAGAGGAGCTGTTGTCGCAACAAAGTGTAACTGAACTGATGCCAATGGGAGAAAAATTAATTCTAAGCATTTGCCACTTATGTATACTTGCTTTGAAGATATTTATATTGAACTGCAAATGCCCCAAACGCTTAAAATAAGATGTTCAAACGAGGTGGAACAGTACGTTATATATGTTTATAGTAGCCTAATTTTTTGTCATACATTTTTTCCATCTGTATTTTATATATAAATTTTTTAAGCTATAAAAGTATAACAAAGCAAAAAGAGTTCTTGTATTGGAATCGGATCGGAACTGAAAAAATGTGGATCGCCCCATCCCTAGATAAAACAAAGAAGCATACTTGTGTAAACCATGTTGCCCGTGGATATTCCTGTAGTGTAGTAGCATAGCTTTCATTTGAGCAACCATGACCATTATATTCTCCTATTCGTAATATACTCAAACTGTGCCGCTTCAACACTAAATGCAGATAATTTGTCATGATGTTTGAAATGTATGAATATAATTATCTCAATTATTTCTTGGTAGTTGATAAAGGGGGAAAAAACAGGGGAATTGTATTGGAACTGGCAGATACTAAATTTTAATATATATGGATCAGACCAGAAAAAAATATTGTCCCTTTGACTTCTAATATTTGGTCAGTTGCCCATAGCCCAATTTTGGTAAAGGACTATTAGTCTGGGACAGTACGATCATGAATGAGCACTATTTCAATTTAAACTACAAGTTTGGGTAGACTTTGGATTTTATAAAGCAAACGGACACCTAGACAAGAGTGGAAATCTCTGCTTGGATTCATGGTTCGGTATAGCTCTGGTACTCAGAATTTGTTTTGAAATTGTTTGCAGTTTTAATAAACAATCTAGGAACAGTTGTGAATCAAACATAAGACAATGCATTTGTTGATGTGTAGTGTTTCCCCAAGGTTTACAGCTTTGGGGGGTCGGACGGACGGACACCAACAGGATTCATCGTGTTCATGTGTTTTTCTTTTAATGACAGCAGTCAATATAACAAACAGTAATTGCAAGAAGAGAAAAATGTTCCTCGGTACCTAGATAATGACCTCAGGTAGTTAATTGATGGTCACTGCCCGATCCATTCCATGTTTAAGTGCGCAATGGCACGCGTTTAAATGGTGGATCCTGCAGCGAAACTAACTTATTACTATTATTATTTTTTTTAAAAATTGATTTGTTTATATTGCATGGGGAAAAAATAAACAATGCAGTCACAGAATAATTATTCTGCATTTTTAAATAGTTTAATACTGCAGCACAGGAACAATACATGCAAAATTATGGCAAGCCGTTTTAACATTTAATCGCTAGACTGGATATGTATTGCAGATATCTCTAATTTAATTCTTCCTAGTGAGCATTTCAGATATCTAGAATGACGATGTGTATCCGGTAAAATATAAGCCAGCTAAATTATTGATGCCATTCATAATGATGCTATGACAAATTAATAACTACATACATTTTAATAGAAAACTAATTCCTTAACTTTTTTCTGTTGATGCTGCTGCTGCACCTCTCTATAAAATTAAAATTTCACTGAAAGCGTTACGTGAAATTAAATCCTTTGACAAAACTAATTTGATTACCAATATTTACTATATAGGCTTTTATACTTTTATTTACTTTATAGTCTTTATATGTTACAACCATATAAAACTTGCTTACGTTTTGCTCTGGCTTCCACCTGTTCGCGTAGCACACTCATGTTTGAAAAGTGATTCCAAAGTCAATCTTTACTCACTGAAACAGTTTCACCACATTGTTATTGCTCTACATTATTGTCATCTATACGTTTGATAAGAATGGTACACTTGTATGATCTATCAGTTCCCTTCCCCTGCGAATTCCATCTCGGCCAATTTGTGTAACAGTTTTGATAATTGTGCAGATTATATTCTGGGTAGATTTGGGCACGCTTCAGAGTCGTGAGCGGTATCAGAGCGAGACTGAGTGACCGCTCAACCTTAATTAAGAAACCGCTCCGCGCTCTGACCAAATTCCGCTCCTCTCAACTTTCACGCTCTGCTCCACTCTGCTCACATGCTCTGATTTGGATGTCTCAAATGAGCTAGCACGTGAGATGTTTCCAGCAACAGTGTTATAGCCAACAGGCAGTCTTGGGCTAATCAACTTCACTCCTGTGTTCACGTAATATATTTGGAAACCAAAATATTCCCAAACTACTGACTTAAGTAATGTCTAAGGATGTTTGACCTCTCTAGCACTAGCCATGACTAACTCACAGCCGCAATTAGTAATCAGCTTGTGAATTTCCGTTCATGTCACGAAATGTGTTTAATTTCGTTACATGTTTTGAAACCATGACGATGTAACTGAATGGCACATGATATCACGACAAAAACTATTAGAAAAATTGAAAAACTAATCTTGTTTTGGGATCTCACTAGTAGCAACCACATGGTATGATCCTGGCAGTGAAGTAGTGCCGACTTGGGACTGTTGTGAGGTTCTATATGGTAAATGAGCCAACTGAATGCCTATATACGGTAAACGTTATCTCCATTATTTCAGTTGCTGTGTCTTTTGCTCTGTTTCTCCTGTTTCCTAAAGTCTTAATATCAGAAGGCAAGATCAACCCAAACTTGACACATTGGACTGATGCCATTGTCAATGTTCAGTTATTGGTAATCTGTTCACATGAACAAGCTTTGTTCTGTGAGTATTGTCTCAAGCAGAGGGTCGATTTGACTTTTGTGAATCTGGAACGTGTTACGGTGAATGTGTGTATCCTTGTTCGACTCAACCAGGCTTCACGTCATGACATGCCAGTGAGTGGAGAGGAAGTGGGAGGCCAGGCTAACTCGGGGCTGTCTCTGATAAAGTGGGTCTGGGGTGTAGAGTCTTAACTGTCATCCCTTTTCAGAGGCAATTGGTGGGACTGCCGAGTTTGCCAGTCTGCGCCTCACTGGACCAGAGCATAAACAGGATGCCGGAGACTTTTACTGATAAGTCCCTACGGTCAGGGGCAGATTAAGGCGTACAGAGGCCCCTAGGCTACAGTAGTCTGTGGGCCCCCCAACCCTGCCCCCCTCCATGC
>JAODKF010000087.1:2567923-2584235 GCA_026779585.1 Mormyrus proboscirostris | reverse complement strand
CTCACTCCTGTCAAGTTTATGGCCCATTATGTCGTGTATTATGAGCGTTGCCATGTTTACCCAATCAGCGTCGCCTGTGATTTGTGGGCCAATACAGTTTAGATATTTTCTCTTATGCAAATTTAAATAAAATTATATATATTTTACTGGCCAATGGGGACCCCCTTGCAGGCTGGCACACATGGGGCCCCTAGGCTTTAGCCATATCTAGCCTGTGCGTTAATCCGCCCCTGCCTGCGGTGATGTCACAGAATTAGTTCCTCCTTGAGTGTCTATTAGATTTGGGTACTTGGGTTTTTTCTGATACCAGTGCTAAAACAGTACTTTTAAAATGGTGCCGGTTTATGTTTAGTTTAAATCCCAGACATACAAATAAGTGTAACTTTTATTGAATACCTCTTCTCTGAACCCTAAGAACAGCTTCTACACAAAATTTAAACTGAATTTTACATTGTTTTTAAACAATCTCCTCAAACACTGCTGCTTCACGAACTGGAAGTTGGTCTTACTCAGCATGCTAAAACATTGGTAATCTTAAGGGGGAAAACAGTTAAAAAAAATCTTAACATTATAAAAATATATATACAATTTTATATTCCTTTCTAATAATGTTCTGATAAAAATAACAGCAAAAAATGTTTGGTTCTTGCTGGCAGGTGAAATATGCCTTTGTGTATATTTACATGCTGTATATTTACAAAGCATCTACCTCTCCATATGCTGTCATGTAAGGGTTCAGTGATTGAGACCCATTATTCTTTATTCACAGTTTGCCCAATTTAGCTTGTTTTATACATAAACTGCCACTATTTCATTTCCCGTTCACATTTTGCCGCTTAGGGACAAAGTGTGAGTGGGGTAAAAAAGGTCAGTATGAGCAAACGTCTAATAGCTTTGCTTTATTTTACTGAGCCTGAGTAATCCTCACACCTGGTGATGAGAACGGGGGGAGGACAATCATGTTTTTATATGAGCCCTGTTTACAAACAAAGTACTTGGAAAATACAGATGCTTTACAGGGTTGTCAACTGTCATGCATCTGGCGTGACTCTCACGCTCAAGCAAGTCAACGAATCTATATTATTCCATTATAAACTTATTACCCCATGCTTTTGATGTAGCTAGTTTGCAAACCCTACAGACTATTTATATGGTAATCAAACTTGCATACATGTAAATGTGTGTGTTGACATGTCTCGAATTGAAAATCTCTTGCCTGACAAGCTGACCGAAGTTGGCAACCCTGACTTTACCGTGTTTTTGGATCGCTAGTGACTCTACTTTTTAGACCTGACCATAAAACAAAACAATTTAAGTTGTGTTGCCATAAATTTGGTAGTAAATTGAGAAGTAGATCTATGTGACATGTACTGGGAACAGGCTCTGCACTGAACCATGTCACCTCAGGAGAGCTGTAAGCATGACGTTCAGGTCGCTAGCACTTTGAGATATGTACATGAGGGTTAATTAAATATATAAATAAGAATAAATAGAAAATGCTTAAGTTTGCATAACGTCCTTGTGTCGGAATCCTTTAGCGTGAAATACAGCCACACTTCAGCTAGTTTAGCTTTAACCATTTTAACCATGTTTAAGGTAGCTACTAGCTAACGATCACATCAGAGCAGGTGCAATGTCAGCTAGCAATGGTATGTGAGATGCAGTGATGCTTTGTGAGGGCACCAGAGGGCAGTTTTTTTCCTCATCTCCAGTCAACAGTTCAGGCATTTAAGTGACACTGAAATGAAGCACTGAAATCTGTGTTGCATTATGGTCTGGTGCATACTGATCGTATTGTAACCATTGCCATTTTGCCACTGGGTTTCTGTGCCCATCCTTAGTGCTCTTGTTATTTAAGAGTCACTAAATGTCGATTGCAGAGCCTGATAAATGCCATGGTGTGGAAGACTGCCTGCATTCTGAGGTGTGACTGCACAGAGGAAGGAGCTCTATCAACATAAGTGTTTTTCCTGTTTCCTCTTTAGTCTCTGAAACCGTTTGGTAGCCATGGCAGCATAATCATTTGACCCACGCTGAGCGGATGCTCTTTGGTGTTGCAGAGCTTTCTCTTACCATTTCTTCTCTAGCTGAAGATTCTGAACTATTCCTTTGGTTATATCTCCTGTTTCGACGTTCCCTCCTAGGTGTTTTTTTTTTTTTTTTTAATCTGTGAAGAAATTGTGCTTGTCTTGGTGTTTTCAGGTACCTTGTGAATCTGTGAATGGTAAGGGTTAGGTCTCTGTTAGCCCCTCTGTCTCACACTGCCCTGTACCTTCAGCACCATGGCGTCCGCGGTGACCTTGGAAGACGCCCTGTCCAACGTGGACCTGTTGGAAGAGCTGCCTCTCCCAGACCAGCAGCCATGCATTGAGCCGCTGCCATCCTCTCTGATGTACCAGGTACTTCCTCAGTAGGAAGCGGTGCTTGTTTCTTGTAAGGGGTGCTTCACACCCACTGCTGTACACCTTCCTGTGTGCTCACCACACAGTTGGAAAACCACCCTCCACCCATGAGTTATACCCAGTGTATTTCAGAGTTCATGCTTTATAAAATAGCTAATGCTGTCCTGTATGGCTTCTGATCATGTTCAGCTGGAGTTCATTCCTGTTTCGGCATACGCATGTTTTGCATTACTCTGCAGCCCAACTTCAACACCAATTTCGAGGACCGCAACGCCTTCGTCACTGGCATCGCCAGATACATCGAGCAAGCCACTGTCCACTCCAGCATGGTAAAGACCTCCTCACCTTTTCTGTCCCACCTTCATCTACTGTTGCAAGGAGCTGGAGCTTGTAAGGACAGATTGCCATGATTCACTTGATGCTGTTTGACCCGATCGGAAGCCCTCCACTCCAGAACTGAGCCTTGGATGCTAATAATAGAGTCGTTGTCTTCAATGGCGTTGTACAAACTGAGCTCTGGGGCACAGAGCCGTGGTGCAAGGCTTCTGCCAAAGGCCGACCTCCTGGTCTAGCCTGTTACAAACCTCCGTTGTTGCTATTCATTGCCCCAAGACAGGGGAGCCCTGTGCCTCATTAAAGCAGGATTATTGCTGTGTAAAAGCCCATTGGGTCTGCATCAAATGGCACTTTATATGCAGCAAGCATCGCTCCGGGCTCTGTGGAGTGTTGTGTGCTTCTGTGAGGGACTGCCTGCATCTCAGCACCCGTTCATTGCTGGGAGAGCAGCGGTGACCTTAGATCTGGGTGAAACCAAATCCAGGATTTATTTGCTCATTCGGACGGGGAAAAAAAAAAAACTTGCACACGTGCACAATGAGGAGGCTTGTACTGAAGTTGAAATGTGAAATGTTTTCTCAAACTTTGTTTCATTCTGATATTGTAGTGTTGATGCGGGAGCTCTTTGTACTGTATAAGATTGGGACCCCTATGGTGTGATTGCGTTCAGGGGCTGTGCCTGTCCAGTTGTCCTGAGGTGTGTCCTCGCTTGTGTTTAGAATGAGATGCTTGAGCAGGGCCAGGAATATGCCATCATGCTGTACACCTGGCGAAGCTGCTCACGGGCCATCCCCCAGGTGAAATGCAATGAGCAGCCCAACAGAGTGGAGATCTATGAGAAGACTGTGGAGGTCCTGGAGCCTGAAGTCACAAAGCTCATGAACTTCATGTACTTCCAGGTAACCTCTGTCTTTGCGCTTATGGACCAGCTTCTTTTCACTTAATTTTTGGTGCCATTCTGTTTTTAAACAGTATATTTGATACTACAATATGTATATAAATGATCTCTTGTGCTATCTGACAATCTCTCTCTCTGTCCCCTTTTTTCTAGCGTACCGCCATTGACCGCTTCTGTGGTGAGGTGCGGAGGTTGTGCCATGCAGAACGCCGAAAAGACTTTGTGTCCGAGGCGTACCTGCTCACACTGGGCAAATTCATCAACATGTTTGCTGTGCTGGATGAGCTGAAGAACATGAAGTGTAGCGTGAAGAATGACCATTCGGCTTATAAGAGGTGGGTGACAGACCTGGCCACTTGAGTGGGCAGCTGTCCTACCTAGCTTTGATCCTGTGGTATTTCAGTCTTCTGAGCTGAGTCCTCTTTATGTTACCCCGAGTTTAAAATAACTCTTGAAGATAATACTGGTAATGATGCTGGAGGTGCCAAAAAGGATTCGATCCCACTGTTCATCTGAAAATCTGGCTTATTTCAGCTCACATGTTTATTAGTATTTAAAAAATTTGATCATTCTATTGATGACCTCCACTGAGCACTAAAACGCAGTTTTAGACAGGCCACAGTCATATATTAATTTTATGAATTGGAGGTTTCTTAAAGTATATCTGAAACATAATTGTTTTTGTGCAAATGGACACCAGGTGGTGCTATCAGAATGTTTCCATGTTAGTCAAATGCTTCTGGCTAAAGATGTATTTCCTTGTTCTGATGTAGGTGGGTGATGAGTCATAAAAGGAAGGAAAAAAATCCTAGCTCAAAGTTTGACATTTATGAGTGGTTGTGTCTGAATAGATCCAACTTTAATCTCTCTGACCCTTTGGACAGGCTCCCGGAGGTAGATGTTAAGTGGGGGGAGATGGAATTTTTGAGGGTTGGAAGAAAGGCAGGGATGTGCTGGCTGTCAGATCAAGGGCATGGCTGTTCTCCAGCAGCCTGTAAGCAAGGCGATCTTATCTTGCGTGTTGAGAGCTGAACAAACGTGCAATCAAAGTCTCATCACATCAGCAAAGGTCTCTGTCTCATTGATTCATTGATCAGACAGACTGATCGATGATTGGTTGATTAGGTCCTGGGAGGTAGGAAAAGCGCTCCTGACTGAAAATGGTTGCTTTTTGTGCTAGCAGGGGGACTTCAGATGACTTTTGATCAGTTGTTTTGAGCTATGTGAGGTGAGGTTGTGGGAGGTACCTTTTGTGCCATTTCAGATGTGGTTGGGTTAGGTTGGGGCTTATCATCTGGGTCAGGTCTCTGGTGAGGTTGTTGTCAGTGCCCTTGGCAAGGTCTTCGTCCTGTTCCCTCACTTCATGCAGTGTCCTTCTGGTTGTCATGATCATCTCACTGTTATTCTGTGTCATCCCAATGCTGTACTCCAGGGCTGCTCAGTTCCTCAGGAAGATGTCTGAACCCCAGTCCATCCAGGAGTCCCAGAACCTGTCTATGTTCCTGGCCAACCACAACAAAATCACTCAGGTGTGGTGCTGGTCCCTCATTCCTTGTAACCCATAATTTACGACTCGTGTTCTTTTGTACTGGGTCTTGATTTGATGACCCTGGGTTTTCCAGTCTTTGCAGCAGCAGCTGGAGGTCATCAGTGGCTATGACGAACTCCTGGCGGACATCGTAAACCTGTGTGTGGACTATTATGAGAACAAGATGTATCTCACGCCCAGCGAGAAGCACATGCTACTCAAAGTAAGCCAAGCATCTCCCTCATTCACTTTGTGTACGGCAACATTAAGGTCTTTAAATTCGCTTTTGCAAATGTACTACGTTTTTGTTTGGCATGAAAAAAAACGCAGCAGAATTCCTTGGATATTTAGACGTTTTCAGCTGCATTTCACTCTGTCTGCCATTTGAAGGGGAATCCCGAACAGTCTTGTGCATGTTTGTCTAGGTGATGGGCTTTGGGCTGTACCTGATGGATGGAGCAAACAGCAACATCTACAAGCTGGATGCCAAGAAGAGGATCAACCTGGCAAAGATTGATAAGTTTTTCAAGGTGGGTCTGAGAAGTGTGTGTATTGAAGGTATAAATTTAACATCCAAAGTTGTTGGACAAAGAAGCATTGTCAGTTACTCATTAAGACGTGATGCGTCAGGCAGCTCTACTTCTTTTTGTTTCCACAGCAACTCCAGGTCGTGCCACTCTTTGGTGACATGCAAATCGAGCTGTCGAGGTACATAAAGACCAGCGCCCACTTCGAGGAGAACAAGTCCAGGTGAGGCCCTGTTGGCACCAAGACCTGTGAACTGAGCATGACCTCTTGAGGAAACTGAAAGGGGCATTTGTTTCTGCCCAGGTGGTCCTGCACTTCCACAGGCAGCAGCCCCCAGTACAACATCTGTGAGCAGATGATCCAGATCCGGGAGGACCACATGCGCTTCATTTCTGAGTTGGCACGCTACAGCAACAGCGAGGTGGGAGTGGGGGGGCCTTTAGTGTCAGTCAGCCGTGTCTGCTCCTGTTAGGCTGCATACATGCTGCTACGTTTCCATTTAAAAATAGACGCTTTTGCCTTTCACCCACGCTATCCCAAAATTTTCAACCCCCAAAAATGGAGACTTCTGAGAACACTCTCAGGGCCATATACTTCTGAAAACTCCATTTTAGCATTGTGCTGTGAATGAGCACAAATACAGGCTTCATCCTGTTTGATCCACCAAGTACGCAGTTGCACACTACCACACTTGCCGTGCATGTTGACATACTTAGATTGAGTATCCAAGGGTTTCTCGTTCCTCACATAAGACAAGTGCAGCGTGTTTTGACATGCCCTTTATCTACACTTTGGCAAATACCACATGGAAGCGTCAAGTATGCAGACCACAATGCACCCCATCAGTGACGACTAATCTTTACATCGAATGTGAAGAAGTCTGTCGGCATATCAGAATGTAACATGCCTCCGAAGAGCTTTCAGTTCAAGTAAGCAAAGTTGTATAATGAACGTTTACATAGCCCTGGCTACAGTGAAGGACAACCACAAACACAAGCAGCACAAATGCTAACATGCTTCTTTTAGTGTGGGTGACAGTACCTTTGTAGATGATGTGAAATTGGCTATGTAAATTTGACTTTGTATTCATTTGCAATCGTAGCTTTCAGGGTTGGGGATTTTTATTATTCTTTAATTGAAAGTGCCACTGTCGTCACCAGCAGTACACTGGCTGAACTGAAATAGGAGGAGATAGATGCCTTATGGCAGAACGGACCCAGTCATGTGGTACACCACTAAGTCAAAAGGTGGAATGCTGTGTTGAGTTTGAGGACGTGTTAAAAATGTTTTATCCTCATGGTGAGATGGGGTAACTTTGCTTGATGTGTTCCATGTGCATTCATCATCAGGGCAGCGATTGGGTTTATGATTTTAAGAGACAAGATTTGATAAACACTGTGAAGGAGCAAGAGAGATGGTTTCTCACACTCGTGCAATATTGTAACATGCTTATAAGTGGTACAAGTTTGTTTTGCGTAGAAACACCCACCCCCGCACCCCCTTGAGGCCCAGCCATGCCGTGTGAGGTCCAGAAGTTTTCACACTAGTTTCCCAAACATATGACTCATTCCTGCAAAAGCAGCCTTTTTCACTATGTGAGGACTGTGGCAGCCGGCCTCTGTGCAACCAGCCTGGGGGTTAGCAGGTGTGCTTTGCTCCCACAGGTGGTGACGGGCTCAGGCCGCCAGGAGGCCCAGAAGACAGACACCGAGTACAGAAAGCTGTTCGACCTGGCCCTGCAGGGTCTCCAGCTTCTGTCACAGTGGAGTGCACACGTCATGGAAGTGGTGAGCGCTCGTGTCGTCCGCGCGATGCTTCGCCTTCACATGACGGGAAGTGCATGTTTTATAAACCTGAGGGCATGCTTATTAATGGAAGGTTGCTCTGTCACAACTTTTGACCTCTATTCATACATCTCCGTTGTATTTAACCGTTTGTATTCCACCATTTTGCTTTGAAATATTCTGTAATTTTCAAGCATACCTACATGAGTGGAGTAAATTTATAGATGTGGGAAATAGATTAAACAATTAAACTACCCGTCTTTTGAAATGGCGTTTTTATTGAAGTCCCTGTTAATCCACCAGACGTTTATTTTATTTATTTTTTTTCTTTGGCCAACTTTAGAAGGTTAGTAGCTAATCTAATTTTCAATGATTCTAATTGTTGGTGTGAATTGAAACATCTTGCATAGTATTAGCTATCATATTGCTTATCCTATACTTTTCATGCAAAAGTCACACTTGTAGCAAAATGGCATTGCTGAAATGGCTGTTCACT
Organism: Mormyrus proboscirostris; assembly: GCA_026779585.1. Classification (NCBI taxonomy): domain Eukaryota; kingdom Metazoa; phylum Chordata; class Actinopteri; order Osteoglossiformes; family Mormyridae; genus Mormyrus; species Mormyrus proboscirostris. Next base: position 2,576,263 of record JAODKF010000087.1, on the reverse strand, counting down.
TCCTCTTTTTGGCCTTGTGAGCCATGTCAGATCCAGTTACGGTGGGAGAAAGGATAACACTGTGGAACTGGGGTCCGAATTGGCCTAAAACTCCCACACAAAGCACAGGATGTGCTGTGAACTGGCAGCGAATGAAGGACTTAACTGGTGATATGAGAGATGACATACTTTGCCCCCTCCCACATCCTTGAGTTTCTGTTTCCTGGCAAAGAATGGAGAACTTTGCCAAGCAAGGTTACAATCAACCACAGCTTTGAAACATCACTGCTGCCCCCCTTTCGCCAGACTCAATTAGCTAAAACATTCTGCTCTGCACGGGTGAAACCAAACGCCTAGGAAAGTAATCATAGAAATCGTTGTCATCCCTGCATAAAAGGATCTGATAAATGTGTGTAAATATAGCAATGCACTTAGCCAACAGGCTAATGATGTGAGGCACCAGTGTAATGTCGAGGGTTTCACAAGGTTAGTGCTTGTTAAGAATCTCCCTTGGCAGTGCTCCCTTTCTGGGAGAACTCTGACCTTGGTGTTTTGTGAAGGAATTTCCATCTCTTAGTGCCTCCTTTCCCATTTGGTGATTTCTCTGCATACATAATCAGCACCCAGCAGGATAGTGAAATTTCTTTAGCCGAAAGACAAAAATGAAAGAAACAAAAACTATATATGGGTAATCTGCTAAACAGCTAGGCAATTATGATTTAAAAAACATGTTGCGGCCTGTGTAAAATAGTGATTCACCAAACTTGCGGTCAAGCCCTAGCAAAGTACCACCATTATGGCCATATGCTGGTACCTTCATGTACTGTGAGGAGTTAAAGAATAGCAATGTGTTTTTAAGACTGCGCTAGAAACATAGGCTAGAAGGCTGAACTGAGAACCAAATCATGCGTCTTTGTTTTGCCTGTAGTCTAAAGCCTGAAAAACAGCCAATTTTCTGCTTTTGGTGAGAGTTGGCAAGAATTGGTGATTGCCTGTCAGGCTAATGGTTGTGACATGGTCGGTCCCTGTTGGCACTGTTTTGGCCGATTTTTAGCATGTTGAATTGGCACCGAATCTATTTTAGGCATACCAGTGTGCTCCCGTGCAATTTTTCAATCAATTTCAATGGATGGGAGCTGACTGCTTAGTGGTCTTGGTCAACTCTAGTTCTTTTGTCGACTTGGTGTGTACCCACTGTACACCTGCTTTACCAAGAAGTCATTGATTGATGTTTGTCACTGACACCATCACTGGGCTGTCTGATAGTCGATTACCGATGTCGCTCAGCTCAGAGGTGACTGAGGCTCACGTCTCCCCCTCATAGTACTCATGGAAGCTGGTACACCCCACGGACAAGTACTCCAACAAGGAGTGCCCTGACAATGCAGAGGAATACGAGAGGGCTACTAGATACAACTATACCAGCGAAGAGAAGTTTGCTCTGGTGGAGGTGGGTGGAGCCTAATTCTTTCTGAATGTCATTGGCATCTGGAAATGATGATGACTGGTCCCACCCCCCCACCCCCCCCCAGGTGATGGCCATGATTAAGGGCCTGCAGGTGCTGATGGGCCGTATGGAGAGCGTGTTCAATCACGCCATCCGCCACACCATCTATGCTGCCCTGCAGGACTTTGCCCAGCTCACCCTGCGTGAGCCACTGCGGCAGGCCATCAAAAAGAAGAAGAACGTTATCCAGAGGTGAGGGAGCCGGCCTGGCCCGAGAAACATCTGGCCCCAGCTTACCTTTGGCTGACGTTCCAGTTCTTTCCCACAGCGTTCTGCAGGCCATCCGTAAGACTATATGTGACTGGGAGACTGGACGGGAGCCTTACAACGACCCCGCCCTCCGCGGAGAGAAGGACCCTAAGGGTGGCTTCGATATCAAAGTACCTCGCCGGGCCGTGGGGCCCTCCAGCACACAGGTGCCGTTAGAGCTCCTTGCTGCCACCTTGGGGTTGCTTTGGGAATTGAATCTTTTCTCTGAGCCCTCAGTTGCCATAGTGAGATGGTCCATGGAGAGTCTAACATAAATGTCCATTTTGAATTATATACAGCAGTGAAATAATGAATAACCTTTGTGAGCTGAGTCAGGGCACGTAACGTTCATTTCATTTTAATGTGACTTGCCAGTGGTAGATGTTTTTCTAGTCATCGGTGTCTATCTCCTTGTTCCTCTCCCCTGGTGCTGACCTATTTTTCACCACTTTTCCAAAAATAATTATTTTGCATCACATGTCCCTGTCTCCTCATTGTAATCCGGATACATTCCTTCAGAAGTTCTCATTAGGTCATCAGGCACAGAATTGAGATCACTCAATGGAAATGTGTTTCTTGTGCTGTGGTAGAAATATCTCTGAAAGCTAGAAAGTCGTCATACCTAAGGAACCTGGTCAATATCCGACATGGTGGTTCCAATCGCTCAGAAGTGTGTTTTGCGGCCTGGCTCGGCTCCAGGCCTCTCTTATGTTAAGGTTTATTTTTGTGCTCGAGGCAGTTCCCATGAAGTCCTGCTCGGGAGTGCTGCCGTACATCAGCATGTTTCGGTTCGCTTTCGCTTGTGAGATCCTCAGCTCCTGGCCAAACTCTGGCTTGTTGATCTGTGTCGTCCAGTCCTTCCTGTTCTAACATGTCAGCTTTACCTGTTCTGACCCGTTTCTCTCTGCCCACCTCACCCATCCTCGTCTGTGTTGTTTTCATCTCTTTGCAGTCCTTGTTCTCTGTTAATCAGCTGTCCATGTGGATAAGTTAGTTTGTCATAAGTCTCTGATGCTGACCTTATTTATAATTTGGAGTCCTAGATGCTCATCTCGGACGTGCCTGGAGGATCTTACCCCCTCCAGGCGCCAGGTTTTGTCAATAGGGAACGGATGTCATTTCCTTAAATTTAGTGGTGTAGAATGTAGGGCCGCTGGCTTTTCTGAAAATCAGTCTTGACATAGACCAGTATGGGATCAGCAGTTTATCTTGATGCCTCCATCTTATTTAACTGGGCTGTGAGGGAGCTATGGAGTTGTAGGCCTGTTGTGCTATGACTGATGGCCCATTCTGCGTCTGGCTCTGCAGCTGTACATGGTGAGAACCATGCTCGAGTCTCTCATTGCCGACAAGAGTGGTGCCAAGAAGACGCTCCGCAGCAGTCTGGAGGGACCCACCATTCTGGATATAGAGAAGTTTCACCGCGAATCCTTCTTCTACACCCATTTACTCAATTTCAGCGGTAAGTGGAACTACTGGTCTGGTAAGCCAGATTCTGCCTGGTTTGTTGCCCTATTTTGACCCTGGTGACACTACTAGGCAAGTGGTGAGCTGTAGTCTTCATTTGCTACACAGGTATTTCCCCATAGCTGCTGATGTCATTATCTATAAAGACCATCAGGGGGTGTGTATGCGTGTCTGATTGAGGAGTGACTTATCAGTGACGTGTGTGTTTCTTTGATCCCAGAGACACTGCAGCAGTGCTGTGACCTGTCTCAACTCTGGTTCCGGGAGTTCTTCCTGGAGCTGACCATGGGCCGCAGGATCCAGTTCCCCATCGAGATGTCCATGCCCTGGATCCTCACGGACCACATCCTGGAGACCAAAGAGGCTTCCATGATGGAGTAAGGAGCTCTGCAGTGGCTGCTGTTGTAGCAGAAGAGCTTGACCTTCTCCATTTTAAACACATGTCTTAGAACAGGCTGCACTAAGGAGGTACCCGTAGAAAGGCGCACTGTCCAGTGCTTTGTTGGCTTCTTTTGTGCTATGCATCAGCTACCTCCACAAAGCAGTGGGAGAGCTTTTATCTGCTTTTATCTGCTTCTTTGATTGTCCCAAGCTCGCTAGTCACACTCAAAGTCTTCCTCTTCTCAGGTATGTTCTGTACCCCTTGGACCTGTATAACGACAGCGCCCACTACGCCCTGACCAAGTTCAAGAAGCAGTTCCTGTATGATGAGATCGAAGCTGAGGTGAATGTCTGGGTGGTAACACATTTTGGTTGCGCTGCCGATGCCATTAAGTGCTAACATTCATCTGTGTTTGTTCCAGGTGAACCTGTGTTTTGACCAGTTTGTCTATAAACTCGCCGACCAAATATTTGGCTACTACAAGATTCTTGCTGGAAGGTTTGTAAATTCTTACATGGACCATTAGTTGATGGAGCTTGATAATCTCTGATGGAAAAGCCAATGATGTCCGTAAACCTCAAGTATATACATGTAGCTGTAAGTCACAGTGGCTTGTGATGGACCAGTGTGTCATAGCTGTAAATCTTTGTCTCCCTGATGGCACCAGCCTGCTGCTGGACAAGCGTTTGCGAGCAGAGTGCAAGAACCAGGGGGCCAACATCCCTTGGCCATCCTCCAATCGCTATGAGACCCTGCTGAAGCAGAGACACGTCCAGGTGGGACGGCTAATCCAACCCCGTGTCGTACTCGTGGCTCTCCTCAAGCAGCTGTAAAGCCGTAACTCCATGCCCTGATATCTGCCTCTTGGCTGGTCTGTTTTGTCTCACAGCTCTTGGGTCGTTCAATCGACCTCAACCGCCTGATCACTCAGCGAGTTTCTGCTGCCATGTACAAGTCCCTTGAGCTGGCCATCGGCCGCTTTGAGAGTGAAGATCTGACTTCCATCATGGTGGGTCTCTTTTCTCATGTGATGTCTGAGTTTTGGGCCTGGGCCAGTACTGATGCAGGGGTTCATGAAAGCGGAGGCTCATTAGTGTGTAGAGTCATCTGCAGCATGGAATCGGCCAGATAAGTTAATCGTTTTGCCTGCGTTCCGATCCGATTTTCTGCAGGAGCTAGATGGTCTGCTGGAGATCAACCGCATGACACACAAGCTCCTCAGCAAATACCTCACACTGGACAGTCTGGATGCCATGTTCCGCGAGGCCAACCACAACGTCTCTGCACCCTATGGCCGCATCACCCTGCACGTCTTCTGGGAGCTCAACTATGACTTCTTGCCCAACTACTGCTACAACGGCTCCACCAACAGGTGTGGAAGCTCATGACGTACTTTGATCACTGAGAGCCAAGCATATGACAAAGAGGGTGATTTTAAATCAGTGTTTCCTAATCTGGTCCTTGGGGACCCGCAGACGGTCCATGTTTTTGCTCTCTCCCAACTCCTAGTAATGTGGACTGTTTGGCGGAGAGCTGGGAGGGAGCAAAAATATGGACTGTTTGTGGGTCCCCCCTTCCCGTGTTGCTTTTACAACGGGGGAAGCGGAGCCACTGCTGCTGAAAGTGACATGAATGTTTTGTGAGCGATTCTTGAGTTTATGCTACTTTTATTTCCTCTTTGTGGTAGATGTATCAAAAAGGTTGTGCCTGCATGTGCTCCCGCTCTCCTCACAGGTTTTATAGTTTTTCCATAAATACGCTTCTTTCAAAGGCCAGGGTTGCATTGCAATGCTGATTTTTAGTTTCTTTTATCTAAACAGCACATGGCTGGCTGCTCACATGGCAACGGTTCTGTTGCTTGAAACGGTTTGTTTGCTTTGAAGTGGCATAATGCGAGGCTTCTCCTGAGGCCTGGGCTAATTATCATTTCTTTCTTGCCTCACTGTTTTCTGTTTTCTTTCTCAGTGCTGAAGTACTTAATTTGAAAGACTGTTTATTAAAAATCGGTATTTATGGAAGTGTCAAAGATTGCTTCATATCTGTCTCTGATTTTTTATTTTTATTTATTTGTTTATTTATTTATTTTTAAGTCTCCTTCCTGTGGAAACAGGGTGCTTTTGTTCACGGTTAAATTTCAGTAAGATCCCTGTCCTGCCCCACAGGTTTGTCCGCACCATCCTGCCCTTCTCACAGGAGTTCCAGAGAGACAAGCCACCCAACGCACAGCCACAGTACCTGTATGGGTCGAAGGTGAGCCAGATCACCCTTAGAGATCCCACCAAGATAAAGAGCTGCTAAAGTGCCCTATCCGCTGCGATGTACTCGATCTGCTGCGTGCCAAGGGGCCTTATAGCCCGTGTCGACTTTCAGGATAAAAGGTGTGTGTTCATGCTCCTGACTCCATGCCCTGCTTTCCTGCACGGGGGCTCGTGTAATGCATCATCTGGAAGAGGTGCGACTTGATCCTCTCAGAGTGGCGTTGAGAGTTTACATGCATGCAGTTGGAAAATCGGATCACTGCTTCTGTACTGGAGAGGCTGTGGTTCCTGTCTGCCTTGCTCGGGTCAGCGATTTCTGCCTCCTTTGTGTCCCATCATAGTGTAAACAAATGTGTCGGAAAGGAACTATGAAGCTCAGCCAAAACTCCAGAACTCTTTCAGGTGTTGTCATGCAGGGATTGTAATTCACCATGAGATTTGACTAGAATCATTTGTCTTGGCAGAGGTAGTTTGTTTGCCCCTCCCTCACCTTGAAAGTTGAGCTGGGGGTTGGTTGGGGGGTAGTTTAAAGTCATTGTGTTCCGTTAAGGTAGACAACGATCTTGTTAGAGAAGTATTTACCTTAAATTTGATCAAATAAACAAACAGATAAATAATTCCAATCACTTCCAGAGCATTGTGTTCCTGTTTCTCGAAGGATAGATATAGGCACAGGAATCATAAAATGTAGAAATACTGGTTTTGTAAGTAGCAGAATGAGTCTAAAGCCTGTCCGCCTCTGGGCCAAAGTGCAGATTGAAAAGATTCAGGAGCGAATTCTAGGATTTTTTTTTTTCTTAAGGTGGAAGCTATAATAGAAGGACCAATCAGAGATGGGCTCTCCGGGGGGCCACTCGGCTTTCTGTTGGGGCTAGTGCCCCTGTGGCCCCACCCCTGTATATTTCTCTGAAGAGGCCATCTGAGGAAGTGTCTCACTGGCGATGACTGATACCTGCCTCTCTGGGTTGTTCATGGCTGCCAGCTGGTGCTAATAAACTTGTCTCTGCATTGACGCGGAAGTGGTCGCCTTTGTGCTTTTGTGAGGATGGAGCATTTTCACACAGCTGCCATGTGCATCCGCACTTTTCATTCTGACTTTGCTAGTAGAGTACATTAAAAAAACTTGTGTGGCGATGATGTAACTTAAAGTCCTCCCCCTCCCCCTCTCTCTGCACAGTCCCTGAACCTGGCATACAGCAGCATATTTGGATTCTACCGCAACTTTGTGGGCCCTCCCCACTTTAAGGCCATTTGCAGGCTGCTGGGCTACCAGGGCATCGCCGTAGTGATGGAGGAGCTGCTGAAGGTGGTGAAGAGCTTGGTAAGGGAGCAGGGTGCGCCTCACTCTGTAGGAAAATGGTGTGATTTGATGATATCAGTAATGGACGGTAAGGGAAAAGTAAGCCAGTGTGTTTGGCAGTTACTAACAGGTGACTGTCACCTTTGTCAGGCAAGTACAAAACAAGACAAAACAAAATAACAAAGACTTATGATTTGGCTTTCAGTGTAGCCTGCTGCACTGTATTTCTGATGCAGTTTAAAAAAAAAAAAAAAAAATGTTCAATTTTATTTTCTTTAGATCAAGTGGTTCCTAAACTATGGCATCCACCCCCGCCGCCCCCCACCAACAGCTTTGTCGTTGTCATATGGAGGGTATCATACTGCTTGAGGCAGTACGTGGTGTGCAGAGTTTTTGCTTTAGATGGATTTAGGCAGCCTACAACATTTTTAAATCACCGGCCCATGGATCGATCGCTTTCTACAGAGACTAAAAACCACTGCGCTTTTCCACCGGCAAACAGGAACAGAGCTGTACCATGAAGAGATGCATAGTCCAGCTCGCTTCAGTTTTCCACTGTAGAAGGGTCAGCTCAATTAAGGTGTTGCTGGTTTTGGAGAGAGAGCGACTGACATAAGACCGAAAAGACGCTTCTTTACTGTTCACATGGTGCACATAATTTACTGTGTGCTAATTTCACTAACAGGTTTGAGAATCGCCATCTAATACTAGCATCAAATGCAAGCGGGGACATTCGCATGTGTAAATTTGCATTACAAATTCGTTCTGTGCAGCTGTTCTTTAGTACTTCTTTTAAAGATAGGAGGTTGGAAATTTTCAACTTCCGAGTTATTGGGAATGCATCAATACATCGGAGTGTGTGATACTACTACTACTTCTACTGCTAGTAATAATATTATAAAGAATATGACGTTTTTTTCTTTAGGTAATCCATGCATTTCAATCAGCAGTATCTCCCTGCATTTTGAATAATCAGATGATGGTGATGCAACCTGCTCAGCTTGGTCATGCTTTCAGCCCTGCTAGTATGCAGGGCCATGTCAGCGTGGTTACGCTTGGGTACAGCTCAGATCATTTACAATGGGGAAAACTGTCAGTTTGCAGTATGACCTAGTCCTCGGTGGCAGTGGAAAAGCGCCATATGATCATCTCCGCTATCAAACATCCCCCCACCCCTAATTAACTTTTTTTGCAGATT
>JAODKF010000087.1:2543187-2558343 GCA_026779585.1 Mormyrus proboscirostris | reverse complement strand
TGCAAATTTCCCACTTGTGGGACTAATAAAGGTGGAACTAATAAAGATATCTTATCTTACTCGGGTGAGTTAGGATATGAGGCCATTCAGTTCATCTTTAAATAAAAATAAGCAAGGACCACATTTTATAAACATGAAGGTCCCAATACTAAACACTGTCATACAAATCATTACTATCAAGGGAGAATTACCAGAAACATCATAGGAATATTAGAATGATCACTAAGAAACTTACTGAGTCGATACATCATAGAAAACAGTGTCTATGACCCTTCTGAAATCAACCGGAAAAGACAGAGGAGAAACCACCACTAAACATCAATGGAATAAACCCCTTGCTATGACATGTCAGAAGAGGATCTAGTGTCTTTCCTCTCCCTTGTCACGGTACCATTTTGTCACAACCAACCATTATTTTTTTTTTCCCCCAGCACAGCATTGCTGTAGTTTTTCTGTCTTTAAGCATTCAGATGGAGTCATTTAATCTCAGGCTTCTAAGAAAATGCTTCTGTGTTTCTACTTCACATAACAGAACATTAATTTTAGGTTTTAAATTCCCAATCTACAGAAACAATTAAGCAAAGTCATGTCTCAGCATGTGGGTTTGAATCCTCTGTCTTTTTATCCTGGTACTAGATGTGTTTATAGAAACAAAACACTTATCTTTATGGAAAAAATGTGAATGGTTCACATTCTGCCAACAATTTAGGCTGGATGGCCTAGACAACCAGATGTCCGAAGTCATACAGATGTCAGTATTTATTTTTCTTCCAGACTACAATAATCCCAAAACCTGATCTACGCATTTTCCTTTAAACCTAACAATCAAAGAAGAGGCAGAAAACAAAAATAGTTTATACCTCAGTTTGACTCCCAGGAATATGTATTGAAATGGTTTCATACAAAGTTTTCAATAATGAAAATACAGTTTGTTACCTTGGCTTCATATGACAGTGATCATATAGATGTTTCGTTAGAATTTTATAAATTACGCAAATATTAAAATTACCTGCAGTGTCCAGTAAGTTAAATAGATTAGCAAGTAAAAACTCTCTCTTTAGGTTGTCAGTCGTCTTTGGCAGGAACCTTGGTTGGCTTCCAGTCCAAAGGTGTTTCTTGGGGCATACGAAGCAGGAAGACACCAATGGAGACGACGGTGAGGCCACACAGCATACCCAGGCAATCCACTGCACCCAAGGCCGTCCACTCCTTGAAAAACACGGCCGACGCCAGGATGACGGAGGTGGTGAACGCCACATAGTATATGGCTTCAAACATGCTGGGGCTGAAGCTCTCTAGGGCCTTATTGATGAAGGTGAACTGGAGGAGGACGCTGACAGTGAGTGTTCCCAGGAGACCCAGGAAGAGTGCATGCGCCCCGCTGTTGGGAGAGCCACCTGCAAAGGCATCAGGGGTGACCAAGCCCAGCCCCTTACTGCTGGGCACGGTGAAGCTTCCCAGCAGCGAGCAGATGGAGACGTACACCATGATGTTCGAGGAGCCGTGAAGTGGAGCCACCCATGTGATCAGCACGACCAGACTCAGCAGAACCATAAGGATGTAGGCCAAAAGCACTGAATGGAGAGAAAAACTTTCACTGACGCTGTTTCAGAATCAGTCCATAGCCGATTACACTAGCCAGTCACAGTATTTGTGTGACTTGCAAGGAATACGCAAAGCAGTTTCACTAGCAACAGCAAAGACTTAGAAATGACTAATAATCAAACCAGGACAAAGTAAGATAAAAAGCAAGATGCGTACAGGGATCTTGCAGCCTGCTCTCCAGCTCCGCTCTGGAGCTTACGTTATCCAATTTTGGAGCGTGGATGATCAGCACCACAGATCCCACGCAGCACAGGATGCAGCCCAGCTTCCCCAGGATGGTCAGACGTTCCTGGAGCACCCAAGAAGCCAGCAGGCCCCTGTGGCACACAGGGAACATGGCACACCAGACCAGCTCAGAGTACCGTTTTCAGTAGGGTGGTCCATCAACAACAGGATTCAAAAACATTTTAGCTACACGACGAGACACATCGTGCCTTATTTCCATTTCATAATGTGATCCTATGTGCAAAATATTGACCGGTCCCCCAAAATGCGACTTAGGTCTATGAAATTATGCTCCAGGTAGTTTACTTCATGTCGATGAATCAAACGATGTGATATTATAAATTATATCACATGTAATTATTAATTCAAGACTCCCTGGAAGACATATCCGACACTGGCCACAAGGAGGCGTCTTCGATAAAAAATCAAGAAGACAGGGATTTTCTCATCCATCATCTATGGCTGGAGTCCACACTGTACTTGCCAAGGAAGTCGCTGGTGGAGCGGCGCCCCAACTGGGCCCTTGAGTGAGGCCCTTAACCTTCATGGCTCCAGGGACACTGTGTGACTCTGCTCTCTGATCCTCACTTGTATGTCACTTTGGGCTCAATAAATGTACTGAACTGTAATCAAAACCTGGTGTAGCGGTTACTGAATTTATGGGATTAAATAGGACTGATATTTTGGGGGGCGCTACCAAGCTATTAGAGACCAAGCCTTCTGGGTTAGGACTAGTATCACTGGTTCTGAGTGGATTAGTGGGAAGCGAAATGGATGAATGATGGACGTCATCTCTTAGGTGTCGATTTGCTCCAAATAATATCACCCATAAGTACATATACAACCCCCTTAATGGGCATCATATGTGTTTGTAACTCTGACTCACAGAGATATTTCTGCTTATCACTAATGCAGAATGTCTGACACGACATTTCATTTTAACATCTTTCTGGTTGGTTTAGCCAGTTTTTGCCTGAAAACGGACACTGATTCCCTCTCACAATGTCTACCAGTCCAGATCCCTGAACATTTAATTCATTCCGTACACTTTAAGAAAAAAAAAGGAGGAGTATCAGTTTGTCCTTTTGTTTGTCACTGGGGCTGTACCCTCAAGGGTAAATGCACCTTTTAAGGTACAGACACAGACTCTGAGAAACATTTTTGTACCATTGATGGTACATAAATGTTGTTTGTACCTCGAGGATATTCCTCAGCATCCATTTCTGTAGCTTAAATTAGACTAAAAGGTACATTTACCTACAGGTAGGGTACAATTGGCAGACCCTCAGTAACACGCACAAAAAGTACAAATTCTGACAGTGTATTTACATGGTAAATTTATGCCTGGGATGCACTGAGGGATTTATTAAACCAACTCACCCAAACAGCACTCCGAGGGCTCCTAGAGGAGTCACCAAGGCAGCCGGGGCAACGTTGTAGGCCAGGAAATTGCCTATCTGACCCACAATCACTGTTTATTTTAATCAATAAAACACGTTAAACAATAGTTGGCACATATTAATTCCGGTCAGTGATGGTTAAATAAATTCCACCTGAGATTTTCATTATTAAAATAAACGGGAACTCTAAAAATTCCATATGAATAGTTAACAACTCGAATAGCATATATATTTAAATATGCACGATGCCCTGCGGTTTGTAGCGCTCTACTTACTAGATACGGTACCGCTCCACCAAACACAGTCTGTCAAGTATGATCCTCCTGGAAATGCGCATAGGCAAATTCATATTTAGACGTTTTACACACCCACTGTCAATGAATAATGCAATGCGACTTTAATGCAAATAAGTAAACTGTCAAATATCCCTGCCCCCATCACCTAGTGACTGTATTTTTCCTTTGATAATACGAATACCTCGTTTTCTTGCGCGCAAAATTCCCTTTTTTTGCAAAACAAACGTCGATCCATTTATGAAACTGGATACTACAGCGATTCCAACACCAACGGGTACTGAGGAAGTTTCAGCCAACTCTGAAGTCATTTTAACTTTCCGTTTTAAAGTAAGCAGTTATGCGTTGCTAACTGTATACATCAGCCAGGAGAAACATCTGACCCTCAACACGACACTAAAATGTGAAAATTCCCCGATGGACAATTACCGAGACACCACTGAATCACAACAATGACACTGACACTGACGGCTCCCCATACACAGCTGACCGGAAGTCAAATTGTTACACTTTTTTGAAAAATAAGCTACCAGGGCGCCCTCTTTTGGTGACTAGTGAAAAATACACCCACCCACTTTTTTACGTCTGGAACGTCATGACGTAATACAGGTGCAACGCCCATTTCTGTATGTTAAATGGCTGTTATTAGCATTACCAAACCAATGATCAAAAACCAATATTGCAAAACAAGATTCAATCGACTGCTCTTCACGTTAAAATTTTCATTAAAACTTTGTATTGTTTTTGTAAGAAAAAATATCCGTCTCTATTGTATCTGAGAATACTGCTAAATTTGCATAAAATAATAGTTACTGCGGTTTCGAGATTTACATTATTCATTCGCTGTATCTGCATTTGACACTACTCCGTGCATAAACAAATAATGCAGGTAGTGGGCTTCCTACAAGTACATGATGTTCAAATCCAATTTGTTTGCATAAAATGTGCCACAGTTATTTCCTTGAGTATTTTTTAAAGCATATCACCCGTTACTATTTATAAGCCTCCCCATGTGTTCCACAAAAACTGTGCCCCGGGTTTCTTGGCAGCTCGTCAGGACTTTGATCGCGTGCCGCGCCACATTTACCGCATTTCTGTTTTCGTCTTAACCGTTCAGATATTTTGCAGAGTATTTATCCAGTCACGCCAGCAAGCTCACTTTCACATTCTTTTTGATACCGAGATGATTAAAGATAACCAGACATACGCCCACCGTCGGGGTCTCAAACAGCCCATTCCTAGACCATTCGATTAAGTTCCGTATGATATTTTGCGTAACCATAGTTACTCGGTGTACCGTATTGGTTGCACTTGAATTTAGCTAGGGGGCAGAAGAACTGAAGCGCATTTACGTGAATGGCCAAGATTACTAATTACAATTAAACAAAGGTCCATGGCTGTCTACAGGAGAGAGAAAACGACATTTTACAGCATTTTAAAATGTTAAAATTCAATATATCTACAGCAATTTCCCTTCCCTGCCCACCGTGCGGTCCCTTTAAATTTACACTCACGCCCTCGTGCTGCGTCTATCCACCTTCACTGCTAGGCTATACCCCGCCCACAAAGCCGAACTTTCCGGACGATCAGCGTTTGTTTCTTGCGCCCGTTGGCCAGCTCGCCTGTCAATCATTATCCAACATGGACGGTATTAGAATGCTGCAGAGCTGGTAACTGGGCTGAGGGGACAGAAATAGAATAAGCCAAAGCGAACGGGTAAGAATACCGCCGTCTTATTTTTATATTTATTATTATTTTAAACGATTACACATTCGTTTCGTGGTAGGGTATTAATGTTATAAGGGTTGTTTGGTAGAGGGTGTCGCGACTGAAGAAGTGCGACTTGCGTACCTTGCGTATTGTGGCGTCTTAGGCGGCTAGCTGTCGGCTAACTAGCTACGAGTGATAAGAGACAGTAGCCACGGTACCGGCTAACGGGTCGCGGCGGGTAAGACAGCTAGCCAGCCCCGGCGGCGGCATTGACATTCTTCGAATTTTAATTTAAAATATATATTTAATAGGATGAGTCGTGCCTCTGAGGCACCCTAAGCGGCGACACCCTCGCTCGCGTTTTTAGGTGATTTGGGTTTGACTGGGTGCCGAACCGCGGCCGTGAAGGCGCTTCCTTCGCCGGAGACGCCCGCCCTTCGGCCCGTTCCCCCGGCTGCAGCGCCCGGGGACGCCTGTGCTCGCACCGACATTAATCCTCCCCTGTTAACAAACAAAATAAATAAATGTTGGGACAAAATGAAACGCGGTTAAATGAAAAAATGATCCCCTGTCCTTGTAACTTATACAGGAATAACATGTCAGACTGTTATATAGCTGGTAATAGCTGAATGGATGTTCTCCTGGAGGCGGCGGCGGCCCCCCCTTTAAACAGCGCCCGGGAGCGTGGATGCTGGGCGGGTGATGCACGCCCAGCCATCAGTGTCAGCCCCGGATCCGAGCCCTGCACGTTTTTGCAGTGGGTTTTGTCTCCGTTACGTGATGGGGGACTGGGTCCGGGATTTATGGATTTAACCTTCACCGACCGTTGCGGACAATGTCGGGTGCAAGCAAATAGAAGCTGATGGTTCTGCAGGGTGGTTATTCGTTCTCGGATGGGTATAAAAATTATACCCTGAGTCTTCTGTCCCCGCACCCCGTCTCTGTCTTTCTCTGTAGGTTCGGCTGCGGTTGCAGCCAGGAGAGAAGAGAAATATGCCGTCGCCAACCTTCTCCCTGGATGCCCAGTTGAGGTTTCACAATAAATGGCTGAAAATAGATTTGCAGGTTAGCAGTAAACTCGCCTTCACACAGCATGGTGCTTTCAGATGCCTTATTGAAAACTTTAGCTTAGTGTTATGGTTTGTTTTATGCATGTGTTTGTATTATGATCTCTAATGGTCTCCTGCTGTCTGCCACCACCTGATGTGTTTGTGTGATTTGTGCATTTTTAAAGATGCCTGTCTGTGCCTGTCTCCTGTGCTCTCTTTAATGACTATACACCCCTTTGTACCTAGATCTGTGTCCTATGAGCACCTACAGTTCATGGCATTCAGAGCTGTATATCTGTACCGAAACACCCAAGTTTATATGTGCTGGTTGGATCCTGAGCTTTCATACTTGTTGTTTGGAGTGGCTGGCTTTACAAGTGGATCAATAAAATCCTTTCCCATCTGCTGAGCTGTGAGCCTAATTTGATATTTTTCCCCACTTCCTCGAAATGATTGAATGGTTAGAATATGATCCTATAAAAGATATCACTGCAGACTTGTTGAATTGACGTGCTTCAGCCGTAAAAGGGTCTTTGCTGTTTACCGCTAGAAGGCATTGAGCCAACTTGTCAGGCCATAAACCATTACCACAGAAATGGATGTACCTCGCTGAGCTGGTAATCAGAGTTTAACAAAGGGAGACCTAGCCGCAAAAGCTTAACTTAATATCTGACATTTCAAGACTAGTTAATTCAGAGTTGAAATACAGTTGAACGGTGTTCATTTCTGTTTTTAGAAAGCATGAATGATGCAATCTACTTCTTTTGAGCAGTGGTGCAAGACTTGCTTATTTCTAGACTAGTAAACGGTTGCAGTGTTATGGAATTACAAATGCATCGCAAATCATGGTTCTGTGATAGTTCCTGAATTATTGCACATTTTTAATCTGACTTCCTGGTGTTAATGTCACATGGGGTAGTGTGAAGGAATAATCTTAAAGCAGTGTGTGTGTTACAGCTATTTACTTGTTGATTCTTCCCTAATCCTGACTGTCTCAAATTCTAAGTTTAGGAAAAGGAAGCACTCGTATGAAGAACAGACGAGTCCGTGTACCCAAGTAGTGGCTCTTCAGTACTGTGGACAGCTCTAGGGCAGTTGTGAGCCATTATTTCTATGTCTGGTATCAGAGTGCTGGCTGGTCTAACGTAGTGTTACTGAATGCTTGGCTCTCCTCTCTCTCCCTTGCCAGGCCTCTGCTTTCCATTTACTGAACGCCAGTGTATGCTTCTCAGTTTCTGCTCAGCTGGTTGTCCAGAGGAACATCTTGTGCCTGTGGTTTCAAAAGGCTTGTGACCTACTATTGCTGAAAGATGCTGAAATGCTGTTGTAGCCATATTTAGACCACTGTCAATGAAAGTCCGTCTCACTGCCTCACGCACAGGGGTGGCGTGTCTGGTGTCGATAACATGAGAAATTGAACACGATATTTGAAACTTGTGTTTGGCAGTTTAATCATGGCTGGCAGTGAATAAGCACTGCCCCCCCGCTCTGTGTGTGTCCTGATGTGTCAAGGTAAATACAAACAAAATTATCTCCGTTTTTTTCGTGGTAAGTGTTTTCATTTGGCAAGTTACTAGGATCTATGGTCTTTTTGGGAATGGCCATTTTGTGGAAATTGAACATTTTAGGAGAAATATAGCCTTTCTTGCTGGAAAGAGTCTCTGTAATTATCAGTCTTGGGTAGGAAGCTGTGCAGTTTAGTTTCTTAGTATAAACTGTGTTCCTAAATTCCAGTAAACAATTAGAGCGAGAGGTTTGTTAATGGGTAGCTGAACGAATGGTCTGTGTGTTAATTTTGGGGGCGGCTGCCCTGCTCTGATGCTGTTATTCTCATTGAGCTGGTAAATACACATAGTCAGTTGGAGGGCATGAGGTATTGTTCCTCTGCACTGTGGAGAATGGCAGCATTTTATTCTGTGTATGCGTGTCTGTGTGTGCGCACGTGCGCGCGCGTGTTTGTGAGTGTGTGCTTGTGCATGCGTGCTCGGCGCACTCTCCCTAGCCCGATGCTCACGGCGGAGCTCCTGTTAACGGTCTGCTAATAAAATTTGAGGAGAGGCAGTGGTGGTTGTGGTATTAAGTTGCTATATCCCAACTTGCACCGACAGCTGACATTCTGCACTCCACCTTTGTCATTTGTCACCCCTGTTCTGTAGGCCTGGATTAGAGTGGGGGACACCCCCCCCCCCCCCAAAAAAAAAAAAAAAAAAAAAAGAAAAGAAAAAGGGGTCAGTGTTGATAACATGTTTTGTGCTGTGCCCTCTAAAAGGAATATCTTAATAATGTCACCTTTTGTGAGAGCATAGCTCCTTGTGCTAGTGTAACGGGTGCTGTGCATGGCCTGACCAGAGCTGTTGTGTTTCAGCGTGCCTTCTCTCCGGAGGGCCTGAGTGAGATGTGGAACGAGATGGTGAAGGATGAAGAGATCACACGTGCCGGGGAGGAGTCTGCACATCCTGGTAAGTGAGTCGGCGCTGGACCGTGGGCTAGGGCGTAACTTTGGCTGGAACATTGCGGGGGGTTGAGCTCTCCACCCATTATGAGGGAAACATGATTATTGGGGGGTGGGGTTGTATTAGCTGGTTTTGATTTACAACCCCCCCCCGTAATTTACGCCCATGACCGTGGGCGGGAGCCTTTAAACCTCTGCCCCGATCCCCATTGGTCAAAACAAACTTATAGCACTTGTGGCTGTAGGATTGCGGCCAACAAAAGGAGGATAGGAGTGATTCCTTGTTTTAAATTGCTTCACAGTACGGTGATCCAAATTTATAATGGGGATCAAGTAAGAAAAGCCTCAGACTATTGAACTGACAGAAGGCTGCAAAGAGAAACGGCGTACATGACTGCTTTGTATTTGAACAAAGAAATCATTTAAAATGTGTAATGCAAAAAGGTCAGCAGGGCACGTGGGTTTAGCTGTTGGCCGCCACACGGTGCTCCTGTCTCTGATTAGATATTCAATATCTAGAATGGTTTGTTGTTTCGTGAGCCGCTCGATCTGGGCCTCTCTGTGTCCATCGCAGAAGACTGTGCAGACTGCTTCGGTGGCCAGAAGAAGGATGAGTCCAATGATAGAGAGAAGAAGGAAGAAGACGAGGCGTCTGCGCCGGTGCACCACTCCATTATGGAGGCGTGGGACTGGGGCAGGCAGCCAGGTAGGCTGCGCTTTGGCTTTCGCACTCATCTTTGTTTTTAATCTTTATTTTTTTGTTCTTTGCTGGTGTGTGTGGGGGGCAGGGGCTGTTCATGCTGTCTGAAGGTTAGTTATGTTTGTGCTGCCATATTTATGCACTACAGGGATGTTTGGGTGTGGCCTCGCCCTGCAGGGGGGAGATAAGCGGCCCTGGATTTGCGGGTGGGGGGGGGGGGGGTGCATGTGTTGACACAGCATGCCGCGTCCTGAGGAGATGAATCAGCTGTGTCGTAGCAGGCGTCATGTAATGATGATGATGATGATGATGCCGCCGCCAGAAGGGCTTCCTCTAGATGGCTTTGGTTGACGCTCTATAGGACTTTGGCTGGGCTGGCTGTTTTTAAGGAATCTGAAAACGCCCATTAAGCCGCGTGAGACCGAACTGGTAGTTTGCTGTTCTGAAACAGCCGTGGCATTTGAAAGGCATGCTGAATTGAGACGGACCGCCTTCTGTCGCAGTCTGGTGGTACGTGGCTCAGTGGGCTCTGATCGGAAGGCTGACCCTGTGCTCTCACCCCCAAGCTTGTTCTCTCCTGCATATGTGTCTGTGTGTTTCATGGAGAGCAAGATGGGGCTGGCAAAAACAGAATTTCCACATGGAGATTAATAAAGAATAAAATCCCAGCCACCTCGTATGCCATGGTCCAAACTTTTGATGAATGTGTTCAGGAGATGGTTGCACAACTTTGCAAAGCATGGTTTTGGGGTCGGGGGGTTTGCAGATAAACGTATGTGCATGGCTGAGCTGGTTCTGGGGTTTGCTTTTTTTCCATTGGCTGGCAAAAGGGTGGAGGCCTGCCCCTCCTGAGGCTGCAACCAGACTAATCTGAAGTACTGGTGGCCTGATTCACATATGAATGATTATAAACGTGAAAATAAGCCTAGGTGTCACTTCTTCTATTTCTGGGTTCGGACTGTGGTGTTCCTGTCTTGGGGAAGCATGTAGTTGTTGAGCAAAATTGGTTATTTTTAGTTACAAATGTTTATTAAGCTGACCGTAGCTGGAATGCACCACTTTTCTTTAAGATGAGGTCGCCAGCTTTAGCACCTGCAGCTGACGTGAGACTGTTCTCCATCCAGCTTCTGACTGCTTATTCTGCTGAGCCTCCTGTGAGGTGCTTGGATTCTGTCCCAGCCAGCACAGGGCACCATAGATAAAACCCTGAATAGGGTGCCAGTCCTTTGTAGTGTGTCACTCATCTGTCGTATCTTCACACTTCCACTTTCAGTTTTATACAGATTCTGTTTTCACTAGTGGTGGATGTGCTGCTTGGGAAGAGCCTTCCTCCTGAGCCGGGCGTTCGCACAAAGCGAATGAGATGGCCTTCAGCTCCCAGCTCGCACCTCGTCATCCTGACTTCTAAAGCCTTCTGCCCTTTGTTTAGTTTTCTGGGGTAAACTCTGAAAGGACATGTGGCTTTTCAAGTAGGATCTCCCTACAGAAAGGTGGTGTGATGTTTTATCTGTGTGCAAGATGCCCTTGAAGAGGGACGCGGTGTTAATTGTTCGATTTCCCAGCTTGCCAGGTAATGATTGGGCTGCCTTTGTCTGTGAGTAAATATAGTAAGAAAAACATCCAGTATTCATGTTCATAACGATCCTAGCTTGACTGTGTCTAAGCTCCTTGTAGCACACTGTTCACATTCACTCAAGGTAGTTTTGTTCATTGTGGTTCCTAGAATGGCTACTGCGAATTCCCTGGCTTGCACCAGTAGCCTCTGGGATAGACTCCAGGCCCCAGAAACCCTGAATTGTCAAGTGATTACAGAAAATGGATGGATGGATTTTCAATTTCTTACGAACTCTCACATTCACACGTCCCGTTTGAATCTGGAAAAATGGAAACTAATGACCTTGCCACCTCCCCGCTACCCAGCCATTTTACTGGTCTGTAATGTTAAACCAGTCTGTAGACATCAAAAGTTCGGCAACCCTTAATTTAGGCGATGGGTGAGGATACGGGGTGTCATGCATATGCTGAGTCTGACTGGGTAATTAACCGTAGTGTGCCGTCTCATGCCCCACCCCCACCAAACCCCTTGTGACCCTCAGACGAGGCCGAGCTGAAAGACTGCCTCCTAGTGCTGGTGGAGGACCAGCAGAAGCTGGCGACGCACACGGCCAAGAGCACACTGTCAGCCCAGCGGCTGCGGCAGCGGCTCGTCATCCTGGAGCGCTATCTCATCTCGCTGAGCCACAGCATGATGGAGGAGAAGTACAAGGTCCGCTGGAAGAGTCCGCCCAGCCCCCCCCTGCCCAGCACTGACAATAAGAGGTAGGGCTCTGGATGGGTGGAGAGGTACTCTGTGAATGAGTGCTATGGAATTGGCTACAGCAATGGTTTGCATCAGGCTCAGGCAGTGTTTCCCCATCCGGTCCCCAGGGACCCACAGACAGTCCACGTTTTTGCTCCCTGCTAGTCTGTCCACATTGATGCTCCTGGGAGGGAGCAAAATGGGGACAGTTTATGGGTCCCTGTGGACCGCTTTGGGAAGCACTGGGCTAGGGGATAGAGTAACTTTCTTTTTGGTGTGGACCGTTAGTCATGTTATGTGCTTCTGCAGGTTTGAAAGTCTTGTCTGATGCCACCTGTGTCATACAGTTTTCTGCTAACTGTGAGCTTGGCAAGCCTACCGCGTCCTGGCTTCCTTTACGCCGTATTTCTGCCAGCGTAGTAAGCAGTATTCAGCTGGATGACTGAATGAGACGTCACATCATAGACATCCAATGTCACACTTGTTGCCTGCAGCCCCCGTCCAGCTGGGAAGGGTGTGGAGGGCCTGGCCAGGGTGGGCTCCCGGGCGGCGCTGTCCTTCGCCTTCGCCTTCCTGCGCCGGGCCTGGAGGTCAGGTATGCACGACCCTGATGTGCTGCTCTGAGACGGTCTGATGCTGGGATGGCCCCCATTGTCCTCTCTGTGCCGGTGCTATAATTAGTTGCCGTATGGTCCAGCGTGGAATCCAGGAGCAAAATGTAGACGTCGCTGGTTTCTGTCAGCGGGTCTTTGTGCTGCTATTAGTAAACAGTTTCCAGTGGCGTCAAGGGCAGCAGCGGGTGAGTTGCGTAACAGGGCCATTTGTAACCCCGCTCGCCACCCCCCCAGCCTTCTGGCCGAGCTGGGTCGGGGGCAGTCAGCCTCTGAGAGAGGCTGGGAGAAATGCACGATGTTTAAGAACTACTGGATCCCTAGTCATTTACAGAATAGTTGTGTTTTGGAAATTATTCTTTATCTCTTTTTTTTTTTTTAGTAAAACAAATTAAACTGAAATAATAATCAGTCACCCCCCCCCCCTCACCACCTTAGTTTCCAGTGCATTCCTGCTGCTTTGAGTGATTATTTAGCCCATAAATGGTCCCCCCTGGTATGATGGGATCACTTATTTAGCTAATGGTTACATAACCATAAATTTTTGAACTGTCTCGTTTGTTTCTGTTTCCCAGATCAGGGGAGTTTCCTAAGTGACAACCCCCCCCCCCCCCGAAAGTGGTCAGACCGCTTTGCTCGTAGCTGTGCTGAGGCCTGCCCTCAGAGACCCCCGCAGCGCGATGTGTCTGGCTCTTTTTGCGGGTCACTTCTGTGGCACGATTGGACCTCCTGGCTCTGAGGGACATAGGGGGGTGTGTGTGTGTGTGTGTGTGTCTGTGTGTGTGTGTCTGTGTGTGTGTGTCTGTGTGTGTGTGTGTGTGTGTCTGTGTCTGTGTCTGTGTCAGACCAAATGCCCAGCAATGTGATAAATCTATTTTGATGAAGCTCAGTTTGCCATGTGCCAGTGTTTACTGCTATTCCACTGTTGCCTTCTATCATGTTAAACCCGTCTCAGTTCTAAGAACCGCAATCAGCTGAGCATGAGCAGAGAGCAGGTTGCACAAGCGGCCCTCCCTCTGTCAGCTAGACTGTGCAGAAATGAAGGGGATCAAATGGGCGACGTAAAGGTCGTTGGCCACTTGCCAGTTGGTGGCGCAAGTCCCGTCTGCTGGTATCTGTCCAATCGCCCTGCTTCATGCTTCCCTGTCTCCCGGGAAAGGCGAGGATGCCGACTTGTGCAGCGAGCTACTGCAGGAGTCCCTGGATGCCCTGCGCGCCCTTCCGGAAGCGTCGCTCTTTGACGAGGGGACCGTATCATCGGTGTGGCTGGAGGTGGTGGAGAGAGCTACCAAATTCCTCAGGTGGCTTCCAGGGGCAGATGGGTCTTGTCTCTTTAGAGTCCTGTGTTATGTCCTGTGTTTATGTTATGTGTTATGTCATTTGTTTGTGGTTTTTCTGTTTACATGGAGCAGCGACATCCACAGCAGTGCCAGTCCCAAAGGCCCGGGCAGCATCCCCCTGCAGGACCAGCACCTAGCCCTGGCCATCCTCTTGGAGCTGGCTGTGCAGAGGGGGACCCTCAGGTGCGGCTCGGGGGTCACGCTTGCATGCCTGGGGTAGTAGGGTTAGTATACTACTAAAGTAGTTCATGTTTCTGACCTGCAGCCAGCTGCTGTCCGCCGTCCTGTTGCTTCTGCGTTTGTGGGATCGCGGCACACGGGAGACAGACAATGAGCGCTCCGCCCAGGGCATGTGTGCCCCCCTGCTGCCGCTCCTGCACCGCTTCCAGAACATTCAGTGCAGCAAGGACCTGCCTAACACCGAGGACGAGGAAATTGAGGTGGATCTCGGCTTCCAGCTGCTTTTCTCTTCTCGTCCCTCTTCTTTCTTCTCATTCCCTGCTTGTGACACCTCGGGGGTGTTTTTCCCCTCGCAGATCTTGACGGCCCCCCTGAGCCCCAATGAGAGCTTTTTGCGCTACCTGACGCTCCCCCAGGACAACGACCTCGCCATTGACCTGCGGCAGACGGCCGTGGTCATCATGGCTCACCTGGACCGGTTAGCGGGTCCATGCTGCCCCCCACAGTGCAGCTCGCCCACCTCGCCCAAGGTACCCGGCACCCCACAGGCCCTGGCCTGAGTTGGCACTGCCCAGCACTGCCATTCTCATTTTAACAGTCCCTGAAACTTCCGTATGATGTAAATCGGTCTTGGGAACTCCTCCTTGATACAGCTTCATGCTCTTGATTCTGTGAGGAAGAGGTGGTTGGTCATTTGTCTGTTGAGAGAGTGAGAGAGTGCGTTAACCGTAATGTGGCTTGCTTATGCTGGGGGGGGGGTAATGACTGGGCCTGCTAGGCTGTCATTCCTCTGCTTGCTTTCATTGGGGGTGCACACTGATTTATCTCTCTCTCTCTCTCTCCCTCTCTCTCCTGCTGGAGGACCATGGCAACATGCAGGTAATTTCAGTTAATTTTTCCCCTCCCCCTGCCCGCACTTTTATTGTGTGCCTGGCTGCCTCAGTGAAGCTCCAGGGGATTCTTATTAAAAATGCATCTTGCGATCATGGAAAGCATCATAGCTGAGCGTGAGATGAAAGGGAGTCTGATTTCATAACCCGTTTTTAAAATCCCTGATTGCCTCAAAGCCCGAAGCACTTACAGTGCAGCAGAGATTGAAGGACTGCAGGTTGAGGAACTGACGGGCCCCCCTAATATACCCATAAAGCCTCCCTAGACTTAAATCCGAAAACGGTGCCCTCCTCCTTACCGTGAACACAGTCAGACTGAGTGACATTTCAGAATCTGCCACAGAAGATGTGTAGGCAGGGTTGTGTTGGATTTGGGGGGGGGGGGGGGCCGTCAAGAACTTT
>JAODKF010000087.1:2491827-2505516 GCA_026779585.1 Mormyrus proboscirostris | reverse complement strand
CCCCCCCCCCCCCCCCCCAAGCCGAATAATGTCCATTTTATTCACATTTCTTACTACTTAAGAAAAACTAGCTGAATAACTTCTGTAAATCATAATGTGCAGTTAGCATTGAGGGCACTGTAACTTGGAGCAAAAAGTAGGTTTTTTCTTAAGGAAAAAAATTAAATACATATATATATGTATTTGCCATGTTTATAGGTTATTGAACGACATCAGTGGGGCATCCAAATTAGGGCATTTAGCCTTGCACTGTGGTAGAATTGTCAGGGTTTCTCCCCCTTTGTGACTTTTACCTGACCTTGATATGTTGTACGTTTCAGATATACAATGAGAACACTAGTATTTTAAATATATATTTTTGTTGGTAATAGCAGTGTTTCTTTAAAACACCCTTTTTGACTATGAAGCTGTCAGTGTTTCTCACTCGAGCCGCTTGAGATACAGCCCCCCCCCGCCGTGTCGTTTTAAAGATGTCCGTCACTGTAGTTGTCCACTTACCGTTTGTGTTACGCACTGTTCTCCTTGGGGAATGTATATATTATGATTGTGCCATGTATCCATGATCAGTGTCCATTTCTTGTGAATAAATAGGTTTCAGTGCAAAAGACAACGTCAAACGTTTTCTCCGCATGCTTGTGTCATTGCCCTCGAGTCCTGTTCAAGCCATAGGTTTTTCAGTCATCGCGGACAGTTCTGCATCTGTTGGCCATGTGACTTCACTGCGATGTTCAGTAGTGGCTCCGTGATAAATTTAGATGTTTTACTCAGTCCCACCTTGTTACTTTGCCTTTGGTTGTATTACGTTGATAGTACTGCCGTGCCTAGATTTGGTTATAAGCTATACATAACTTTTTTTTTTTCCTTACTGCAGTCAGGGACACAACCCCCATGTTGGTCCTCTTTCAGAATGTACAGTTCTCCCTTCGCTCAAACTATTAATTCCCTGTAATATATAAAAAAAAAAATCTGGCTTAATTTGGCTTAAATCAAGGGCATTCTTTGGAGAATTAACTTGTCATTTTGGAGCGAGATCACGGCGTACATTCTGTGGGAGTAAGTCAGGTGCTTCTTATGTGCTTCAAGGACATGGAGTGAGCGGTTTGGTCCAGTTAGGTCCTCGGTGTCATGTTCGGGGCACATTGAGCAGCGCTGGAGTGCCCTCTTGGGCCCCGGGACAGAAGAGCAAGCTGACTTGTGTATGTCTATGCTGGTGAGAGGATTTGCTTTCAGACTGGGAAATATATGGGGCGGTCCACAGGACAGGTTAAAGATCTGGCTCAATATGTTTTGAGTCTTGAACTGGTAACCTTTCAGTAACTGCTCTGTCCACTGCAGTGCCTGCCGTTAACTGTCACCGTCAGCTTGTGACAGTGGCCTGTAGTTTATTTGGGAATCCCTGTAGCTCTGTCTGATGGTGGCTTTGCAGCCTGCCCCCCCAGGCCATGGCTCTTCTGCTGCTCTCAGATGTTACACCCCTGGATTCCAGTGGTCATGTCCTCCCACCCCAATGGTTCCATCTGGTGTTCGAATGCCAGCAACCTGTAGAAATGGGGTTCGGGTGCCGCCAGATGTGTGGTTTCAGTTGTGACCCTTTCGAACCCCTTGCTGATGTGAATTTCCATGACCCAACCCGGTCTGGAGTGCCCCCCTCCCTATTCAGCAGCACTGACATTGCAGCTGAGCCAAAGATCTCCCCCTCCCCACACATTAGCATTTTCCCCACTGACCTTTTGTAGGATCGCAGTTCATAACCAAATATAGTCCAGCAGATTCACTGGGCTGGCTGAGAACTGAAAAGTATGTTTCTTCTTTCAGAATTAATTTTTACATTGAAGTATAAGCATGCGATGAGACCGGCTGACGGTACGCTGACTTTCCTCCCTGCGCGACTCGTGCTTTCTCGAGGAATGTCTGACATTTTGAGGGGAGGGGTCACAGCATCCCCTGTGGGCTTGCGTCGAAAGTGCCCACTTTTCTAGTAAATCACCTTGTACTGGGGCGGCCGCCTGACATGTGACACCCCAAACCCCGCTCTCCGTGGTGCACGCCGTTTTCTGCAGACAGTGATTGTCTATCAAAGAGCCTCTTTGTTTTGGAGAGTGAAGCCCATGGAGCCAGTGGTACGGGGGGGGGGGTCGCTGAGGAATCCACGTGTGTGCATGCTGAGAAACTGTAATACCAGGGGTCAGCTGACCTTTTTGGTATTCTCCTCCCTACCTCTGTTTGCCTTTATCGAATTACTGTTTATCAATCAATCGTTCAGCAGAGTTCTGTCACGGCAGTTATTCGGCATGTTGCGGGGGAATGCTCAATTCCAGGCCTGTTTCTGACTAACCTCAGAGCTGCTGTTATAATAATCCTTCGTTATACCAAATTTCTACAGTTATGAGGAAATCCGTGTCCTTCCTGTTCTGCACTGAGGCCCTTTAGAAGGATTAATGTATCTCTGGCCAATGAGGGGAACATTTTCTGTGTGTGTGTGAGAGTGTCTGACTGTCTGTCTGTGAGTGAGTGTCTGTCTGTGTCTGCCTGTGTTGGTGTGTGTCCGTCTGTCTGTGTGTGTCTGTCTGATGTGTGTAACATTATACCCTGAGCATTTTGTACTGATACTATAAAATGACAATCATAAAATTGTTTGGTTATCAGGTTGTATAAGAAAAAGTCTGTCTGTCAAGCCACAGAGTACAGTATGAAATCAAATGGTACACTGACTTTATGGAACGCATGGCCCTCCTACTCCCCGCCCCCCCCCCAAAACCCCATCCAGGATTAGAACATAGCCGCTCCCTTGCTTGCCGGTTAATTAATGATCACATGTTTTATAAGGGGAGCTGTAGTGAGGGTGGGGGTCTAGCTGTCAATGGCACTTGAGGTGGGGGTGGGACTTCCTCAAAGATGCCGCTAGCCCCAGTGGGTGCCGCTTCCTGCTCTGGGACCCTGTGAGAGACGAGCTCGCCTGCAGCAGAGGGGCGCTGCACCCGCGTGAAAGGCTCGGTCCACCATACAGGGTGGCTTCCTTCACGGAACATTCCGGGTGTTTAGTATCAGCTCTTCCCAGTCGTCATCAGCAGCTACAGGTAAGCTTTTTTCCCCCCCCCCAAATTTATTTCCAAGTTGCCTGTCGAGAGCAGCATGATTACTTAATTACTTTAAACCTGGGCTTGTGCATTTTTATATTAACACAAAGAAGAATTATTAAGATTTAGTTTTCTGAGCCCTGAAAATCAGACTCTGTTTCAATTATAAATCATAATGATTTTAATATGCTGCTTATACCCTGGGATGTACTTCACAAAATAATGTTTCAATTACCTGAAAAGTTCCAGTTCCAAGTTTTACATTTAGTTTTATTTGAACTTATTATGGGATGGTTGCTAGGCTCTTATGAGCATATTGCTTTGTGACGCTTGGAAATAATTTTTCAGGACAAAAATCGCGAGAATTCTTTTGTAGTTTTGTTTTCTTCATATTTGAATTTCTAAACGCGGGTTAAGAAATTAATAGACAATATAATTATTTTGGGGGCAGCAAATCAGAGATTTCACTTTGGAGAAAGTGCAGCTGTGAAGAGATTTGGAGACTCCCTGTGTGAAGGTAAACATTCACATTTTGGGATTTGATCTGGACTTGCAGCTTTATGCAGAAACAGGATTTCTCATTAACTGTGCTCAGGAAAAGGTCTGGGTTCGAATATTAAACATCAATCCCTAAATTGTGTAGAGAGTGGGCCAATCAGTAGGCAGCACTGCCTCCTGCCGCCTGGGTCCAGGGTTTGAATCCCATAAATGGTAGAAACATTCCCACATACAACAATGAATTTATTTTGCATGTAATGCATTTAACCATGAAATATAAAATTTACAAAATATGTTGTGTTGATGTTAATGTATAGGTGCTTCGGGAAAAACAGACCAAGCCCATATAATAAGGCCACTGGCACTGGAATTTCATGATGATTCATTTTACAAAACGCTAGACTCTACTTAACGCTAGACTTTACGTTGCAATGCAAATTCAAGGTCCGGTAACTGCTATTGATTTTTATTTTAGAGTTGGACATCAATATTCTTTTCATTAAGTCGATTATTTTGAATTGGTTCGGATAAAAGGTTACTAAGGATTCGCTCGGTGATCGGAATGAAACCGTCTAGTGACCGCGGTCATTTGTTTCACTTTCTATCCAAATCTACCATTCATAATTAATCCCTGCCGTCTCAGCTTTGATACCGATTGACTTGACTGCTGCTGTGTTTGATAATGCCAACACCATAATCCTGTAACCGTACAAAAGTAGTAATCTGTGAAAAGCTCTTAAGAGTTTGCAGCCGCTTCCAAATCCGAATGCAGTACAAACGTTTTTGTTTCCTGTTATTCCATTACACTTGGAACCTTTTTTTTAACCGCCAGCGCGCTGTTTTTCCATGTATTCTGATCGTAATGCATCAGATTGACTATTAGCGGAGCCACGGCTTGTATGTATTGGAAAGGTAATATTCGTGGGAATAACATGCAGTTTTTTGGTCAGCATATTGTGCTGGGAAAATGTACATGCATTGAAAGCGAGGTTGTGTTTTTCAGTCCTCCTCAGTCAGCATCGTGAAGATGTCCGGATTTTTCACACATACGGGTTATTTTTTAATTTTTTTTAAAAAAAAAAAAAACCTTTAGCAGTGTTTTCGCTTTTCAGAGGTGATGTATTATTTTAACCTGTCCAGTAAACGAAATTTGAATGTGTACTTAGTTTTTCAGTTACTAATACCTCTCAGCCACATTCTCAGAATTTCCCAAATTCATCTGTAATGCAACACGTAAAACGTGGGAGAGATTTTGGCTTCAAAGCCTTATTTGTGCGTAAAGCATATTACCCGTGTGCAGGGTGCTGAGAGGATTCTCAGGATAATCATGAGTCATAAAAAACGGGCCGCAGCGAAAACAACGCGCTTTGCGCCGGTCCCACTGTGCGCGACACGCGCTCTCCCGCCCCCTCGGACAGGTGCCACTGGACACACACGTACGGTGCGTGGGGTGGCTTTCCCGTTGGGTCTCATTCGGCTCAAGGTTCATTGCAGGTTGCCCAGAATTTACATTCCGTATGTTTTACTTAAACCTTTGAATAGATATCCAGCATTCGCCAAGTGGACTATATGCATTTAATAGATATGACTGCATTATATATATATTACTCTGATGCTCGCGGCCATAACGAGGGCGAAATGCGGCTAGAAGATGAATGGACGGATTATACTGATGTTGCAAGATTCATGACTCTGCTAGTGACATACTTATTATAGCCAATTCAATTTTGTCACTTGGGCAACATTTATGAGCTATTTATCAGGAGAGATGGTAGTCTGCGGTTGAAAAAATACATTAGCGAATAGCATGAAGATCAACAGAACTGTACGTTAACGTACGAGTTAGTGCTAGCATTTATCGAAAATGTATTAGTGCAGTTGTTTTATGCATCCACAAGACGTCGCTGTTTACCACTCGTAAGAAGTCTGGGTACAAGACGTCCGAAACACATACAGCAAAAACGCAATTACAAGCCAATTTAATTTCTGCCACTGTTTATTTCCTTACGTGCGGTTTTATATTACACATAAGAATGAAAATCCATTTATTTCTTTTCTAAGGTTATTTCTTTGACTGTTAGCGAGCACATGGCATTTAAAGACCGACTCAGGTGGAGAAGAAAACATTCAAAATATTATTACTAATGATTTATACTAGGCTTTTGTCATTGATATCTCATAATAAATAGTACCTTTCCTAGTTCTAGATCCAGGATGTATCTGGAGAATAAGAACAACCGGGAGAGCGGTCTCTCTGAGACTGGGGCGCCGGACCACCAGGTCAGGGCGGGGCGCGGGAAGCCAGACGCTGTGCTGGGGAACCTGGGCGAGTTCCGCCTGCTGGAGGGCTTCTCTGGTATGAGGGAGACCCAGAAGTTGCAGCAGAGCGGGGCCAGCACCGCGGCACACTGTGTCATCTACGCCGACAACTACGACCCCACCCACGAGGAGGACAGGTACAGTAGGCAGCGGGTCTCCTGATCACCCCCCCCCCATAAGGAAAGCTCCAAATTTGCACGTTTCTTTGACTCATACAGCTTTTGTTTCGGTTCTTGATGCAGTATATGATTGATTTCAAACGTATGTTTCCGATTTATTTTTTTAAAAAAGCTTTTGGGTGTGAATGACTAATTTGATGTGAGTGAATAGTTTCTCCACATTACACATTACGTCACACGCTGAGCCACCAGTCTTATTTCTGATTTTACTGACAAGACTGTGTTTTTACCGGCAGGCCATGTATTTTTAAGTTTTACAGACATTTACCGTCTGTAAATTGACAAACGGTTTGCATCCACGGTCATACGATATCTGATCTGATCATGGACATACGGGCTCCTTCAATGTTTTTTTTACTTCTTTCTATTCCGTGAGTCTGCTAACGGCGTCTCTTCCTATCCAACAGAGAGAAAAGCAAACACTCTCACCCCACACTGTATTGCACGGGATAAAACTCGCATTATGCAAAGGCAGTGGCTCTCTTTACGCTCATTCTTGAGCTTTGGAGGTCATGCGATTCATTACTTTTATGTTGATGATGCCTTTGTACTAAGCACTGTACTGTGAATACAGGGCCAGACAGTGTGCCTGGGACAGCTAGGCTTAAGGGACGTGCTCAGCAGCCCAGCAGTGATATAATTGTTCTGACAACCACAGGATTTAAACCCACAACCTTCCAGACATGGCAGAAATCTCAAATCGCTAAGCTACACAACAGTGGAATATTCTCATGTTCACATATTCACTGTGTTTTTGGCCTGTACTTTTGTATTAGTGATCCGTTGCCCCTTTGGACTGTAACTGTCTTCAAGCTTCAAGGTTAGATAATTCCCTGTGAAGTCACCTGACACCAACATATCTTATGATTTTCCCCCCCCTGGTTTCATAAGAACTATTTTTCCTTGATACAAGGCTCACCCTTGACTCACCTTGGCTAAAGAAAGTTCATTTTTATTTTGAATTTTAGGTAAAGTGTGATCTTGAAGCAAATCTTGTTTGTTGTTTATTCAATTTTACTTTGCATTCAGTTTCTAATTCTTTTATTACTTTTATTTATTTTTTTTTGTTTTCTGCACTCATATTCTGCTCTTCCAGGACATTCTCTATCTATGTTCATGAATGAAATATTTTCTAGGTTTTTCTAAAACAAAGCACGATAAGAATAAAAGCTTTGTGTTGATTTGGTCGTCAGCCCAATTTTTCTTGGTCTCAGTCTGTTGTACTTTCCGTTTCAGACAATACGGTATTTTTCTATTGCGAGGAAAACAAGAATTCCAGATAAGGGCTGCGCACGCTTGTGATGAATTGTTGGGGGATGAGATGGATGGAAGGGGCAGGATAATACAGACTAAAAATTATTTGTGGCCATTTTGTTTTGGCTTTTTGAGTAATTACAGATGGTTCTTTTTCGAGGAATAAAAAATTCCAACACCAGGCTTAGGTAGTGACTAAAACTGAGGGGGTGATGGTGAGTGAAACAGACAGGAGGAAACAAATGAGGGCATTTTACTCATATTTAATTTCACTAAGAATGGAAACAGCGCCCCCTGTCTCCATTTTACTTTTCTTTCTAGCATATGTTCTATTCTATTCCAAATGGACCCACCTGGACTATTCAGATTCATTGTATATTATTTCTGCCATTTTTAATAGCTTCTTAATCTGGTTGACT
This sequence comes from Mormyrus proboscirostris, assembly GCA_026779585.1. Lineage (NCBI taxonomy): Eukaryota > Metazoa > Chordata > Actinopteri > Osteoglossiformes > Mormyridae > Mormyrus > Mormyrus proboscirostris. The sequence goes on along the minus strand of JAODKF010000087.1, from coordinate 2,497,770 downwards.
CTTATTAGAAGGCATCAGTGCTAAAAATGAGCACTGCTTGTGTACGGTGGATGGTTTTTGGCTTCGGCAAGACTGAATCTGAATGAGGAGAGTACCGGGTCTGGGGTGCCCCCCTGCTTTCTGGTGTTTCTGTTATAAATCTTTCCTGGGGTGACGTTCTGGTAAAGCAGTATGATTTTATTTATGAGGTAGTTCTTGTATACTTGGGGTGGGGTGGGGTGGGGCGGGGCGGGGTGGGAGGGGTTCGATTTTGCTGTTTGGCGGTTTGCTAAGTCAGCAACGCCTCAGAAGCCCCCACCCTGCACAAGCGGTCACCTTGCCCTCGCCAGGATCTGTGACCATTTACTTATTTAACACCATTAGACATTTTTCCTAAAAGGCCAGAAAGCAGAGCTCCTGCTCGGACCTGAAAGGCCACTATTCCACTTACTTGTCGCTAAGCCACTGACCCACCTGCTGTTCTTACTCCAGAGTTACTACAGTAACAGGAATCATACTGTAGTAGAGCTCTGAATGTACGTCACTTCGTGTGTCTTGATTTGTACTCTGAAGTGCATCGTGTGCTTGTCATGTGAGCCCATGTCTCTGCAGTAATGAATATTTCCATTTTTCCCCAATTAGCAGAAGGACGTACCTCGTAGGCCCGGCTCCCATTTCTCTAGTCTGTTGGTAAGATCGATGAATTTAATGATGTGTCTCATCCTATTAAGGAAGCAGCCCCTGTCTCTGGCTTAAACCTGGAGCTCCTCGATGCCAGGTGCCATATGGCGACAGCAGGTTTTCTGCGTGTCCGTCGTGCTGCTCTCAGCGCGGTGGTCATGGAGGTACTCAATCGCTCAGTGGTCATCTGCCGTGCTGCATTTGCCAGCAGTGAGGAATGAAGGCTCAATCTTAAAATGGTTCTATATGAAAATAATCATTACTCAGGATATTTTAGTGGTGATAAAATGTAAGCAATATGTATGTGTGTTTGAATCATCCATCCTCCAATTGGTCATCCTGGAACAGGGATATTATTAAGGGTATAAGAACAATATGGTCTAAATTTTAAGCTTGTATTTGTTTATGTACAGAATCATAGGGAATTTTACCGGGGGTGTAATTACCCCCCTACTGGTCAGATCTATGAGCACAAGGCAGGGAACAGCCCAGGATGGGGCACCAACCCATCCCAGGCTTTTTTGTACATATTAAGGTTAATGAAATTAAATAATACTATAAAGTTTTAAATGAAGATGTGGGATGTGTTACTCGTATCACTATGTAATTATTTTGAAAGCATATACTTTTTTTTTTTATTAAATGTAATTTTTTTAAAACATTAAATGTATTGATCTGGATGAATGACTGGCTGGGCTTTCTGACCTTGCGCCCCCAGGGAGTAGGGTGGGCTGCTCACTGACACTGACCCTCCTCCCCAGTCCTGACCGTGAGTCACCAGCCAGATTGTGAGAAGTTCGCTCCTCCATACTTCTTTTTGAGGTTTTTTGAAATTTGGCTCCCTTGTGTCCAACCTGACTAGGCATCCCTCAGGCCTCCAAGCCATCCTACACCCCCCCCCCCCAGGATGCAAATCTCATGTCATTCTGTAATGGCATTAAGGAGGGTTAACAGGCCTGAAATATCACACCTAATCTATCTTTACGTTGCAGCGGCTCGGGCGGTGGCTCCCACAATGCATCTGGGCGGGACTTGTTCGGCAGTCTCACGGCACGGCGTAAAATGCTACATCTCTGCGAATGGAAGGCAGAGGAGCAACAGGTGGAGAGGTGTCAGTGGGCGGGAAGGAAGAAAATAACAGACAAACGGTGGAGAGTGTAGCTGAGGTGTTTCCGGCTTTGTTAATCTCAGCCCTCCTTCCTGTGAAGGGGGGGTCACACCTTATGGCTATTCCCTTTGCGGGTGGCCGGTGTATTATCGCACAGTGACCCTGGGGGGCCGGTATTACAGGGAGGGCTCTGATATTACTCTGCAGAATAAGGTCCTTTAATCCATAAAACATCAGCAGGACACCCTGCTGTGTACATGGCTATAATACTGGATGCTGACACATACCGTGCAGGAGCGAGAGGCTATTTTTGTAGCGCTGACAGCGGACAGACTATTCCGGGAAGCAGATGGGCGGGAGCAGTGATTTATCTCGCGCTATTCTGACATGGACATCGTAAGTTTTAGAAATAGAAGCAGAACACAAAATAAGACCTCAAGGAAAGTTTGGCTGCTCCTTGCTATTTTAATTTTCTCATGGAAATAAATAAAAATACCACGTTTCCTGTGTCCCAGCCTCAAATGAGATTAATGTAAGCAGGGTGCAAAGAGCCTGCCCAGCGAATAAATTCAAATCCCAGAGCCCATAAAATAATAAGTACTTCCATCCACTTAGGAACATTTATTGAATCCTCTCCTGAGTAGAATATATGAAATGGAAGAAATGTCGATGGGAGAGGCTCGTTTTTCCAAGCCTGACCTTGAGCACGCGTGATTTGCCATCGCGGAGTTTGATTAGGGACACACACTCCAAACGACATTGCATCAGACAGCCCAGATCTGTGTAAATCACATGGTTTATGAAGGTGTGAAGGACAGAGGCAACTTTCATCCTGCAGCAGAGTCCTTAGCATTACGAGAGGGTCCACTAATTAGCCTGAGGTTGTAGTGTTCCATTATAGGCCTGATTGCTTTGAGATAAAGTATTGTGGCTAAATTACGGCCCAGAATTATCATCCCTAAAGGATGATCTAAGATGTATTATTTCATACAGAAGTAATAGACCTTGCAGAATCAATTACAATGAACTTTTTTTTTTTTTTTTGGGCGGGGGGCATATTTTTGAGAAAAGGATGCAAGGCTTATAAAACATTATTTAATTAAAATGCAATTGCCATTTTTCAGCCGGGAATATTTCTGAAGTGAGAATTAAAAATGAATATGACATCCTCTTTTGTTAGAATGTGATTTGCTGCAGTAAATAACCCAATGTAGTGTGTGTGTCATGCTAAAAAGTGAGTCTAATTTGCCAATTGATTGTCGCTCACTTATTCAGTAGGATGTCCTCATCTCATGCTAATTTGGAGTTTTTAGTACAGCCAAGATGTATATTTTTATCCTGAATGATTGCCGGAAGGTCATATTGATATAACTTAATCGTATAGAAGACATAGGGCAGCTGAATCAAAGGTGATAATCAGAGTGAGTCTATTTCTTCTCCCTGGGCATAAATAATGAATAGTGTGAGTGATAGAGAGGATGCAATCAGTTGTCTTTAGGTGCCCAGAGAAAGGACAAAACAATAGTGGAATTGGTTCCCAAGCACAGTCAGATGTTTGGTTGTGGAAGTCTGACCCGACCCAAGACTGCGCACACTTGTGTGTTACCATAGGGTGTGCAGCAAAGACAGCAGCGATGGAATGGACTGTGCAGCATCGCGGACTGTGCAGCATCACGGACTGTGCAGCATCACGGACTGTGCAGCATCACAGGCTGCCTGGGCTCTGCCACGATGCCATGAGCAAAATGCCTCATGAGTTTTCATATGGTCCAACTGTGCTGAGGCCGGTGTGTGTGTGTGTGTGTGAGAGATATCGAGCTGTCCTCCCCCCACCACTGCCATCTTTAAGGTCCAAAGCTGCCACTCATGGTTCTGTGTGGAAGAAACCAGGCTGAGTTACATTTAAGTGGCTCTCCTGGCGCACTGCTTCGAGCAGAGCTCACCCGGCGTCCGTCTGATGGTGCTGAGGATGCCTGTAAAGGTGCCGTCATAACGAAGTGAGGGATCCTCGCTTAATTGGCCGTTCCCTGGGCTCCCTTTCCACACATGTCAGGGTTTTGTAACTTTTTCATGGGGCTTTTAAGTGTGACCGGAATCCTCTAGGGATGCTGGACCAGTGATGTATCTGTACTGGATCCCAGCTCCCTGCTGGGCGCTTCCTAATTCTCAGGACAGTGAGAGTCACCAAATGTGCGATGACTTGGAATCATAGCCCTACTGGTGTCAGATGACTTTGGAGTTCAGGCCGTGATGAAGCTTCAGGATTTGAAGGCTTTTTGCCCCCCACGATCCCAGATCGCTGAGGCATGTCCTCTTCCCCATCACGGACCCTCTTCCGGGGCGGGAGGAGAACAAAAGCAAGTTCTGGTAAATGGGGAATGAGTCGGTTCATTAGTGAGGCAGTAATTATTTACTGTGATTTCCAGATTTTAATTAGCTTCCTTGGCTCTCCAGGGATGCTGTGATAGGCTGCTTTCAGTGGAACAGAAATATGTGAGCGTAATTAAAACTAGTGGTGTAATTTGTTGCAATTGCAGATGCCCCCCCCCCCCCTTTTAAAGTACCCATAATGTAGGATTAGCTTCCACGGTCCTGGTTTGTTAATCCCCACCATATCCCCAAATAAGGCCCCCCAAAGAAGAATCCAGGTTAAATCTTTTGGATTGCTGATTTTCCGGTGCTGTGTTCCTTGATTGCAGTAATCTCAGCACGTTTTAAATCGCAACTTTTGAGGTTTTGATTTAAATACTTAAAAGACAGGAGCGTGAGTTTATATTTGTAGCTGCTGTGCATGTGATACCTCTCTGATTTATTCAACATTTCCATGTGCTTTTACAGTATGGAGAAATGAGTAGGAAGAATGCAGTGTCTTTGTAGCCTTTCATATGAACAAGAGAAGCTTGAAATTTTATAGGGTAAGATGTTGGCGAGCAACCTGATTTCAGTTTGCATTGGTCGCCCTCCGAGTTTTGGGGAACCTGTCATTTTAAATGCTATTTTTTGAGAAGTGTAGCATTAGTCTGTTGTATTTCTTCTCGATGTACTTTAGATTATGTTCATAATACACAAACTACACACTATAGGCTAACAAAAACTGCAGGATACGTCTCTCTTGTAAACAAATTCTGTGTCGGCCTGCTTTTGCCCTTAATGACCTCTGTGCCTCAAGTGCATTATTGGATAATTTGTAGGTATTGTGCTCCTGTTGGTACTGTGCTCAATTATTTTATATTGTGTATGCGTGTATGTGTGTATGATACAAGTGTTTCTCTGTAGGGATTCTCGATGGGTTTTGCTGTAGCCTCACGCATGCAGTGATGTTCTGTAGATTCTCACCCTGACTGTTTATGTGTGTGTGCACATTCATCATATATTCTCCCACTGCATCTGTCATTGTGGGCGCTCGAGGGATATATTCTCCAGTCTGGTCATACGATGAAAACTGTGATTAGTTAAAGAAGTGAATTGCGCTGGTGTGGTGCTGGGGGGATGGGGAGCCTTTGTCATATGATGGTCTACAGGGAATCTGCCAAACAGCAGCAGAGGGTGATCAGCACCACGCATTCCTGTGGTAGCTGGTTTACTCACAGTTGGGCACAACAAGGGTGAACAGGGTGCCTGGTGCAGCTCAATGGTCAAGAGAAGGAAAGGCGTGTATCACTAGCCTGCCTCTTTGCCCATGTGAATATCGAAGGACGTCTTTATCTGACCTGTTTCTGTGTCGCTGTTACACTCCTAACAGAGTCTCCGTCTCCTCTGCCTGCAGTCCTGACTTTGGCGTGATCGCCCTTCAGCGGACTGGCCAAACCTTCCACTCGGAGACTTCGCCTCTCCTGGGCTTCTCCGCCAGCACCAGCACTGGGTGCGCTTCCATTCGGCGATGTGACCTGCTGTTCATTTTCCCTGCCACATTATTTCCTGGCAAAGGCCTTTATTTTTGACAAGTATATAATTTGGCAATAGGATTAACTCAGGCCCTTTCCAGAGAATGCAATATATCTTCATAATGAATCTTCCGAAGTGCGGCGTGCATTTTCAGTCATGGCCTCAAATTATTCACTATGAATGTTCTATATTCAATATATCCATCCATCCATCCATCCATCCATCCATCCATTATCTATACGGCTTTATCTATCTGGGTTGCGGGGAAGCTGGAGCCAATCCCAGCATCT
>JAODKF010000087.1:2449529-2461242 GCA_026779585.1 Mormyrus proboscirostris | reverse complement strand
CGTGGCCGCATCACCACCTCGGGTGTGCATTATTTTCTAATAATTCAACGGCCCGTCGTCAATTATTCCTTACATAATTTATGGGGAATTAGGCGTGCCACCGATTACCGTTTATAAATTCCCTGCTCTTGTATGGATGCAGACATATTTGATGCACACATTTTACAGATAATACCTATGTTTGAGGCTGGGAGGGAGGGGCCCTCGAGATGGGGATTAACGTTAATATTTAATAAGCACCATAGGCCTATTGGTAGCCGTGATATCTTGTCGTTTGCTGTGATTCGGTGGTCTACTATTGCTTTTATAAAAATTCATATAATATCAAATATTATTCGGATAACTAAATTTCTCCTCTTCTATTGTAAGAATACAGCCCTTTTATGTCACAGGAAGCTTTTCACTCACATCATGTTCATGAACCGCATCTGGTTATACAAGCTGAGGAATCAATCCTGCATTTTCTCCTGTTGCCAAAAGACCCCCCCGGTTCTGAATAAGCTCTGTTATAAGATCTGTGTTTTATTAATATCTTCTGGGGTATGAATTTGATTTGAGAATGATATTCTGGAAATTCTAGAATTGGTCAATTGGTCAATTCTGGAACGCTGTCCAGAGACTCCTTGTTTCAGGTAGTGTCTCACGCACAGACGCACATTTATTTATGTGTAACACAGAGAGCGGGCTGAGAATGCACTCCAAGGGGCTCTCATCACTGTGCTGGCTCCGCCTTAGTGGGTGTGATATTGCCCCGGAGGGTGAGGCCTGCATGGGGCTAATTGCCTGTGCGTTCATAGTTTTCCTGTTAACCATCTGCAGTTGTTTCCTAGTCCAGCTCTAATTCACAGATGTCTCAGCACTGGTTTGCCGGCTGTCTCCTCTCTGACTGCTTAATGACCTTGATTAAAGATGGCTAATGGTGGGGGTCAGAAGATAAGGAAATGAGCTGATTCATTCATAAAACACATCGCTGGTCATTTTCCCAAGTGATCTATTGGCCACCTTCTACTGTCTCAGTAATTTCCAAAATTCATTGATGAATTGTTGAGCTCATTGATGAGATTTTATGCATAGAAGAGACTATTTAGCTAAAATATTTTAAGTATAATATTTTATATAGTATTATTCAGGAGGGTGGGATATATTAGAACATATGTTTAAAAAGTTTGAAGGTACTGTCCTAATATTCCTGTTTAATATGACAATTAAAATGGATCAGGCTTTAATGCTGCCTGGAAGGGCCACCCCGTCTATTGATAGCTGTGGCTTCTTTATTGCTTTCTTTTCTGGCAGTCCTCTGACTCTGCAGCAGGTGGTGCAGTGGTTAAGGTGCCATACCAGCACAGAGTCACACCTGGGAATTGAGTTGTAATGATTATATTCAGCCTGAATGAAGGTTTGTGTGATTGGCTAATGTCTCGGTGGGCTAGCGTGTGATTGGCTTGGTGCTGGATGGGGTGTGATGTAATTGGCTTGTCTCCCACTCCCAGGCTGGATCGCCATCCTCGGGGCCTTGTGGCTGTTGGTTCTGGCAGATGTCCAGGACTTTGAGATCATCCTGCACAGGGTAGAGTGGGCCACACTGCTGTTCTTCGCATCGCTCTTTGTTCTGATGGAGGTATGTCTGGGATGGACCCAGCTCCTGGGAGTTGGGCCGCACTGGAAAATGCCATTATTCCCGGGAACAGCACCCACAGATATTAAAATCAAAATTAACATAATTGCTGTCATTTTCTGTATGAGACACACTAACAGAATACTTAGGGATCTGAAACCTGCTTTTCGCTAAAAAAAGTTAATTTCCCTGATTAAAAGAGGGCGTTTTATTGTTGAAATCTGTTACTGCATGACCTGTTTCAAAATCAGCAAAATAACGTGAAAAGCACTCTTCGTATGTCAACCAGAAAAATGCTTTCTTAGAGCAATGCAGTCATTTTAATCTTTAAATTTTAATCTTTAGTTCTGCTTTATTTTTTTGGTTACTGCCCGACCCCAAAAGAGCCCCGATGTGAGCAGAAACCCGCAGGAGCGGTAAATGTGGCCAGAGAACGTCCACTTATTTCTGTTGCTGTGGAGCCTCGCGTTTGACGTCAGCCGCTTATCGTGTTGCTTGTGCGCATGTTCCCGGAGGGCGACTCCTGACCAGCGTCACTGGTTAACAAACACAGGCCGATCTGTTGATGTTTCTCTTGCTTTTCTACAGGCTTTGGCTCAGCTCCAGCTGATCGACTACATTGGGGAGCAGACTGCTGCTTTAATAAAGGCATGTGACCCTTTTCTGTGTCTGGACCTTCCAGTCTTACGGACCAGAGTCAGAAAACTTTTAGTATCTTAGAGGAAAGTGTTTGTGCTTCCTGACTGCACCGTACACAACAACACAAAAGAACTAAAATAGACAATATACAGTAAGAAATTCAACAATTTCTGTATAAAAATAAATACATTAAATATATATATATATATATATAATTGGTCATAAATCGGTGACAATAAATACTGTAAATATTGCATTAGTGAGATAAATATATTGATAAAAATAGGTATTATTGTCCATGTGCTCTGTGCAATAATCAGGCCTTTAGACTGTCATAAGGAGCTCCATCTTCCATGTGCCCATAATCCGGGAGCCTGTCCCAGCTGGGGATGCTTAGGATGGCATGTCGATTCTTGCGTGTTATCTGTCTGTAATATGGGGCTGTATTTTAACAAGCATAATGAGGTAATTAGTAACTAAACCTATGGTAATGTGGGGTATCAGTGGAATCCTTTAAGTATTGATATTACCTCCCTCTGGCTTGGTTTCCGTACAAGACCTCCCACCCCAGGGGGCCAATTTAGCCCTAGGCATGGCCCACTGCCCATCCCCCCAACCTTGCCGTCTCCCAGCGCGAATTACCACGGCAACCGGTAGGCAGTGCACCTCTCGCGTGGAATCACATTTGGAGAGACAGAGTGGTCTGCGTTGCTGTCTCGGAGTGTTAATATTTTTGACAGGCTTTGAGGAGATCCCCCTCCCCCCGGGCACCTGAGCAGACAGAGAAGACGACATTCATATCATCTCCTGATGCCACAGGGGCCTTGTTCACGTCTGGTGGGGGGGTACTGTGCTGGAAGGCTGAGGTCCTTCTATGAAAAAGCGCTTAGTTTTCTGCCTTGATTTTTGCTCTCCCCCTCACCCCTCGTACTAATTTCTGCCCTCCTCCCCCCCAGTCCGTGCCGGATGAACAGCGCTTGGCCATTGCCATCGTCCTGGTGATGTGGGTGTCTGCCCTGGTGTCCTCGCTCATCGACAACATCCCCTTCACCGCCACCATGGTGAGCTCCTTTCGGCCGTGTGGCCCCTTTAAACCCCCGCTGTCCCGTCCAAAAACCATGCATGGGAAAAACATCTCTCGGCCCTATGCATTTTTCATATCTCGCACAGTTTTACCCGCCATTAAAATTCATTACCGTGCCAACAACAATAACAAGCTCGTGTTCCCTTTTTCCGAAAGTCTCCAGCACTCTCCGCTCCACAGCACTTTTGCTCGGAGTGAGCACTTTGGCGTGTGATTCGCCGAGTTGTTACCTCGGAGTTGCCGATGCATCCTTGACATGAGTGTAATCTCCTGTACTGCCCCTGCCTTAATCGAAAGGCTATTTTTCGCTGAAAATAATTGGAGAATTAAGCGCAGTGCTTGGATTTGCCATTTTCTCCCTGTTCTAAGTGTGCAAACAAAAACACGTTGAACCCAGCTTGAGTGTCCATAACAGTCACACTGCGATTTAAGGCTTCGATTTAAGTGAATATCTTGCTATATCTAATCCCTTGTTTGCATGTAACACAGACACTTGATTTGAATGGATTATTTACATGTTTTACAATGTCTAACCTCATATTTCTGACAAATACATTAACAAGTAGACACACATGATGACCAGTAATGGGTTTTGACTTACAAACTGCTTTAATACTTGGTATATTTCTTGCAGCATTAAACTCATGGTGCCACGGAGAATTCTTTCAGAAATTTCTTATGCCAATTTTCAGTAGGCCAGCATGAATCAGTAAATCAGTGTTTCCCAGCCTGGTCCGCAGGGATTCAATATGGTCCACGTTTTTGCACCCACCCAGTTCCCTGCCAGACAGTTCACTTTTTGGCTCCCTTCTGGGGAGGGACTATCTGGGGGATCCCCAAGGACCAGGCTGGGAAACGCTGATGTACATAGAGATGGACCTCTGGGCCAGATGATATATCACTGCTGAGAGTTTGTGTATGTTTGAGTCTTTGCTCTTTACATTTAATTCCCTCAGCGGTTATTGAAATTCGGCTGAGAAGCCAATTATAGTCTGTGGTTATATTAGCATTTCCAGAGTGAATGGTTCCTAATGCTCTGTATCTCTGCATATGTTTGCCGACAGATTCCCGTTCTTATTAATCTGAGCCAAGACGCTGATGTAAATCTGCCTGTCAGACCACTTATCTTTGCCCTTGCCATGGGAGCCTGTCTGGGAGGTTAGTGACACTCACAGCGAAGCAGCGTAAGAGACTAAACTGCCAGTGTTTTTCATTTACTAACCTTCCTGCACATGTTGCAGTCCAGAGAGTGTTTTTAAATTTAAACTGCAAGTAAAGTAAGGCAACAACATCCTGCTCGGTTCAGCTCTGCACTGACAACGTCACACCACCGATCAATACACACCAGATCAAAACAGTGACTTCCTGCCTTCAGCAGCCCTCCAGAGATGTGTTTTTTTCGCAGACTCCTTAACAAGCCTGTGTCCGTTTAGAAAACAAAGTAAAGCTGTCCTGGCACTTCACTGACATACATTAATGCATGCGTTCCTGTTTCAGGCATTCCATCCAATCCAAAACGTCAGCTAACATGCATGATTTCATTAACTAGCGACGCTGAAGTTGATAATCCACCGTAAAAACCCCTCTAAAGAAGAAAACAAAACTTAGAGAGATGCCTCTTTCTGTTGATGACACTGATGCAAATGCATGGCCTTCTGTGTAATGCTTCAGCACCAGTGAAGCTCCCATCCTCCTGAGGGAAACACAAACACCCAGAATCAGGTTAAGCACACTGACTCATGGGATACCTGTCGCTCAGGTAAAACACCAGGCCAGCGAGGCAGTGAGAGGGGGTACGTAAGCTCCAGGTGATCACTCGAGGTTTTCTGCAACACGTGTTGGCTGCAGTTGCAGGGTCCTCATCAGGCAACGTGACATATTAATTCATACACTAAGATGGTACCTGAGGGCCATCTATGGTCCTTTTTTTGTATTTTAATTTGTAAGTAAGCAGAATTTCAGTATGACATAAAGTGCACTGACGTGTGACAATTTTTAGGGGTCCAAGCAGCCTTAGGTACTGGATGCTTATCGTTTTTAGGCTAATTACTATTTTGTATAGGATTTGAAATGGAGGCTTGAACATTCAGTGTCATTGATGGCATTGCAGGGTAGATGAGGCTCTCATCCATTTCAACAAGTGGATCACAATACACAGCCAGCCCTACATTTATGGAAAGATTAGTTAGTATACGGTAATGTCAGCAGTGATCTGGCCAATGAAATTATTGAATACCAATTCCATCCATACATTTTCTGTAACTGCTTGTCCTATTCAGGGTCTGGGGGTGGGGATGGACCCTATCCTAAAGGCTACAGACACAAGACAGGGAACAACCCAGGATGGGGCTCCAAACCATCACAGGGCACATACACACACCATGCACTCACACATGCACAATTTGGTAACTCCAGTTAATCTCAGCATGTTTTTGGACTGTGAGGGGAAACCAGAGCACCAGGGGGAAACCCCATAATTACACAGGGAGAACATGCAAACACGCACAGCCATGGAGGAGACTCAAACCCTGGTCCTAGGGGTGTGACATAACAGCGCTAACTACTGTGCTACTGTGCCACCGCAACCTTAACCCCTACCCAGCCCTAACCTTAACCATAAGTAACCAAAGCTTAAGACATTCCTCTTGCAGGCAACGGGACACTAATTGGCGCGTCGGCCAACGTGGTGTGTGCCGGCATCGCTGAGCAGCATGGCTACGGCTTCTCCTTCATGGAATTCTTCAGGTGAGTCCCACGTGGTCCTGGGAAAATCGTGTTGGCCATGTTGGTTCGCCGGTTTCATGAAATGACTTCAGCCTGGCAGGTGGCTTTTGATTATTAAACCAGCGCCTGATTTGTTTTACATGTGTGCGGCGTCACTTTGAATCTGTTGTGGCTTTTGTGTTGTCCTGAGATGCACTTAATTTAAGTTTGTAGTATGTTGGGCCAGCTGCTAGGACCCTCTCCTCACAGTTAACAAACGATGCTAATTAGAAACAAAGGAGTCGTGGGAGAACCTAAGCATATTTCTCACGTGGTGCGTGTAGCAGATGATCCTCGTGAAATTAGCCAGTGAGCCACTCATTCTCGCTCACCGATTGGTTCTGCCAGCCCATCTCCATGCTCGCTGGCCATTTCGCTTGATGGTGCAGCCTTCCGGTCATCGCGGTGCCCCCTGCCAACTGGCGAGAGCTGTTTGGAAAACTACCTCAGTGAATCACACCTGGGGGGGACCCGGCCCGAATGCTCTCCATCCGAATCTCGAAGCACGTGCCGGAGATTACCCCAGAAGGTGTCCGTCTGCTTCCCTGACCCCTTCAGGGCCCAGAGAATAAATCTAGGCAGGAGGTGGCTGCAATTTATTCCACTGTCCCCAGAGACACCGAGTGCAATCGCAGGTGAATGCGACAGCTAGGCTGTCGGTGTGAAGCTGAACCACAGGGATGCTAGCAGAAGACTCCTGACAGACAAATGAGGCCGTTCTACTTTTGGAACCCTCCACTGACAGGATGCAAGTTAATTAAAACTCTTCCTAGATTTGTACCCAAATTGTCTTCAGGCACCAGGGGAGACTCCTGACTTAGTATGATCTGGGGTTTCCAAATATTTATCCCTGCTGCCAGAGAACCTGAGATGTTGATACTTTAAGTATGTCTCTTGTCCTACTCAGGCGATGGGATGGGCATCACACTTGTCATGACCAAGGTACCTCCGAAAGAATGCATTTTTCATTGTCATCATTTTCATATTTCAGGCTACTACAACTGTGTTTTGATTGGTCCTTCCATGTTGACGATGTCATAGATGTAGGTGTCACAGAGGGACTACTTTTAGGTACTGGCCGTCCTCTTATTGGGACTGGGTTTGGTTAGTGTTACAACTGTAAGATATGTGAACCGCTTCATTTCTGTATGATTATGAGCCCAATTTCTGAAGGTTCAGCAAGGTCCAAACAACTGGCTAAACAAAACGCTAGACTTCTAATTTGTTTCTGAAACGTTGGAACACCGGAACTTTGTGGATTTTGGCCCATATTTCAGTCCTCATGTTCCTCCTGAGGTCCCCGGTCTGCCCCTTGCTGGGTTAGATGCTGTCTTCCTGTCAAATGCAAGTTCAAATTGGTGTAACATCTGGGAGGTCCAGGCTGGTCCTGCCAGCGGATTCTTCTCGTCTGGGCCTGGAGAAAGGCACAGGAAAGTGGCAGATGGTGGGATAATTGCTCATTTACCATTGGATTCCCTCCCTCCCTGTCGCATGTTATTTGCAGTAGCATGCAGTTATCTAACCATGACTGACGGTCAATTTCATGTCAGTTGTAGAATCTTGGGGGGGGGGTGTCATTCGATAGATGGTCGCAGATGTCTGAACCCTCCACTAGCGAGTGTCGAAATTTATTCGTCGTTTTTTTTTCCCCCCATCTCATCCCTTCAATGGTCGCCGAGACCGGGTCTGTCCCCTTTCCTAAACTGATACCCTTTTGTTGCTGTCGACAAGGCGACGTCTAGCAAATGTAATCCGGCCTGCCGTGAATCCTCCCCCAGCTGGCTTTATGGGGTTACCATGGGGATTATGGGTGCACTGGTGTCTCTCACAAGTGCTTCATAATAAAATCCAAAAAACAAATTGTGGCTCATAACAGTGGAGGGGTGGTGGGTGTTGTAATTGGAACGCCCTACAGCACTGAATGAAGATCCCACAGCCGGGTTAATGACAGAACCTCTCTCTCGCAAACACGTCGCATTAAACAGGTTGAAAAATGCTGCGCAGTGCCGAACCGCAGCTCTCCCATTATCTGCTTTTGCTAGATTCGGCTCAAAAGCCAATTACCTTTACACGGCATCCCTGCTCCGCCCTGAAAGGGATATGGGCAAAATTAATAGGCAGAAAGAAGCAGGGGTCACCGGCGGGAGATTGGTGGGGTCCCACTGCGCCGCCGCTGCTACCGGCGTGTGATTCAATACTTGTGAAATGTTGTCAAAGAAAGAATTTAACTAGCCCTGTGCTTCTGGGCTTTGAGGCTGCCTTGTCTATTTGTCACTCCGCTTTTCCAAACTGTAACGTGATCCATTAACAGAGACGCGAGCTCACAAACACCAGCCGCTCAAGTGTACGTCAGCGCTGGAGCCCCTGCTGTTGTGCTCGTGTGCTGAGCTTGATCTGCCGATGAAATTTGCAGCCTTCGCAGAACCATGACTGCCTGCTGTCCCGCGGTTATCAGGATTCGCCCATCCTCCCCTGTGGAGCAGCGTGGGGCTTGTGGGGACCCCCACCCCCCAGCCCTCCCTTCCTGAGAAGCGCCGTCGGTGGGTGTGAATAATTAGCATCCCCTTTCATGGCTGCGTCGCTGCCACCCAAGCTTTTGGCCACGGCTGCCTGGTGTCTGAAATACCCTCCCCCACCCCGAGAAGACAGCAGGTGCATCCTTGAGGTTTGGCAGGGAGTCGTGGAGTGAGATGTCCTTAAAAACAAAACCTCCCCTAAGCGCTTGAAGCAAACACTTGTGACTTTGTGGAAAAATATATAATTAATTAATGGACAATATGTGCTTTTCATGACTGTCCAGGAAACTCATTGACATGCTCCCCGAAAGGATGGTGACCGCACCTCTGAAATATCTGGGGCAGAAAGAAGATGGATGAGCGCAAAGTGGCCCCTGGCAAAGAGCAGAGCCAGCGGCCCGGTGGGGGGGTTAAACTAAACAGGAGGTCGGGCAGCCACAAGGGGGCAGTGGCGAGGATGATCCATCAGTAGTTAAATGACTAGAGTGAAGATAAGTGGATACTGCCAAGGAAAGCCAAGTCATGGCTCATTCCTGTGATTCGCTGCCATTTCTGTTGTCCCACCCTTGATTGGATGGAGTAGATAGGTGTTCAGGAGCAGTGTGGGGGACCTGCCAGTCCATAGGCAGACACCTTTCCAGAAGCATCTTTCTGTTTGAAAGCAGAAAGGAAATCATCTGAGACCTGGGTCTTCACGGGTAGACAGGTTCCAGAGCGCTTTAGCGGTTGCCTGTGTATTTTAGTGGGAGAGCTTCGCCCCCAATCCCCGCTGGCTTGTTGCGTTGCGTGTCTGTGACCAGCAGTGCTGTCATGTGATCAGAAGCGGCATGTAAAGCTGTGACACTCCTGGCTGTGTGCCCCGTTTGGCTCCCCAGCAGAGACAGGGGAGGGAGTGCACTGATTAAATATGAACACCCCCCTGCTCGTTCAGCGTTTGGACCGACCGTACTCTCACGTGTGACTCGGCAGTCAGACTAACCTGTGTCGGGTCTTCCTGCCAGTGATTATCACCAGTATAAAGGATGGAAATGTCCCAGTTTCCATCTATTTATAGTCTAGAGGATCAGTCATACTGTATGGACAGCAGACAGGGTAATACGTCCTGCCTTAATTAAAAGGGGCCCCAGATGAAGATCACCTGGTTCTGCAAAACAGATTGGCTGTGCCAGGGGAGTTGGACACGAGCAAAAGCGAGATACGGATCATGTGGACCGGCTCACATTGCGGCACTCGGGGGGTGCAGGGGCTGTCATGCCCCACAGGTGAATAATGGTGGCAGTGGGTTTTTAATGCAGCCCTTACATGTGGGCTGTTTGATGGCTTTAAGCCGGAATACTAAATTACCCTCTAGGTTTCTGTGGAAACCACAGGTGGAGGAAGGAAAGGGTCACTTGCCAGTAATGTTTTAAGTATGCTCTTTCTGTAGTGCAGGGATCTTGTGAAAACACTTTTCTTTGGCTAGGCCAAAGAGGAGTCACTACTGTATGCCATTCTGGTGAAGATGTAGGAAACGGGTCAGTCACAGTGCATTGTGGGATATTTTATGCTAGTTTTGATTGCTTGTGCAGGGCAAGCTTTTAAAAACCTCCGTCCTGACACATAGTCAGGGTTAACCAAACACAGGATATCCATAGCGGCCTGTTTCTGTGGGTGTCAGCTGACCAGCATGTTATTCATTTTCTAGGGTTCTTTAATTGTTTATTGTATTTGACAAACGGCCCGTTTTTCGCTGGCTGAACTGCTGCTTGAGATCACAGCCGAGCGATCAACCTTTTACTATGCAAATGTGCTAGAAATGTTTTCACACAATACTCATTATTTGATGTGATGATGTATACACATGACACAGACGCTCAACGTGCAGATCTCCTCCTGAAAGCAATGGTGCAGGGAGGCTTTGGGAAAGGTCATCACTAAATGGATTTTAAAACTTGGATCGGATTCCAATAATCTTGCTTCGGGGAGCCGGAGTGTGAATTCACGAAGACTTGCTAAATCCGCCCATCTCTTGTGGAATGATGTGGAATGATTAGCTATTAACTGAAATTCTGTGTCATACAGAGCCTTACTGCTTACCGGTGACTGAGGTGGGAGTACCTTCTCCTCGATCTTGACACGTGGGGGGGGCTGTATTTCCAGGGTAATCTTCTTTGATGATAAAGCTTTAACCTGAAATGATTTTCACCCCATTTATTTTATTTTATTTTAAGAAATGGTCACATTACCACATTACTTGGTATAATTGTGTAAAAGTTATCAAAGTGAGAGAGAAACTGTGATGAGGAACCGCGCCGCTCAGGGGGGCAGTCACGGGTGTCACCGGCCTGTGTGTGATAGGCCACCGACTTTATGGCCTGCATGTGATAGGCCGGCATCTTTTCGCCCTGCTTGTGATAGGCCGGCGTCTTTTTGTCCTGCTGGCTAATGTGACATCGATGGTGATGCTTCCCATCCATTGCCTTCTTTTCCAGTTTAACAGCTGCAATTACAGAGGTAATTAATTACGTGTAAATCTGATTGGGGGCAGCAGAATAACTCACGCCGGGGCACTGGTGGCTTAACACCCCCTTCCTGAGTGTGAGGAGTTAGCGCTCTCCCCGTGTCTTGAAGGTTTTCTCCCGGTACTCTAGTGTTCCTCCTGCAGTCAACGACATGCATTTACGCTAATTGGTGTCTCTTAATTGCTCATAATGTATAATTATGCGTGTGCACGTGCCCTGTAATGGCCTTAGATCCTGTCCAGGGTGTACCCCAGCTTTGCGCCCTGTGGTGGCCTGGCATCCCGTCCAGGGTGTACCCCAGCCTCGCGCCCTGTGGTGGCCTGGCATCCCGTCCAGGGTGTACCCCAGCCTTGTGCCCTATGTTGCCCGGGATGGGCCCTTGACCCCTTTGTGACCCCAACTAAACTCGTATCTTGTATCACGATGTACCACGCCAATGCATAGAAGATTCTTGTGAAAACCTTCTTTTTTCAGGACTCAACCAATCCCAGTTTCAAGTCCATCCATCCATCCATCCATCCATCCATCCATCCATCCATCCATCCATTTCCTCTACCTCCTTGTACTATTCAGGATCGTTGGGGATCTGGAGCTT
>JAODKF010000087.1:2416313-2432136 GCA_026779585.1 Mormyrus proboscirostris | reverse complement strand
CCCCCCCCCCCCCCCCCCCCCCCCCCCCCCCCCCCCGAACACTGGCTAGTAAGTGTCTAGCACCACGCAGGTATGAGGTCGTCCTGGTGATGTCACCGGTGTCGCAGCACCACTTTGCTAAGAAACACTCTGGGGAAAAAATAATGATTCTCTACGTACTTCCCATGTGATTTACTCTGCGGCCCGTTTGCTTGGCTGGGTTTTTTACTGCTGGAGACCTTGACTGCCACACCAGCCACTTCTAGTAAGAAATAAAAACGTGCTCAGAAAGCAGAGGACTGCACGGTCAGCAACACACTGCACGAAGACTCCACTGTCAGCAACACACTGCACAGGGACTGCACTGTCAGCAACACACTGCACAGGTGCAGGAGGCCACTGCTTTTCACAGCTCAGCTGATGGTTGGAGGATCACTGTATTTCTAAGGTGTAGGGTTCCTTGTTACAATATGGCTGCTCCTGACCAGCACCCGTTGTAAGACCAGTTTTATGGCAGTCTGCTTCCAGAGCTTTGCTTCCCTGTCCTCCTTGTGTCCATGTGGGTTTCCTCAGGCTGATCTGATTTCCCAGTGGCTGTGGCTGATCCAGATTGGGGTTGGGGGCATGGATCTACGAGACGGGTTGTATTATCGGTCCACTGGTAACGAACGGATGCACCTATTAATATATGCACGCTGTCATCGCCTCTGCCCTTTCGAATAAAGACATCAGAGTCACTCTCCGCTCTATGGCAACGAGAGACCTTTCGGTTTTGTGTGCATGTCAGGCGCTGATAGGATCTGGACAGCATTATTCCGTCGCCTGGAAAAGAGGGTCCATGAGAGATGTGCTGATTTTGTGTTGGATAACAAGACAATGATAGTACACGATGCAGATTAATGAGCTCTGTTCTCTTCACGACGGTCTTCCCATAAAAGGCTTTAGTCCAATCCATTGTCATGTGAAAACACGTTATCTGCCGGAAAAGCGGAAAGTGTCCCACCTCTGCCGCCTCTTATCGCTGTCTTCCAGAGTTGCATCCTAAACGTGACTCCTTGGGAATGGTTATTTTCCCCTGACACTTTGCAGATAAAATCCAGTGATTTGCCATTACTTTGGCATCTGGCCAATGTAGGCCCATAGAAACAGTAATGGGTGGTTTTGGTGATCCACACCCAGATTTCTGGGTCAGATACTGCGTAAAGCTGCATTCCATTTGTGAGAACACGTGCTTGCTAGAACATGGGTCTGGGCTGACGATGGTGAATAGAACCGTGTGTGACAGGTGGGGTTGTGATATTACAACATGACAAGATTTCTCGTTGGAGTGAAAAGTGGTTTCGCGAAGGTGCTGTAAACATGTCAGCGTCTGATGAAATTACCACAGTAGATGCCCCAGACACTTTTAAATCTCTTGTGTGGCAGCATTTTGGGTAACCGGCGGAAAATATAAACGCCGAAAGGGTGACAGACAAAACACAAACCATCTGTAAGCATTGTAGGAAAATAATGCCGTACTCAGCAGCTAACGCTACTACTATGCGAAGCCATTTCCAGCACCATCATAGCTCTTTACTTACTGCAAAGCCACAGCACCGGTGGATTTAAGAAAGCATAAAAAAATGTTTTATGTTTATTTATATTGTTTTATTTATATTCTATTTTATGTTCAATTGAGTAGTCAAATATGAGAGAAGCCTGTTATTTGAGTTTGTGGTGAAATATTTTATGGTACTAGATATTTGTTCTGTTCTTTACCGCATATGATGATGGTACTGTAATTATTTAAAACATTGCACCATACATCTGCATTATTTAGCATTTTTTGTCTTTCAGATTAATCAAATAAAAGGCTACTTTCCCGTACTATATTTCCTCTGAAGTTTTCCTTAAAATATTGTTAAAATATCATCGTCTCATCCTTGTGAACTCAATATCATGTCTCGTCTTATCTTGTGGGTGAGTATATTGTTACATCCCTAGTAACAGGGATCGACAAGTTTGTGAAAAAGCTTCCCTTTTAATGTTTGGGGTGCATCTGGGCTGGGAGCACGCCAATACAACAGTAAGCAAAACTGGGTGGAGATGGAGTGGACTGGACCAGAACAGCACCCTCCCAATAATCCCATGATATCTGACGGCACCTCCTAACCAGGGTTGGGCAGGTTTTAAAATTTTACCCTGAACTTTGGGTTCCCCCATGGCCCCGTAGTAAATTTGGCTGCTCCACGATGAATTTGTTGGTCAGGGGGGTCCCCAAGAAAACCTTTGCTGAGCGATACATTTTGCTGACCATGGGGTCCCCCACGATAAATTTTGCCCATTGGCCCACTGGGAAAATCCACTCTCTGTCTTACTGGGACATTCTGCTGCCCTGGACACACTCATGCATGGATACACAGGCAACTAGTTTGAACTTTCACTGTTTATATACATTTTTATAGCTTTAATACCCTCTGACCAAGAGCCGGGAGGAGGGGGGGGGCCTTCACCTGCACTTTGCATTTCCACTGATTATACTCCCGCCGCCAAGGTACCCCTGAATCTCCATTTAATTTTTTTTT
Source organism: Mormyrus proboscirostris (assembly GCA_026779585.1). NCBI lineage: Eukaryota > Metazoa > Chordata > Actinopteri > Osteoglossiformes > Mormyridae > Mormyrus > Mormyrus proboscirostris. The sequence continues at coordinate 2,429,593 of JAODKF010000087.1, read as the reverse complement.
TGGCTTTTTAAAACTTCCAGGCACCTTCCAGGCCATCTCCTGGCACCTCAGCCGCCGGTCTTCGGAAGTCCGCTCTTTAAACTCAGATTCTCCTGCTTTTGGTCTGGCTGAGATGATTGGAAACCTCAGACCTTTTTATGTGAGCGGTGGTTATTGCCAGCTCTTTTCTTCTCTTGCCAACAGAGGTTGAGGGCATTTGAGCGGATCTGACATTCATGGTCTTCCCTTTGAGGTCCCCGGTGTCCTGAAAGATCTTCAGCGTAGCAATTGCTGCCGTTCCCCAGGCTTTCATCCCAGGTCTGCTGCCGAATTATGTAGGACCTGTGCAGAACCTTGTCTGTGACCAATGTCACGCCACCCCTTTGCACTGCGCTGTCAGAGGTGCATTATGGGATTCAGTAATCTTTACGTTAGTTTAGATCCACCTGTGGGGAAACTGCAGATTTTCTCTGATGGCGCAGGGCGCAAGGCTGATTCCCATTAGCCTTACTGCATGTCTTTGGGGAACAAATGCTGACTCCACACCATGGATCGACGGTGGAGTCAAACAGCCAAAACTAGAGGCGAGAGGTGACGGTGCTGCCACCCCAGATGCACCGGCGAATGTGGGAGGGTGACATGTCCTCCCAAAATCCCCCACTAGCAAAAAAAATAAAATACATAATCATGGCCTCTCTAGTTCTTATTCTGGCCTAAACCTGCAGACGGAGCGGTTACATCAGTACTGCTGGATTTAAAAATAAACATTTGCGATTCAGCCAATCAAATTATCCTTGTTTCCGGTGCTGCCTGGACGTGTATCCTGGCAGGTGTCTGTGCATGTTAATATTGCGGCTAATTACAGACGAGGCCCTAATGGTTAAAACTCCGGGGTGACAGGCTCGCCGACCGCTTTATTGTGCGTGAAAGTTCTGCGGAGAGGAGGCCTTCCTGCTCTCCATGGTTACGCGACCAGCCTGTCTTTGGCTCCCGCCTTCCAGCAAGGTGACGTACGTGAGCTGCTTTCTGAATAACGACACGCCAGGCTGCTTGTGAAGTGTGATAAAGTCTCGGGGACATTTTTAGACGTGGTTCTTTCGACGCCGGAGTTGAGTCAGAACAGACACCGAAACTCCAGCTGAGGCTCCTGAGGCCCCATTAATGGGTTTGATTATAGTTCTGGGTTTTTTCTGTGGCGGAAGCTTAATTAAAAGTTTCAGGTTAGCGATAAATGGTCACATTACTATGCCGTTCTTTATTCTCCGCAGGAAATATTATTTGAAACTTTTTCATGAGTGAGTTCTATGGCCTAAGTTTTCTGTGGACTTGGGGGTTCACCCTACTTTCACCCTTTAGACTGTCCTTATGCCTACTTATCCTTCGGGGGGGGTTTGACCCATATATCTACAGACAGAAGCTTAAAGCCTGTCCCCACACTCTGTTGGGCAGCTAAAGTCTTTGTCCTTGAACGTACCCTTCAGATGCACTGGCGTAGATGAGGCCGTGGGAGAACATGCCTCTTGATGCCTTCCTTAGATGTCACGTGATCTTTTATCCTAACTAGCTTTACATCACTCGTCATGACATCTTTATGAGTGACACGTAATCTTATTAAATGTCCATTTCTTTAACCTGGCATCTTGAGTATCTGATGACAAACCTTGATTTAAGCCCGCAGACATACGATTGTTTATTTAATTTGATTTGAGAATTCAGCCCCGTATCAAATAGTAATTGGCATAATTTGACATCATTATATGGTATTAAATAATTGATGCTTGTTATTTTTCTATAAATCCATTTGGAAATGCTTCAGCTGTATCTGAATCAGCACCTGTCTGGCCGCTGTAGGAGCTGATGGCTTAATGTGTGGTCCTCTCGCTGCCTTATCGGCCCCCTGGGTCTGCAGTGGAGGTGCTGTCCCTCTGTTAAGGGTAATTGCATGGCTGAGGTGGTCCTGTGCTCGTCAGAGACACATGGGGGACACGCCGGCTGCTAGCGGGTGATGCTTTGGTCAAGTGCCATGCTAAAAGATCGTCGAGCTCAGAGCACTACTCACGTCTGTGCTATTATGTTTTGGTACAATGGCCCTGTTAAATTCTTGAATCTGAATGGTCAGTAGGGCTGTTGATTAATTTTCTCTAACTGCACACACAGTGCCAACCATGTGATTCACAATAATAAATCCATGTGCTATTATGATCTTTTATCCTAACTAGCTTTACATAAAATTCCAGATGTAGGTCACAATTGTGATTTGTAAGAGTGAAAGAAATTTTGGTACAAGTGTATAACCAAATTTACAGTAACTGTGGTATATGTGGTCTATTTATTTATTTTTGCTCATAGGCCCAAAGACATATGACTGGTAACTCAAACTAGTAACTTTCTTATTACAGACACGGGCTTTACACGCTGAACCACATGCTGCCTGCTGACATGCGGCCACCCTGAATGAAGGGCCGATGTGTGGTCAGCCGGTTAGTGATCAGAAGGTTGCATGTTCAAATCCTGTGCATGGCAGAATGGTTTTGCTGTTGGGTTCTCGAGGACAGACCCTAACCCCAAGTCACTCCAGGCACTTTCTGCCCTCCCTCTGGTTGGATGTGTCTGCTAAATGTAAACCGATAATATACCTGGAAAGACAGTATTTTAAATTCCAATCTTAGGTTGATAAAAGTGATTTACGTGCTGAGATGATCCCTTCCTGCTGCACTCCTGTGTCATTCCTCATGCTAACTTCACAGCTTCAGCGCATCTTGGTCGTTCATCACTGTAGCTCCGGGTTGATCTTGGAGGGAGGTATTGATTAGCGTAAATACGTTTGTCAAAGATGAGCACATCGCAGGAGGGGGGGGGGGCATTCGTCATATGCGGGATGGCAAGGGGCGGAGTTTTGGCACTTGATCATGATCTAATTAAATATGTGAGGGAAGTCCCAGTGATGTGTGCCGATTGCTGCAGTCTGCCCGAGACAGCAGGGGAGCTGTCAGCCTCTGCCTGGCCACAGAATGGGGGTGTGGGGGGAAGGACAGCAACCAGGGGATAAGCTCTATAAAACGCAGACGCGCATTTTAAAAATGTGAATTGAAGAATACCTTGTGCTGCTTTTCCCAGTGCGCAAAGGCTGTGGTGCTTCAGATCGGCATTAAGACACTATTTGAAATCTTATCCAATCAGGGTCAGGGGGAGAGCTGGGACACACCCTGCATGGTAGGCCAGTCCATCATACCACTCATAAACATACACAAGTGGCTGAGGTATGTATGTATGTGGATGCCACCTACTGCCTGGGAAAAAAAATGACAAAAACCATCACCCCCTTAAACTGTGTCACTCACATAATTGTAAATCTACCGATTATGTCATCATTTTAATTCCAGCCTGCGCCAGATTTTGACATCGCTACTGTCCTTCGCGAAGTTCTCTCTACCAAAGCGAAAGAGCATGTGCTCTCTCCGTGCTTTCTAGTCCTTTAGTGGTGTGATGCTCTGAAAATACATGGTTTTCATTGGTCCATGCAGGGAACTTCTTTAAGCTCGTTAAGCGCAATCACGGCCACACAAAGTAACGTACAGCAGCAGAGAGACCTGTGGTCATGTTTAAAAACAAAAGAAAACAAGACATACAGTATGACTGTTGACATTAAGCACTTGTGTCTATTTCAGCTGCTATCAGCAACTTTTGTATCAACTTACATGTGAAAATGGGTTTAAAATGATTACAGTGCCGATAGACATTCTTTAGCTTCTTTAGGGTAAGAGTTAATATGCACCTGTCTGTAAAAGGTAAACCACAGAATAAGTATCTCTGAGTGACCCTTGAACAATTTTTATAACTCTCCCAGAGACTATGGACTTTTAAGAGACATAAATTAGCCTAACAGCATGATTCGGGACTGCCAGAAGATACCAGGGAGAACAAACCAGCTACACACACACACACACACACACACACACACACACACACACACAGTTTTGTAATTATATCATTGTGGGGACTCTCCATTCATTTCTATGGGGAAAAGCCTAATCCCAAGATGATGACCTTGACCATAAGCAGTCAAACAAAAGATTTTTTAGTTTTTTGATTGCAGTCACAGATCTTCGCGGGGACCTGAAATATGGTCCCGAAAACTTAAAAATAACAGGTGGGAAACGTTTGGTCTCCACAATGTAATATAAACATAATACACACACAAGCCCCAACCCTGGAGGTGTGAGGCTACTGTGCTACCAGCTGAGTCACTGTGGAGAGGCATGTTATTAAGTTATTAAATCAATAAATACTTTATCTGCTGATTTAATTTGATCTTTAAATTCTATTAACTGATAACCTGAGGAGTGGGATATCAGGCAGAGTGCAAGCTGTGCTGATGCCATTATAACTAGCGGCAAATCCAAGGTGACACTTCTGTTGTACCTTTGAGCCATGTAGCTGTAATATACCATGTATGTGTGCTGGTTAAAATGACCGACCAGAAGGGCATGTCAGAGATTTCCTCTGTATATTTCTGTAGTAGGCATATCCTTATGAAGTTTTATTTGTTGGGTGAGAGGGTTAAGGCAGACGCTTTACGGCAGCCGGGGCTGACGTCGTGTTCACTGTAATACAACGGGTACAGAAATGGTTGCTGCTGTGAATCTTTCATTTTACTTATAATGAGTAATTTGCATATCGGTGACGATCATTTGTAAACACAGACTGGATAATTGCAGAAATTGTAAAGCAGACTGTTGATGCTACTCTCTAATTGGATTCGTTATCGGGGGTGGGAATCTCTTACCAAGAGACTCTGTTGGTGTGACAGAGTCCAGTATAGTTGCAAGTTTGTGTGCTGTGATATGAATTACAAAGAGAGGCCTGATATCCAGACCCCCCCTCCCCCGTTAGGTGCTGTGTATCAGAATAGAGAATCAGGCCTTGCGGCTTGTTTGGAAATATGCCGTCGTCCTGTCTATGTGACAGCCACTTCCTTGCTTTTTAATAATTATGTTTTCTCTGCAATCGCACTGTTCTGTGGGTCCTACATTTTTGGGGGAAGAAAAAAAAACTTTAAACTTCTCAGTCCTGTCTGTCAAGTGCGGACGGGGTTGGGGGAGGGGGGGGGGGGGTGGCTGTTGATGAAATTTCCTGCAATGAAATCGACGGGTAAATGTGCTTCTCTGTTCCCCTGGTGAATATAGTCATAGGATTAAATGAGGCATGCTTTGAGGTCCACTGCACAGAGAAGCCATACTCGATTTAACTGAATGATTATCTTCACATATTGTTGTTCCAACTGATTTCCCTGCCAGGGATAATCATTTTTCATTCATTAATAAAAAACATTGTTTCTGAGCCAAAACGTTACATTCTTACATAAAAATACACACACACACTCTTTTTTTCATGGCAACTGAATATAGTTCCTTTGTTTCGGGAAAGACACATGTATGTCAGGATCATTGTCCCCGTTGTCCCAGGATGCTGTCTGAAATGTAAACTCCGCTTGTGTTCATCCACAATCACCTGCTGCAAGTCTTCCCGTATCAGACAAGCTTGCCGCCTCTCTTCTGGGGATGCCGAGTGAATTCACACCACGCGATGGGGCTTCCCCAGTGTCACTTCATGTTTCCTCATCTATTCAGCCTCTCTGACTGCCAGACTTATTCCTCTTTCTATTTACTTCCATCTGCTAGTCTAGTTTCTGAGATTTGCTGTGTCATTTAATGTAAAATCGAAGGGTCCTTGTGCTCCCACTGAGCGGCAGGCAGCCCAATGTATCACCCTAGATAGTATTGTTGTTTTTCTTTGTTTGTTATTTTTTAATGCATGTTGCTGTCTGGGTACTGAATAGCCTCGTATCTGAATTTATGAATTGCATGTCAACCAATAAGACAATAGATGCACGGTAAATGCTTGACTGCCCTTTCCCAATTTAATACAACACTGAGGGGCAAATTCTAATAACAGAATGTAATGCAGTGTAATAGGGCTGGCAATTATACAGCTCCCTGAGTAGAGGGAACTCTCTCTACACACCACTAATAACCTCTCCACTTGTAATAGCAATACTGGCAGATGACTGCAGAATTACTATAGGGTACTAATCACGTACAGTCAACATGATAAAGGCTGTAAGAAGACATTCTCAGTGAAGAAATACAATATCTTACTGCTGCATGACAGGTGATCAATCTCATGGCTTCTTGCATTGCCAGTTTCACAGTGCATGACTCGAAGAATAATCACTCCTTTTCTCTTACGGCTGTCTTCGCTGACAAGCCCAGAAATCAATACCCCGAAGTTATAATCAGGAGTGAAAAAACACACGGGCAAAATGACATAGACTCTGCGCAGCCGACACTTGATGTTGCTGAGCACAGCCCAAATTACGCTTTTAAGATGTTCACTGTGATTGACCTGGTGTAATTTCACGATTGTAGAAATCCCATGTTCAGTGGAATCCAGTGACATGTATTTTAAGCTTGCTGGAGATGTTAGTTTCTGTGGGTACATTGGGGAGAGACAGTGAATGTTTCAAGTTTTTTTTTTTTTTTTAAATCACTGTGTAAGGCCAAAGCATGGTGCTCTGGACTCTGGGGGTCAGTGAACTTGCGGTCAGAAAGAGATTACTTTCAAACCACTCAAACAATTCTGTTCTTCAGCTTAACTGAGTGAATCTGGGACCATTAACACTGCTGGCTCCATTGGACAGTCTCCCGTCCAGGAAAGACCTGTATGTGTGTACTTTTTTGTTTACTTATAGGCAAGACTTCTTTAATAAATATCTTGCTGACAACAGACCTTCGAAGTTCTACCTCTTGGCAACAATCTAAATAATGATCCAGTATTGATTGCGCAATTATGTGTACGACTGGTAATGCTAAGCATTGCGTTATTTTTGTGTATCTCTGGTGGCGTTATCTCCTGTTATTTGTTATTACTGTATTTATTGCGCTCTATTTATTGTCTCCTATTTGTTTGGAAGGAGGCTCTCAGGTGAGAATTTCCTTGTACTATACCTGTTAGACGGCCAGTCAGGTTAATAACCACAAAGGTGGCACAGTGAGGAGTGTGTGAAGGAGCTGAAGGTTATTAATGAGTTGTACGTGGGTTTTTAAAGACAAGGCTACTGCATCTTTTTCAGAAATTACCATTTAAGTCACTTCAACTGAGGACTTGAGAGGTGCCAATTGGTACCAATTTCTCAATTTAAACACTTTCTTCTGATTACGTTTCGTCTGACCCCTCTCTCTTCCTTTGTTACACTCAAAATATTAACATTAATATCTTCTCCTCTTCAAACCTCACACTTCTGACAGAAAAGCTTCTCTAAGTCAAATTAATTTCTAACTAACAAATCAATGATAGCAGGATTAGGATATCCAATTTTCTGCTATCAAAAATCAAATCTCGTTCCATCTTTCAAAGCGAGTGCAGTTACTCTAGCTGTAGATTCCTTCCTTACCATTCACTCCTTCTCCTGATTAAGAATTTCAGATCATTTTCCATTCAGAAAGACTCAAACTTTCATTAACATTCTCTCCCAAAGGCATTTTCTCGATGTCCCTCCTGGAATTCTACAATAGTGTCTATTAAACATGTAGGACTTTTAAATGAGCTCTTGGTTATTCATGAAAGGAGTTGGAGACACTGCACTTGGCTCACGACTGGGGGTAACCCTGGACCAGACCTCTGGCAGTGATGAAGGACACGGCTTGACTTGGACGCTCCTCTTCTTATGAACGAGATACGTTCTAAATGGCCGTTCACAACTTGAAATGTTCGTTAGCCGTTATTCAACATCATTTTAAGGGTTTGCAGAAGTACAAAGAACTAGGATGCTGGGAGTACGCACGCTACGCTGCTGCTTGGCGGGAGAAGTGGTCAGAAGTCGTTCTACCCGGAATTGGTGCGCAGAAAGAAAAAACTGATGTTGCAGACAGGAAACAGGAGCCCAACAGGCTTGCCCTGACAGGCTGGCTGAAGCCCCCCATTCTTGTGGGGGTGATTAGCATGCGGGGCGAGTCGGAGCTGCTGTATGCTATGGATGTCTTGTTGTGAAAATGCGCTATACAAATAAAATTGAATCAAATTGAATTGAATCACCTGCTTAGGAAATGGCTGCCCCTGGGGGGCCATGTAACGAGGGTGTTTTTAGTGGGGCGGATATTCCATCCCCTTACAGAAACACTGATTTAGGGCAGCTGTGTTCTTCCTTCAGTTCTTGTGTTCCTCTTGGTTTTTAATGCGGCTGCATTTTATAAGCTTCTCTTCATATGTTTGACGGACCCTAGGAACGGCTCCTGCTGTGTTTCTTTTGGGTTATACGTTCAAAATTACTCATTTATATAATGTGTCTCTCGCTGGAATATGCATGTATGAGTGTTTGACCCAGCCTACCTGCCTTTTCATTGCGTGCAGAATTGCTTGGAGACGCTGGTCTGGGTCTGGCGAGCCGCGGACGCCCCGTGCCACCGGGAGCAGTTCTTGTAGTGCTGGGTTGGTAATTACTAATTCATCTCTGAAATATCAAATGGCCAGTTTCACACCAGCTCCATACTCCAATAATTTCCTCGCTCATCTCCTCTTCTCTCTCAGTTGTTGGCTTCTTTCTTGTTTTTTGACCTGTGTGCTTTTTTTTTTTATGATGTTTTCTCCCTCGATTCTGAGCTTGCAGCAGACATGTGCCACAGACAGGCTGACATTACCAAAGGTGCAGGAGAAACCTGTGGTCCATCTCAAAAGATCTATTTATCTCTGGCCTCCACACTGCTGCTGAACCTCAAATCTCAGACAAACTTGGTCTTTCCTGAAAGTAAAACTAAATAGTCAATAGATTAAGTCTTAAAAAAATTAATAATAAATCAACAATTAGTCTATGGATGTCACGGTGCGTCCCATTGTGAAGCAGGCGAGCAAGCGAGCAAGGCCAGAGATTCAGGCAGAACAGGGTTTATTGGGAAGAATGAGGCAGACATCGGACAAGCACCACAGACTTCACAAGTAACCACAATGACCTATCTACTCAGACTAACTCCGACGTGGACTAAAATACACAGCACAAGTCAAAAGAAACAGGAAACAGGTGATGACAATCAGGGATTAACACGAGGTAACGAGGTGGGCGTGTTACACACAAGGATCGGACGGAGCTGGGCGTGACAGAACCCCCCCCAAGGCACCCGAGGGGAGGCGACGGACGAGACGACGGATGAGACGAGGAACAGGACCTGAAAGACAAAACCAAGGCACACAAAACAGACACAAGGGCAAAAGCCACAACAGAACCTGACAAAGGACGGGGAACATGGATAGACAGACCATGAAGGGAGACACAGGAGAAGGGGAGAAAGGAGGAACAAAAGGTCCAGGAGTGACCGAAGGACCCACAGGAGGAGGAGGAGCAGAAACAGGAGGGACGAAAGGACGAGGACAAGGGAGACCAGACAGGGGACAAAGGGGAGCCTGAGGGAGCACATGTGGGCAAAAGGCGGCGGCTGGAGGGGCCCCCAGCAAGGGGAAGGAGAAGGGGGAAGCCGCAGCCAGTGAAGGCACCGCAGCAGGGGGACCCGCAGGCGACCGCTGACCCGGAGCTGCAGGCAGCGTAGGCGCGGCCCGAGCCCCAGCCAAAGCCAAGAGGGTGAGCCAGGGGGCAGGGTGAGCGAGACCACGGCCTGACATCTATGTCCCCTCCTCTTCTTGGGCACCAATAGGCGTGGCACTGGTCGGGATTGCCCTCGTCGAGGCGTGGCTGTAGGTGGGGCGGCCAGAGCCGAGACGGGCAGGACGGGCGAGCCGGGCTGGACGGGCAGGACAGGCGTGTGGCCAGCAGCAGGCGCCTCTGCGGGCACCTCGAGCAGAGCGGTGGCAGCAGCGGGCGGAGCCGCGGGCAGAGTGGCGGCAGCTGCAGAGGGTGCTGCCTCACTGGGCAGCTCAGGAACCATGGCCAGCTCAGGAATAGGCGCCGAAATTAGCGCCTGGTGAACAGGCGTTGCCCCTTTAAGGGCCTTGAAGATCTGGGGGATGGCGTCCCTTACTGCGCGTATCCCTCCTTGGCCCAGGCGTGCTGCTCAAAAGTTATAAGCCGCCAAAGGTGGCGGTTGCTCATCAGCGGGTCTGGTAAAGGGAGCGACTTCCCAGATTATCAAGAATTCCCCTTGTCCACTGGCAGGAATAAAAGCGGGGCAAAGAGAGCAAGCCCCTAGGAATATTGTCGGGGCTTCCGCTGGCTTTTCTTTCTTTCGCCGCTTTTTCTTCCGGCAGGCGGCGGTGGAAGGCTGAACCGTCTCTATCAGGATGGGAGGCAGTTCAGTAGCCCCAGTGCAACACAACATGGCTGATAGGGCTCTCACCTCAGCAATCCGCCGCATTAAAAGCCGGAGAAGGTTGTGCGCCTTCTGCAGGGGGTATGCGTGTCCGTGGGGGGTTCTTCCCTCAGGAGGTTCTCGCATCGGCTGGCTAGGTTGTGGGCTTTGGGGTCCTCCTAGACCTCGGGTTGAGACCACCAATACACAACGTCTTGCAGCAGACCGAGACGTTGGTGCTCGGTCTGCTGCACTGTGTTTTCTAGGAGATAGGTCATTCTGTCATCCCGTTGTGGAGCAGGCGAGCAAGTGAGCAAGGCCAGAGATTCAGGCAGAACAGGGTTTATTGGGAAGAATGAGGCAGACATCGGACAAGCACCACAGATTTCACAAGTAACCACAATGACCTATCTACTCAGACTAACTCAGACGAGAACTAAATACACAGGACTAGTCAAAAGAAACAGGAAACGAGTGATGACAATCAAGGATTAACAAGAGGTAACGAGGTGGGAGTGTCACACACGAGAATCGGACAGAGCTGGGCGTGACAATGGACTGATCTTTGAATTTTATTGCTGCCTGGAGTTGTTCTTAGCTGACACTAGGGGTGGGCGATATGACCTAAAATTATCACGGTATTTTTTCACTTTTTTGGAAGGTGACAGTATTATATATCAGCGTTTTTTTCATGTTTTGAAAGGATTAGCATGGGCGTCGTTAGGTCCGAGTATTTTTCCGAGTATTTTAGCCCCGATCCCAATCTTCTATCAAAAAAGAAAAAAAATCAAGCCCCAAGTAAACAGATGTTTTGAACAGCTAGAATTGGGCATGTCCTGTTCCTTTACAGTATGTACATTATGTACATGTAAATATTATATTAAAGTACACTTTATCGCTATTACTGTTGGGTATGGGCGGTCTTATTTCGAAAAGATATAAAAAGTGACAAGTAATGATTTTTTTATTCCTTTTTTAATTGTCGGAGTAACTAAACAAAAGGAAAGAGCCGTTTCAGATGAAAACGGTGCATTTTATAGTTTAATTCAAATAAAACGCGGAGTTTCCAACTCTGGTCAGCATTTCCATGTATATCACACTTCTTTTTATCTTGTAAACGGTCTGTAGGGCATGCAAACTACACCAACGCTTTTAATGTTGCTAATTTTATTTTTATAATGGAATAATATATTTTTACCTTAAAATTTCCTGGGTGAGCGTGAGTCTGAAAGCCGAAGTGTCACGCCAGATGCGTAAGAGCTAGCAACCCTTTTTTAGTTCACTTGTACAAAAATAACATTACTTTATACAGTTGTTAAAAAAGGTAAACTTTGACGAACATGAAATCAACAATAATCTATGTCCCCTTAATCCAACATTTTATAAAATACTGTATATATATATTCAGAAGTATTCAGATTACAACTGAAGCTTTGAAGGTATTAAAATGCTCTGTTTCTTATAGATATGCTTTTATATAATTAGGCTGTTGATCCACATCGTGGCGGATAGTCACACCGGGGATGACTCTGACACCGAAGTACCCCTCATCCATACCGGACACATCTGTTCGAAGTGAGGGACTCGTATGCACTTAATGGTTTGAATCTCGATAGTTTATTAAGCTGAGAGCACAGTGTTGGAAACAGACAGCTGTTATTCAAACAATTTCTTGTTTGGGTCAGTAATATCTGTTATCTTTATCAATATCTTTGTTAATTTTTTGTCTTACAGAGATCGATTTAAGCAACTTCATTTCTGTAAAAAATGATCACAATTCTGATTCGCTTAAGCAAAGCAGCAGTACCGGCGCTGTTAACTATCGACTTGATCTCCTATAGCATGATTGTTTATGCTCTGATTGACGTGCTGTAATAACTGCCTAACTGCTTTAATCGTAGTCGGTGTCATCCACCCAGCGTCTGTATTTGACGCCATGACCCCGTATGACGGAAGAAACCATTCAAATCTCGATGAACAGTTAGCACTCTCTCGTTAAATATTTATTGTGCTAAGGATTTCAGAATTTAGGTATTATGTACACCAGAAGATTAAAGCTGAGTATTACTGGTCAAAATGGGGGTTTTAATAAATATCTTTTTTGTGCAAACTAATATTGAAACCTAAGTCTGCTACTTTGGATTTAGGTGTCTGGCAAGTACAATAATGTCACTATGAAACATTTATAGATTATAGTGATTGCAGATGTGCAGGTTCAAAACTCACGATGGGTGATAGTGATAATCCCGCCCCCTGTGACTTTCATTGGATAAAACTCCGGAGTGGCCCGTATGCCTGTGATAGAGCGTTTTGGCGCGGCTTGACGATCCCCTTCAGTTTACAGACTTTGCCTGTCATTTCTGTGCCACCCGTAGCTCTCACGCATTCTTGGGTCTGTCTTACTGGTATGAATCAGTAAACGTTTATAGACCGATCTGCTAATATGCTGACGTAACCCCACTTTTAAGATGAACTCAGAGGAAGTGCTTTTAGGCTCGTGTTTGCCTTGAAGAAGATGAGTGCACTTCAGAACAGCGACGAGGAAGAGAAAGAATCGATTAATTGTGGTATGTACTATGGAAACATCGAAAGTGAGCATGCTTTGTCCGGCAGTACTATTGGTCCCTTGCTGATGCGGTCAGTTATGTAAGTCACTTGCTAAGCAGTAACCTTTATCCTAACTTACATAACTGCCTGAGCTGAGGTGTGTTTCACGACTGTGCTGAAGGCAACACATGAACATGCAGTCTTTTGTTCAGATATTTAGATATTAAATATGAACTTCTGTGTGATATGCTGGCAGTATTAAGACAGAATGTCAGGTTGCTTTAGAGAAAAGCCCTGTGCAGGTAAATAGCAGATATGTCAAGAATCTTTCAGCTGTGGGTTTCTCAGTGTTCCTGAAATGAGCATTTTCATAAAGCTGCACATGTATATCGACCACCTGTTTCGTATTAATGTCCTGTCATAAATGATGTAGGCCGGCCTATCGTTCACATGGGGAGGGAG
>JAODKF010000087.1:2396318-2416291 GCA_026779585.1 Mormyrus proboscirostris | reverse complement strand
TTTTACCTTAACGGAATGTAATCATCCTGCATTTCCATTCACTGGAGGCAGCCTGCATTTTCAGGGGGGAAATACACATACAGAAACAAAAAAAAAAAACAACATAAAATGCTTCTTTAAGTATGTCAAAGACCAGAGTCTCTAATTACCCGTTACATCATTCAGCCCCATGTCTTCACACGTTGGATGGGTTTTGTTTCCACAGCAACCATTTTCCTCAATTTATGCTCCAGACACACACGATTAATAGGGCAATCGCAAGGCGCTCTACACCTGACTATGTCATGGCTGACAGGGGACTCCCAGGCTAAACTTCATGTTGCACTTAGATAGGGGCCCGTTTTCCATGGTGGATGATGGCACGGTCACACATAGCATGTTCCTGCTTACGAAAGGTTTCCCAAGAAGCAAGTCATAGTCAGAAACACGTAATAAAATAAACATTCTTTTTTGGTGTAGCCTCACATGCTTGGTGGATAACAGTGTATGTTCTTACAGGAATGGAAAATGAATTAGGGGAGCCTGAACATGGCCACAATGAAATTGGGCACCTTTGGGACTGTGGTTATAGTTTTACAGTGTAGTCCACTCCCCCCTTGAGTGTCCCCCGTCATTTGCTGGATGGCTCGGTTATAGTGAAAGGGCAGGAGGGAGTGTCTGGCTGCCAGTCTGAGAATCAGCTCACTGGGGTGTTCCTGTTCATACCTGTCCTCTGTCCCTCTTCCAAGAGGTGCACCCTGTGTGTTTGTACTGTAAATGCCCAAAAAACAAAACCCTGTACCCTAATAAATGCTGTGATTCCCCTGGTGTCCTCTGGCTCGGGTGTCCAGTTCCGAGGGATTCGGGATTCAGGCTGAACAACAAGCAGGGCACGAACCAGCTAGGCACAGAAGGATGGGCACTGTGGATTTTCCGAAGGGATCAGAGGTCTCTGCATCTGGTTTGTGTTGTGTCATCTCTCAACAGCTGCACCTGCCCATTCATTTTTCAGTATTTAATAGAACAATGCAGATACTCCAAGTGCATTGTTGCCTACTATCCATAATGCAGGGCTGCATTTGGGCTTGTCTGCTGATTGCGTTAAAAGGCAAAATGCATTTCCCAGAGCTGTCTAATGCAGCATATCGGGCTCATCACTGCAGAAAAAAACAGTCTTACAGAAACAAGATTTTCTTTAATAGATCAAAAAACGTACATAGAGTTAAAAACATTTATTTCCATGTCTGATATAACAAAACTGCTTCACCTTAATCCTTACTCATATATTATAATAATAATCCCTTAATCTCACTTATAAAATAGTTTAATTTATTGTAGGTACATTTATCTAAGACATATCTAAAGTGCAAAATCATGATCGCAATGATATATGTGAAATAAAGACTGCACATTTTCATGTATTCCATTAATACCTCTAAAATGTACATTTGCAAATATAAAAGAACAGCATCTTTAAAAACAAAAGGCAAATAGAGATAAATCATAAATAGCCAAAATCCTTCTTTCTTCTGTATTTAAGATGTAATACACTAAATAAAACACCCCAATGACAATACAGCACAGTATCGTTTGAGAACAACAAACGGGTAACTGCCTTTAACAGACACACTTTAAGAAAACATGGTACAGACAAAGTCTTTTGACCTATAAAGGTGTACCAGTTATCCAATGGTCAACTTGTTTGTGTTCTTGTGGAAAAAGAAAAGAAAAATCTGGGAGAAATACCAATTTTGTGTTCATGACACTAGAACTGCACTTGAAACTTCGTAATCCAACTGGGTGTACTATTGTAACGTGGAGGCTACCTCTATATTACCAAGTGTAAACATGACTGGCTTGCACACTGAGTTACACCCTTACGCCCCCTAGTGGTTACAGCGGAGGCTGTGAGGAGAAGATTACGACAGAAAAAGAGGCTCCCAACCTGGGATCCGAGCCCCTAAGACCTGGTGTGCGAATGTCAGAGAGAGTAAACAGTGAAGGCGCACTCAGAGTACGGCTCATTTTAATGCACCGTTTGAGGCTCCGAACTTCGCCAACTGCAGAAAGCATGTTGAGCAGGCCTAGTGTGTAGGACAGTACGAGCAGGAATATTGAGCTTGTTACATTTGTGGTCCTGATAGTGGCCCTCAGATCTTCCTATCTAGCGTGTTTGAGGAGGTCCAAGATGCTCAAGGTCATTCGGCATAACGAGTGACCTTCTGGCGATTTAATCTTTAAATGATCAGGCAAACTGTCTACATGAAGTTCTTACTCTTGAAATATTATTTCTGAGTAAGTAAAATTGTTGTTGCTGGTTACAACTTTATTTCTTTGGTCTGACAGTCCGGGTTATTTTAATTGGTGAACTGTTGTAGCTCATTTTCAGCTGTGTGAGAACACTGCAGCCACAATCACTTGCACTGGATGCCAAAACCTAAAAACTGAGTACAGCTAGGAGATTTGTCCACATAGTTTGACAAAGCAGATCTTAAACTGGTTAATCATTAGTCATCATCGTTGTTACCATGACTCCCGGCCAGAACTCTAGGCATTGATAAAATCACCTAGACTTTCTCAGTAACTGTCCAAACTGACAAACACAAAATAACCTTCAAACTCACTGGCACATTTGATAAAAAGCTAAGTCCAAGAAAAACTCTAAATTCATCTGCCACTAAAACTGGTTAGACCCCCAGGTTACTGAGGCCAGTGTGCCAAACTTGAGACGACACCCATCATCCTGCCGAAACAGGGGTGTAATAGATTACGGTGGCAGGACTTTGAGAGAAGTCATTTGCATTTACACAATTCTCGGTTTGTCAGCTACCCTTTCAGACTCATTTTCACTTTGTCTCTGCTAATTATGCTCCAGACAGTTTCTCTAGAAGTTGCGCAATGCCTTTGTTGAGAGAGCCGTGCCTTACAATGGCACTTCTCCATACGACGTTGAGTTCCAAGAACCCGTGGAGATTAACTCCACAAGAGTGTCGAGAAGCTAACCCAGGCGACGTGATTAACTGTCGTATCTGTGCCATTGCTTGATGTTGGATGTTAGATGGGATGGTGACATCTACGTTCCGGACCCCACTTCTATCTTAAAGAACAGTTGACTTTTCTGAGGGCTTTAGCCTAGCACTGTGAGTGACATTTTGGAGCCAGTCCTACCGGGTGGGCTGAAATGAAATTTTCCAGATGACAATAATTCAAGAGCTAATGGAAGCATGGTAATAGGACACACATGACACACACATACTGAGGTGCTGCACCTTCTCTCTGAACAGCACAAAAGACCATTACTGTAAGTCACTAGCAAGACCACAGACAATGGTGTGTTAGAATGAAAAACAGACCTGCTGATATACTAGGGAGGAATCAGCCTCTCGCACGTCCCCTGAAATCCGAAACCATCTCAGTATAGCAGCCAGGGATCATGAAAATAAAGCTGAAGAGAAGCGACACGTTCCCCTGAAAGTCCTCATAAACCACAGGCCTGCCTCGACCGAACTGTGGGGGTGGAGGGAAAGAGGAGGGAAAATGAATCTGTCAGGCATGATTCCGCAGACTGATTTCTTCTCTGCTGCTACATATACAGCCACATTTTTAGTGACCCGTGTACTATAAATGTTCTGACCATTTTTTCTGGAGTTTTGTATGGGAATGGCTATGCGCTGTCAGCAAAGAAACTGTTGTGCAGCATCAAAAATTCCAGCAACACTTTAACCCAGTGAATAACCTTACCTTCTGCTGAACATCTTGTCTTCTGGACAGTGACACCTTTGGTGAATTGAATGCTTAGAGGTAATTATTTCTAATTAATACAGTGTAATTTCTTTTGTCCTGTGCAGGCAAACCCTAAGGCAATGTTTCTCCCATTTACATCTAACTAGAGCAATCTTCATGAGCAAGGTCAGCAGGGCGACTGGCTACAAGCAAATGAGACTCAAAAGAATGGATTACATGATCGGGAAATAGGTGCTACGAGGAGACAGGGACCCTCTGACTTGATTGGATGGTTCTTGTGCTCATTAAAAGATGTATGAAAGGAGATGGTTACGAGTAGTAGCTTCAAGCGAAACCTAACTGGCAGTGGGTGCGATTATTACGCCTGATTACATCCCAGGGGTCGCTTTAGTGGTTCTTGTTGGTTTTAACCAGACGGCATTTAAAAATGTAGGATAATCCACCGACCACTGGCATCAAAGCCTCATCTTTCCTTCAAACACAGGTGTGCTCAATTGGCAGCAGACAAGCCACATCCCGGTCAGCGAAATCTACTAGGGGAGGATCTTGGGAAATATTCATCTGGGGCAATGGATCTTGGCTTGGTGTTGATGATGGAATTTGGACCTTGGGGAAAATAGCTGATGACCTCCTGTTCTAGCAAGTAGCACTTTTCAACCCAAGTGACTACATTGCTCATTGCACGTCAACACCCTGGTGTCTCCCAGTGATATCCCTTGGACACCTTTGCCGCTTGCACCAGAAGAGTGAACACTGATCAGCTGACCAGTGTCTGGCTTCTCCCTGTCTGTGCCATGCCATGACATATTAATCTGGCAAAGCACAGTTCTGTGATCATTAGATTAAGGAACTGCGATCTAAAGGCGTTTGCTTCCAAAGAAACGGAGCGTCACTAAATCCAGTCTCTGAAAAACCAATCATCGCATGAGGCAGTGCGATTCGCCTCTGTATTCCTTACGGCACCATGCAAGTCTCCATCATTCTAATTCAGCTGTACATATGTTTTAAAATGCTTAGAAGAAGCTAACAATGTTAAGTAGCTTGCTTTGAAAAGTACAAATCTAAACATAGGTTTTTTGCACTCAACACACCAACATTTTCTTCTCATTTTGAAGACAATGTCAATTCTATCTCCACAAGTCTATTTCCCCATACCTGCCCCACCTTCAAGAAAATCCTTTGTTCAGTGTTAGGGTTTGCTACTAAATAATTTAGTAGGCAATAAGAGAAAATTAGAAACTCTGCACAAAAACAGATGGGCAGGCAATGTGTTGAACAAATCTGCTGGCAATCAACTTGAATGATCAGTCAAAACTGGCCCTTTACTTTCTTTAAGGTTCCTCCTCTGCTTCAGCAGATGGCTACCCCTCCTAAAGAAGGCACTGAGGATGTTTCAGAATGTCCCTCCTATGACTGACATGCCGGTTTTGACTGATTTCGAATGACAGAGATTTTCCATGTAGAGTTAATGTCACTATGAGTCATTGTTCTGCTCTGTTGAGAATGTGTAGACAGTTCCAGAAAAGATGGCACGTAGAGGACCTTTGTTTGAGTAATCACCTTACCCCCTCTTTTATATCTTAGAGGAAAGCATACGAGTGTTGGTCACGTGACTGCGTTTTCCTGGTACCTCGAAGTGCAGGACAGGTATTCTTGGTAAGAACCACCAGGATTTACAGCCTGCTCATGGATAGCACTTCCTTATCGAATACGGGAAGGCTAGTTACCCAGCTGGTCAGTTCCGAAGGAGTACCGATGTCAGGCATCACTCAACCACAGTCTTTGTAAGAAAGAAGTGTTACCCAAGAGTGACTTTTGTTTGTGTCCCCCTCCCTTTCCCACCAGTTCTCTCCTCCTCATCACTCCTTGGTTTGGAGGGAACTTGCGTCCCAGTCCTCTTGGGCAAAGCCTGCTAGAGATAGAGGTAACCCACCCAGTAAACGACATTGAAGAGCAGGAAAGAAGTGGGGAAGAAGACGCGTGAGTAAGCGTCCAGTTCCAGGATGTCTATGTGCACTCGGCCCCTCCGCCAGGCGCCGCCCTTACACTCCTCGTAGCAGCAGAAGAAGCTCTGGCAATCCTTGCCATCCAGGCACTCGTAGAGGCATGCCTCCTCAAACTCCTGCCAGTACATGGCGTTGTTCAGCGTGATGACCGTCGGGGATGGTGCCACGTCCAGTACTGAGTAATTCTGGAGGGTAAAAGTTACAAGCAGAATCCAACTGAAAGTCACTTAAGACAGAAGATAGTTGACTAGTCATGTGAGGTAAAACGCATCATATTGTTTAATTCCTAGCTGTAAACCTTATTCAAGCCTGCACCAATGTCATCACCTAAAATTCAAGCTAGGATTTAAGTCAGCTGAACACATAGTGAATAAGAAGCTAACGTGATGTCAGGCTGATCCACACTGTGCCACGATTTCCACAGGCCCAGTTTGAGCACAGGACAGCCATAGACTGACACCCTAAAATGAGGTGGTGACAATGTGGGAATCACGTGGTATATGCACCTTCATGGTGCCCCTACCAGGTCTCTCTAGCTCTCAGCCTCGTTTGACTTTGGTCTGCACCATAGCAGCAATAAATCATGGTCGTCTCCATGGCTTTTAACTGATGGAGCCCCAGAGGAATGAGGTGGTCTCCTTCCTCATCTGCATTCCGAGCTAAAAAAATCTGCACTTCCTGGGAAAAGGTGCTTCATACCCTTCATCCCAAGGGTCTGCACTGAAAGTGCTGTGTGTGTCTCAGGTACAGTACAGGTTTATTTATATCTGAACTGCTTAGCTATTATTCACCAGGGGTATGGCTACAGGTAGGCAGGGGCTGGGCAATGCCCCCTCAAACCGATCGTCTGCCTACCCAATAGTAAACATTAAAGTAATAACTTTTACCATCACCACCCCAACCCCAGGGTTGCCAACTCACGCATCTGGCACACTCATACTTTCAGTCTCTCACGCAATAAATCTTTTGGCAAACCTACATTATTCAATCATAAACCTAAAATCAGTTTCATCAAAAGCATTAGGGTAGTAATTAAACTGTTACATACATGTAAATGCATGTGCGTGTGTGTCTAGACTTGAATTTAAAATCTCACCCCAGCCAGCTGACCGAAGTTGGCAACCCTGCAACCCCAAGTGAGCTTTGCCCTCAGTCTCAGTATTCAGGCTACACTTACACTTTTTTTTAAACAGCCAGGTGAATAGCAGAAAGTCATTATTGTCCCTCTGACATATTTTAGGTGAATGGTTGCACTTCAGAGGTCGGTGTGGTGGTGCAGTGCTTAGCGCTGTTGCTTCATAACAACAAGCTTCTGGGTTCGGTCCCGGGTCCTTACTGTGTGGAGTTTGCACACTCTCCCTGTATTCGTGTGGGTTTTTGCTGGTTTCCTTCCATGGTCCAAAATCATGCAGGATAGGTTTACTGGTGAATCTAAATTGGCCCTGTGGTGTGTTGGCGCCTGCCCAGGGTTGGTTACCACCTGTGCCCATTGTTCCCAGGATAGGCTCCAGTCCCCCTCACGACCCCAGTTGGGATTGAGTGGTTTTAGAAAATGGATGGGTTGGGTTGCACTTCATTTAGTCTGTTTATGTAGAGCAAGTTTAGCATCTAGAAAGGTAAACCTGAAAGCTTATTTCTGTCCCATTTTGGCTTTGAGGTAACGTGTGAAAGCAGCAAGCTAGCAAATAAAAATGAAGCCAAGTTTTCCATGGCGATGATTCATTCATGCCGACCAACTGAACTCTCATTTGACAGGGAAAAGAAGAATGCATCTGCGGAAAAAGCACCAGTGATATGAACTGCCATTTCTGTATTTTGTCATTTGCGCGTCACATTTTCTGTTAGCTTACCGGTTACGGCTACTTGTCTAAGCTCCACTTTATCCCAGACTTACATTTATTCACTTAAACTGTGGTTAAAAGCGTAAAAGCCCGGATCATTCCGAGTGCACATAAACAAACTGTCAATTCGGAACATCCATTCTGAACCCAGAAATTAAGTACTTTCAATACACTCTGGGTGTAAACAAGTCCAGTGACAGATTTTCATAATTTCAGTGTGAGCTGGTTTTGAAAAGTCTTATGAGCTTCGGTGTTCCTGTGAATAAACATGCAATCTGATTTGCTGTATCTTATGCCTTAATTCTACCTGCGACAAGAGAGAATTATATAGAGTTTGCCAAACACGCTACACAGCATATTGTCTGGTAGATCTGGGCTCCATACATTCATTAAATACCGTCTATGCAGACGCTCCACGACTTGTACAGTAATAGGATTATCTGATAATTAACACATCCTAAGTTGAAAATATTTTAAATCGAACATGAATATGATATGACATGACACATTTGGGTATTTAATGGGCTTGGGAAAGTTTTTCATGGGTGCTGTCGTCAGCCGGCATCGGTACAATGTATCATTCGGCATATTGCTAACAAGGGATCGGATCAAAATTTGAAATATGACAACTACCGAATGTGCATCACTATCACATCACCGTAAAGTCGAAATATCCTAAGTGGAACCCTTTTGCCCTGCGCTACCTGGATGGACTCCGGGTGCCCTAACCCCACATTGTAGGAAAACGGACAGATGAATGGATTTCCTGAGGCTGTGATTTACTTCTGTGCATGAGGTTTATAGCGCCTCCTGCTGGATTAAGCTGTTACTGGGAGCTGCGGTGAGATGTGAGAAATCGCGCGGACCGGAGGAGGGTTGGGAAATCGTAGGGAGGCGGCAGACTCTCACCGCTCTCTTGGTCTTGGTGCAGGTTGGCTTGCGTGCGCTGTAGGAGTAATAATTGAGGGTGGCGTATTCCATCAGGGCGGCGAACACGAACAAAAAGCACACGGTCACAAAAAGGTCCATGGCAGTGACGTAGGAGACCCTGGGCAGTGAGGTCCTGGCCACTGTGCTGAGTGTGGTCATGGTCAGCACGGTCGTTATTCCTGCAGAGAAAAGCAGCAGACGGACACATGACCACAATAATGATGTGATTCGTCAATAATTACAGATTAATGATAATGAGTAGCAAAGAAGAGCAACAGCTCTCTGGGGTCATCTGACTGCGTGGTTGGAGGTGGGGGTGCATGAAGAGGGCAGCTGTTTCCTGCAGCGTCGTGCATAAGGGCTGATGGCAGAATAAACGGAAGAATAGCACAAATTGTCTTGTAAACGTGCTTCTGATAGAGGAAAGACGTCTTTGCAGAGATGCTCCCGGAAGCTTCTCACAGATCTGAAGACGACGACGGCGTGCAGTCTACATCCACAGCTCAACATCGCCATTCTTTTCCTCCGTCTTATTTCGGGTGAAATTCGTTTTGCTGATGATCCACGTTGCCACATGTCTGGCGTGACGGGGGGTGATATTGTGGGAGGCAGGGTTAAAAAAATAAATACAAGAAAAAAAACTGCAAGCTGAACCACGGCTGAACGCAGACACGCGGGCATCTCTGAGCCGGGGGGGCTGGGGGGGGATACATGGGACTGTTTCAGTGGTTTCCATGGAAACAAGCGCATCTATTTTAGGAGGGAATCGCACACCCAATTCTCTTTCCTCAAACTCTTGGCCACGGTGATTGGCTTCACCTGTTTGCCTGCCTTTGGCTGACAGAACGAGACACGCACAAAAAAAACAACTTGTATTTCTGCAAGAAACCCTGGATGCATGAAACAAAGAAAACAAACATTCCTACAGGGGAAGGTGGGAATATCAAGTGCTGCTTTTTTTACATGTCGCCCCCGGCTGGGCTGATAGAATGAGGGGCCGTTTCTGAAGGGCGCCATATTGGAAAAACACAAGGATGACACCTAATTTCCTGTCTGCCTCATTTCCATGGCACCACAGAGCTGGCAGTGAGAGGGGGAGACGCCTTGCTCCCAACACACTCCCGCTAGTGTTCGTTAGCATCTCCGGGGGTCCTGCTTGTATGGTAATTTCTCCCGAAAGGAGAACAGCGAGTGTGGATGCCGAGCCGAGGTCTGGGGGACGTGACAGCCCGCCAATCCTCACCCACCGGTGCTGACATTTTCCCTCTGTCTAGGCGAGCTAAGGCTTATCTCCCCTCCTCTCCTTTGCATTAAAAGTGGTGTCTGAGCGCAAATATCCGTTTTTTTTTTTTTGTTTTGCAGTCATAATGACTTCCTTTGTTCAGGTATTTAATGGCATTTTCCTCCCCTTCATCCAGACGCATGTCTCTTTAACACAACAGGCCCGCTGGCTCTGTGACTGTAAATCCATCAACAACAACAAAAAAAAAAAAAGAAAAAGCCAAAGCAGAATTCTTCACGCCGAGAATCCCGAGGGCCGTGCATGAGCTGTGTGGCTGGGCTTTAGCTGAATATCCTAACACAGTAAAGTGTTCCTCAGTAAACTGGCTTCACACTGGCATCCCAGTGACAGCTCTCTAGAGTCTCTGGCTTTACCCTATAGTCTAACACCATTGTTAAGTGCAAAACCGATGCAAAAATAAGCACTGCTTTGAAACAGAAAACAAAGAAAACACAGCTTCACTCTGGAACTATAAGGAATGGCATGTGGCTGACGAGGACAAATAGCTAATAGGTAAAAATCCCACAGCCCTCAGCTTCTCCCAGATGACAGTCACACTGCTATTGTACCCGGAACAAAACCAAACAAATGACTGCTCCTGCACTTCTGGACTGAGAGTTTGTTCTTTTGAAGTGAGAAGGTGATGGCAGCTCTTAAGCTTGAAAACTAACGACCAGCTGGTTTTCGTTAACAGTTAATAGGTATTATTATTATTATTATTACTTTGCTTCTTTGGATAACGCAAGAAAAATAATTTTAATTATTTGGCACTAGACACATTTTTAAGTAAGTAAAATGTTGCCACATTCTTCCTGCATTTACTGTAGATCAAATTTGCTCTCTAAAATTTTGCAGGAGCTGATAGGCTGGTCTGGGCTTCCGGGGCATTCAGTTGATCAGATTTTGATTGGCTGATGAGCTGCGTCCTGAAATGACTGCCAAACAGGTGTGCAGAAGTGAGACACCCACACAGACACGGGACACATGGACCAACACAGCGAAAGACACGATAACTCATAACATGGGGTAAAAAAAAAAACAAAAACAAAAAGAAAGCAATTACCTTCACCGACATGCTCTTCTGGACAAGCAGAGGCGATGAGATTTTATAAAAGAACCATGAAAACATAAAAAAACAAGGTAAGCGGAAATGGGAAACAGGCTTGTTGACTGACAACCACTATTACAGGCTGAAGTGATCCAGGGAGAGAGACAGGCGACATACATCATCAGTGTGAAAATGTGGACGACTGGCACAAAACCCGCTCAGCGGGGACCCTGCGGACAAATCTGCATTTCACACATTTATTATGGCCAAATTTGAATAAATAAGATTATTTTAAATCTCCCTTATTTGCCTGCAATTTTTTCTTTTTTTTTTTTCTTTTTTTTTCTTTTTCAATTTGTCATGCAAAGTATGGCTGTCGGTCCCGGGCAGACATACCCAGAGCGGTTCGAGCTGGGGTGGCATCCTTTTTGATCCAGAAGGACACCCAGGACAGCACCACTGTCAGGATACACGGGATGTAGGTCTGGATGGTGAAGTAGCCCATTCGCCTGCTCAGGTCAAAATACACGGTCATCACCACGTAGTCTCCTGCGCAGGATGAACAGACGCAACATCCGGTCAGAGGTGGCTGGTTAAAGCAGCATCTGTCTGCTGTCAGTCACTTCCTGATTCAACCAATGGGACTTAAGAAAAGTCATGGGTTTATTTGAAAAGGTAGAAAATCATCACAATGAATGAACATGCAGCGAGGCGAATAATTTTTTTGTGGTGCTTAATATTTATTCATTAAGGTTGTAGTCTTTGGTAATTCTCTGAATGGGTTCTTAATTAAAACTATTACAAAACTCTTGTACACAGACAACAGCTTCTAAAATATAGAACATATTGTTCAAATACATGAGACACGTTGAATTGTTTTGGAAATGGCGAGGCTATTAAAAATTACATAACCGTATTGAGATAATAAAATCACTGTGGAAACACGATAAGCCTACAAATTCTGGCTTTTCAGTCCAAACTACGGGCAGACAAACATGTTTTTATATATCACGTCAGATACCAAGAACAAACAGAATCTGAGCTACAGTCCCCTAAGGCAAAACTAACCGACCTCAGGTACTGAACTGATTCAGGAAACCTTCTTATCAACATATGTACTCCCCAAACATCAGGAGAAAAAGTCTGTATACCAGAAACTGTATCAAGTTACCAGGTGTTAAGTATGTGCTTCATAGTTTTATTTTATGTCATTTTTGTGTCCAGTAATCCTCAGAAGCATTCACCTGTCAGTGAAATAAACATCAAACGTGGAACACACACCGCGACTCCCCTAAATGAAGCCATTTGCTCCGTGGAGGTTTACAAACTCGCAGAATGATTTGTCTGACATGAGGACACTCACTTATTCAGCTACTGGCTGCTAGAAAGTGAGGGACATGCTGCTATCCTCAACTTCAATCATGATGAAATGGACTTGCTTTCACTGCAAGAATTGAGGGAACGATTCCTTGTCTTGCGGCTCAGATTATGTGTCCTGCAAAGCCACAAAGCTACGTACAGCACGGTCCAGTCAGTTTGAGAAGAGTGGCGTTTGACCTTGGAACCGGGGTCTTCAGGAGAAACATCGAGGAGCCCGGGGAACTCGTAAACTTGTAATGACTTTTAGCAAGGACGTTACTTACTGTAGTGTCTGGCCAATTTTTGTATTTATGTATTATTTTATTTTTATTCAAGTCCCTCGTGACTGCAGAAGGGAAGACATTCATCTGACATTTAGCAGGAAACAATATTTTTACTTCATTCATCCCCTGACTTTATTCTTCGGGCTGATGTCAGAGAAGATGATCATAACGCGTCTGAAATACAGAGATCTCAGCTCAGCAGACCTGTGTGTCGGCCTCTTACTGGTGCGGTATGGAGTTACAGTCCCCCTCACTGATGTACCCAAGGGATTTCCTACTGGTAAATTGGATGCACCTCCTAATTTAAATAGGTACATTGTGATGGCTTCCCACTGGTCTATTGGGAAATGTAGGGATTCCTGCTGAATAACTGGAGAAGTTTCCTACTGGTGCAAAGACAGGGGCTGGAGCTGCTTTCTGCCACCTGCGCTGCTCACCCCCCCCCTCCCCCGCACAACTCTGCTCCCGAACACGGTGGCCCTGCACTACATGTCAGTCACTCCATGGTGTTTTCTTTTAAGGATATCTGCTGAATCTCCACGTGCGAAGAGAAACAGCCATGTTTCTGAATCGCAGTTTGGAAATTAGTTATTTACGTATTAGCACAACTCCCACCCGACTTCCCATTGCTTATCATGGACAGGGTAATAAGCATTCACGTTACATAAAAACGGTAAGTAACAGCACATCTTTTAAGTGTAATATATAGTAATATTACATTCATCCACCTAAGATTGGCCCCGGGCCCCTTGTCCAGAATTAGTCCTTGGAAGATGGATGGAGATATTGCTTTATATAGTAATATATCATGTTCACCTGGCCATATTAGAATATTTAATTTCATTTGTCCTGATATTTCAAGCCTGTAACATATGAGCTCATAAACACACCTATCTGCCTTGTGACCTTTTGACCTGGAAGTGCACTATAAATCCAGCACAGAAAATATCAGCTGGTCCCCTGGTTTCTGTTCTAAGACATTTACATGGTTTTTCAAATAACACTTGTAGTCATGACAGAAACGATTAGCTCGCCATGGCTAATGCCGTAATTAATGCCTGAACAACGATGTTGCTGAAAACGCCATATGTCATCAATGCCAACATTTTCGTCTTACCTGCTGATGTTTTCACAATGTCAGTGGTGTTCCGTAAGCCCATGAAGTCAAACTGGTATAACCTCCAGGATTTCTGGTCCGCTGCCTCAACAGAGTTCTTCCGCCACTTGTAAATCATCTCATCGCGTGGGTATCCATCTGTAATTATAATGTGTGACCAGGACGACTCCAGGTGGGACCCCCCCCAGCCCCCATCTTTGCAAAGGCAACATCTGTCTGTTGCCAAGGGCCAGTCAGTGAAATCTCACTGTCAGTGATATTGATTAGAATTTGTAGCATAATTTCAGAAACTACAATTGTGTTATCGACAGAAAACAAAACCATTATTAGCAGTGACGGGCAATACAAATTCATCACAGAGGCTAAAATTGTCAGGGGAATGTTTTAATAAAGCAAGCAGCTGTGATTAAAGGAATCCCATTAAGATCTTACTTTCATAAGAGTGCAATGAGCACTGTTCTGGGTGACTGGTATCTGTACATATAAAAGACAAACTTATATATGCCGTTGGTCCGTGGTCTCCATCCTTTAACCATCATGAAATTCACGCTGTTATTTTTCCCATGGAATGGAATTTGGTGGCGGAGGAGGAACATGACTCATCAACAGGATCATGATGGATAGTTCAATGGAGAAAATATTGTACTGCATAGACTGGTGCTGTGTTCTCATCCTGGACGAAGGAGAGCGGAACAGGCGGCGTGCTGGTCGCCGCTGACCGTGCTGGCTGAGTCTGCCTTCCCAAGGTCACTCGCAGATATTCACGTTTATTACTCTGCTTGCTCAGTGGTCCATGTTTACTTAACGCTTCCCAACAAATGGGTTATCAAACGGGATGAAGACGGTATCTTATGTGCGGCCATAAGCTGGTAATGAGAGGAACAGCACTGCTTATGCAAACTGAGCCTCGCAGACACACATACTCAGCTTGTGTGCGCGAAATATTCAAGTTTCGGTATATAAACACATTATTTCCATCTCCTGGATACCAGCCAAGGCACAGTATACATGAATAATGATGGTGTGGTGTGGCACAACTAATTTGTATTAAACCGGGTTCAGATTCTTGGAATTAATTACATGTGACTCGCAATAATTGCTTAATTAAAAGTTGCTATTTCCAGAGACAAGCTGGTGAAATGAAGGCAAAAATTATGACTTTAGGGTAAGAAACCAAGTTGTGAAAAATAATTTTGCCCTAACACCCCCCTCCTAGATCATCACGCATTGGTATGATGAATGTCACCAATCGGCTGTATGTGAAATTAGCCCAGCGGGGGGTAAACATACATCGTGCTTCGGGGGAGCAACTGAGCTGTAAACGCAGTGCTGCATTTTAGAGACGCTCCCTTCCTGAAGGTATGCAGACGTGCTTGGCTGTCTTGTGCTCAACATCTGCTCTCCCTACACAATAAGGCACTTCAGCCAAACTCCCATTTCCATTTCAAATGTGAGAATCACTCCTCCCCATCTGCCTGAGCGCTCTTTAATTGTTTCTTTTATTTATACTGATTTTGAGTGATTTATGTGAAGTAGCATTTTAAAAATTATAACCTATTTTAAAATTCTCAGGTTCTGCACCTTGCATTTTAGGTTCTTCTTTTGCTACTTAACTACTCAGAAGCTTAATAGCATCATCATCATCACCTTCATCATCATCATCACGTCATATTCCCTGGGCCAGAGGCCCAAGTCCAAGTAGAAGATTGTCTTTTCTTTACTTGAGTTTTGCTTAGCTGACACTTATGCATTGTATTTATTTATTTCTAAGACCACAGTATGAATTTACGGGACAGATTAATCACAGGATTATGCTCCAACACGGGGCTCCATTCGGTGACCTCCTGTACCACTTCAGACACCCATGGCTGCCCTTTTTGGTCCTCAAAGCTGACATTCATACCATTACTTAAAAGGAGCTTCTTCCTAGGTGTGATGACTGTCATGACTGGACAACAAATTACCAAACACTGCATAGAACTGCCACACTGCACACTTTCTGTTATTCTGCGTATGATAATATAAACAGACGTGCCTGTTTCTCATGATAAAGGGGGAAAAAATCCTCTCAAAGGACAGAATTCCCCTTGTGTACTGAATTCTTTAAATTAAATCAGAAGCTTGCCGGTTAACAACAGCATTGAAGATTTGTTTAATCTCCGTTTTGGAAATTAATTATGATCAGACATGTCAGGTTTTGCAATTTAATTGTATTCAACACTGTCTGAAGTCATTTTACCAATAAGGTTATATAAAAACAGAAGAGAATCATCAGTGAAGCAGCAGCCATGAGTTAATCAGAAGATTCTGCAGGGGTATTTCTGTACCCTTGGTTGTATATTAACAATGCTCCATTTCCTGCATGCTGCAAAAAGAGTCAAGATGGCTGGATAAAATCTGATAGACCGCTGTTCTTCCAGGTCGATGTGCATTTTCTGTTTGGAGCATGAGGCTTCAGTCCAGACATATAGATGTTACTTTACTGGATGGAATGTTACTTTAATGGAATGTTTCCATCACCTGCAGTGTGTGAGTGTGTGTCTGCCCTTTGCTCCTGCTCTGTGTTGCCTGGAAGAGATTCGAAACCCACCCCACTCCCATAGTGACCAGAATTGGATGAAGGGGTTACGGGGGGGGGGGCAGATCAAACAAGCAGTCGTATGAAATCACACCAGTGTGATGAGCAGTGAGCTGCTGGCGTGTGAGTTGCTCAGCCGAGCTGGCTTTGGACAGCCGCTTGCCACATGGATGCTCCCTGTCCTACCTAAAAACGTCAGATGCACCAAACAGGTGGAGACAGGTCGCAGTTTACCTGCCACCGTGAGGGTCAGAGCAGCGCTGCTATGTGGCACGATTTTATTTAGAAAATTAAGCCACATGTCTCATATTCTGCTCTCTACACCAGCATTGTTTTGTGAGGGGCGGGGGCTCGGCTAGAGGACCCTGGGTGAATGGTACCTTTTACCTGTTTGCGGCACAGGTTATTGAAAAGGAGCACTAGGTGCTGTATAGCGAAAAGGGGGCCGGAAGGGGAAGGCATTCCTGCAATCTCTGTGAGCTGATCGTCTCCGTCTTAAAGGCACAAAACCATTGGCTGGGAAGAGAGACGGAAAAGACACTCGCACAGACAATGAACCCAATGACTGTTGTTCATTTGGAACACTTCACAGAACAACAGACCAACTGCAAGTCCAAAAGTCGCAAAGAAATAAAGGCAGAAAGAGCTACCCATACCTATGACCTGGAAAAACAATGACAGGTTGTCATCTTCCTGTAATATTCGCCTGCATTTACATTTCCAAGATCTATTGAAATTTGACATGTAAAAAACGGATATTAGCTTCTGACAGACGTTTCATTGCTGAACTACAAAGGAATGACGGCAAAGGAACATTAACTCATCTTCTGCATGAGCATCCAGAGAAGCGCTGTTCAATTCTTTAACCTCAGGTTCGGGTTTTATGAAATTACT
This sequence comes from Mormyrus proboscirostris, assembly GCA_026779585.1. Lineage (NCBI taxonomy): Eukaryota > Metazoa > Chordata > Actinopteri > Osteoglossiformes > Mormyridae > Mormyrus > Mormyrus proboscirostris. The sequence goes on along the minus strand of JAODKF010000087.1, from coordinate 2,399,229 downwards.
TCCATTGGTACCTTGCTAATGAAGTGAAATGAACCCTATTGTGTGAACGAGCAATATAAGAGAACACAGAACTGGCAAACAAGTTAGAAAATGAAATGTGTTTTATCTTCATAATGCACCCATGGCTTTGCCTTGGGTCACCAATGGATTCCGGAAGCCTCAGTAGGGTTGAGATAAATCGGTAAAATGTAACACAAATGTGCAACATATCTCATTGGTTAGGGAAACAGACAAACTGACAGAGGCCTTCAGACCAACCATGTCCTTTCACTTGGACATGATTTGCCCATATTCTTCTGATGGCGGGTACAGCCCTCACCCACTAATTGCTTCATCTCAAAAAACCTGAGACGGTTAATCTGCTGCGTTAAATCCTGTTCGTACAAGGTAGGCTTGTTTGTTGCAAGATGACTTTGTTGATCAAGAACCTGGCGTTTTTTTTGAAGGTTTTCAAAGTGTTTTGGTAGCATTTTCAGCAAGGTAATTCCTAAAAGAGTTCCGAAACCTTCATAAATCACAGCTCCATTAAGCCATCAGACTTTCCTCATGTGGGCAGCTGTGGTGGCAGCATAACAAGCCAAATTACTGGAAATTTATTATACACAGAAGCCTGTTTGTTCACAACGTTTGGTGACCTGTCCTTTGTGCTGCCCTCACAAAGCCTCCATCCCCCATCAGCCCCACAAGCCAGGCTTCTTCAGTTGGTAATTGAATCCCATTTCTGCAGCAGAGTCCCAGACCAAAGATGTTCCCTCTACAACCTAGAACATCATTTATTTCAGTTTCTCCCTTGTTTTTACAGTCAATAACCTGTTTCATGTTGAATTCTTCTTCATAATTTCGCCCTGTCAGAGAGTGATCTGAGAGACTGGCGCAATCATGGCCCACATGTCCCACAAAATCACAGAAATGATCTACCATGCTCATCTCCCAGCTCCGCTCGGTGTCAGGATGACAGTCTCGCTCACACACCTGAACAGGGATCCTGAAAGGCTCTTTCTCGTTAAAATGAAAATAAGGAAACAGCAACATTAGCTTGTCTTAGTTTTCAGAGACCGGACTTGTGCAAATAACACCAACACTGCACATCCATTAAATATCATCCTGGAGTGCATTTCACAAAACACAAATACCCACAATGCATTGCATATGGCATGTACAGTGATCAGAGACCTGTACACCCTCCCACGTGATTGTTAAAACAATAAAAAGACTTTTCTGTGACCCCCTCGTGAAATCTGATCAGCCTTTCTTTTCTTTTCCAGTGTAATTAACCCCCCCACACCGATTTATAGCTTAAACCCAGTGCCCCTCATCCTCTATAGCAGTACTGAAACTAACATTATTTCAGTAATAGACCATATAAGGCTTAAGTTAATGACGCAGCCTGCATAAAACTTAAAGTGATAACATTTAAGGCGTACACTCCACACACAGAACATGCACGTTCTGAGTGGCTCAGTCCACCTCATTATTATCTGACCTTCTAGACTTTTGATCCGGAACAACTCGACACTTCTGCTGTGTAATTATCCAGCGCATGAGGTGAGAAGGACCTGGGCAGTGTGGGAAGAGCAAATGAAGGCAAGGCAGGAGATGTGGCCAAAAAGCAACAGGATCACCATAGAGACAGGATCAAATCAGCATCTAAGTGAGGACACGGACCCTGGCTTATAATTCCTGTTTTCCAGCACCAGAACATACAGCTAGCACAGGGATACTAGGGTTAGCCTGGTTGTTTGGATGGTGTAGAACTGTGTGTGCCGTGTTCATTCTGAGTGGGGGGTGGAGGGGGGGGATGCTGCTTTATTTCCAGCAGAGAAATGCAACAAAACAAAGTCTGGAGCTCAGTCTCACTGATTAAACGAATATTGGCCGGACTTTCGGCTGGTTCTTGGGCAGATATGCTGGGATGCTGTCCTGGGATATCACTCAATGAGAACTCCGGTAGTTTTGCTCGGTCTTGGAGTTTGAACCTGGCTGTCTCGGTGAGACTGCAGATGGGCCCTGAACAGCTGCCACGAGGCCCTATGGATCTGCAGCTCCCACAGCTCAATTTAAAAACAAACGCACAAACAGAAAAGCTAGAGCCATGGACTGTGTTTCCATGGACGGCTTGTTTATGTTCTACGACTACAGGGTCTGACCTTCTTATACCTGCTTATTTCAGCACATTTCTGCAGCTGAGTTATACGCAGTGCACAAAGACAGATTGAAAAGCACGCCGGGCAAAGACCTTTCCTTTAGAGAAGACCATGGGTATCAGGCAGCCCAAAAGCCATAAGTAACAAGCGATTTGCCCAATTAAAAAAGCACAGCTGTTATACCACCTTCAACAGCATAGAAATGATCCAGCGTCTGTCGCCCTGTGCAACATGCCAATCTTCATATTTACTTTTTGTGTCATTAAGACTTAAGAAATGCTGGACACTGGGAATGACTAAGAAGCGTCCCAAGCAGTCACACATGGTGAATGGAATACTATCCCTTGGCTGCTTCTCCCAATGCCTACGCTTGTGGTGGTGGGGCTATTATTGTACCCCTTCCTCTGTGTTCTTGACTTCTGCCATCCTGAATTTGCAAGGCAGATCAGCATTTTTACAGCCCAAAACTAGTCAGGCCAATAATGTTTCACTGAGTCATGCCATGTGACCTGAGGAACAACCTCTTGGGTACGACACACTCAGCCATGTCATGTGACCTGAGGAACATCCTCTTGGCAATGGCACACTCAGCCACGTCATGTGACATGAGGAACATCCTCTTGGGGACGGTACACTCAGCTATGTCATGTGACCTGAGGAACAGCTCTTGGGGACGGCACACTCAACCACGTCATGTGACCTGAGGAACATCCTCTTGGGGACGGCACACTCAGCATGTGACCTGAGGAACATCCTCTTGGGGACGG
>JAODKF010000087.1:2353991-2394901 GCA_026779585.1 Mormyrus proboscirostris | reverse complement strand
CATATCTACACAGACCCTAACATTACTGCCCGGGTGAAAGTGAATTTCAAGTTCAGGGACACCAGTAATATCTCTATTTATATCCCGTAGCTGGCTTCTTGTGTTCGCTGAATGCTCTTACTGTTGAGCAGTCTTACTGCCTTGCTGTGTTTTAAGGTGTCATAGCTTTCTGTACAGCCCATACTGAAATGGGCTTCTACGACGCAACTTAAATATCTGCTAAATGGGCACTTGTAGAGAAAGTGGGTCCTGTACTGTATATTGCTGGATTCCCATTCCACTGAGCAGATCTTTCGCACTGATGGTGGCTCTGGCCGTGGCCCTTTCTGAGGGCTTTCTGCATGCTGCCCTGAAGCTATCTACACCACTAAGAATGCTATGGTTGCTTTGGGCCACCGCCTGCAGCCCAAACAACTTAGGGTTCCCATACTCCATCACCAACCTAGTCTAGAACCTCCTAGGACTTGGTGGAGGGGCACTATGTGCTTTGCACCTGGCTTCCTTTTTGGTTACCCTGAAGGACCAGCCTGACTATGTCCAGTGGGCTGAGGATGACATATGATGATATGCTCTTGGAGTGGGAGGCCTTGACCATCAAATGGGCCATCCATGAGCTAAAGCATTGTCTAGGGCAGCCCTTTACCCTTGTCACAGACCATGAACCCCTGGGGTGGGACAGTCTTCCTCAGGGCAACTGAAAACCTGAAGGACCCGCTGCCTAAGCTAAAATCCAGAACCAGTAGTCGACAAATTGTACGCAGAAGAAATGGGCAAGAGTAAAGATCTGAGTGACTTTGACAAAAGCCAAATCATTATGGCCAGACGGCCATAGAGCATCTACAGGTCAGAGCATCCCTGTGGGCTGTTAGCTTACCACTCAATATATCCCAGACCTTTACAGGAACTGTTTTTCCTAGATAGTCTACATGATGCACATGCTTCATGTGGGGGTGGCCATTATGATGCATATCCCCTGAATATTTTTGCTTGTGCCTCTTCTCCTTTACCTCCTTGCCCAGCATCACCGGTAACAAAGAGCCACACATTCAGCAGTGAATATCTGACCACCATCAGTGTCACTGCACTATTTTGCAACACTGTAACACACATTGGTGAAGGGGGGGGGGGGGGTTTGAACTCCAACTGACCTCACTGTAAGCCTGCCATCTGTTTTCAAACACCAGCCCCAATCCACCAACAATGCTTTGAGGTTGATTTACCATGTTTACACTGCCTGATTACTGAGCTGCGGATTTCATCTGGAGCGACTACAGCACAGACCCTCAGACAGGATATCCTGATCTAAACACTGGGAAATGTGCTGAACTGGGGTTACTCTGCACTGACATATGACCCAGCAATAAACACTTTTCAGGGACCCACTGCTGCACTGTTTGCAGGTCAGGCGTGAAACACCAATCCAAATCGGGAACCGGCATCCATGGTCCACAGCATTAAATGTTCTGATGCTGCACCTGGACCCCAACTAATTTTCTGTAATTGCTTATCCTGTTCAGGGCCAAGGCGATGGGGGGGTCCAGAGCCTATAGATACAACCCAGGATGGGGCACCAACCCATCAGAGGGCATATTCACACGCATCTACATACAGCTTGGAAACTCCAATTAACCACAGCATGTTTTTAGACAGGGGGGGGAACCAAAGTATACCCCACAATGACACAGGAAGAACATGCAAACTCCACACGCAGAGCCATGGAGGAGACTCAAACCCTGGTCCCAGACATGCAAGGAAATCGTGCTAATCACTGCAGCACCATGCCACCCCCACATGGGCCCCTTTCAGGTAAAAACATTTAGAATAAAAGAAAACGCTGCAGCCAGTTTGGCACAATGAGCAGGGGTCTGTCTTTACAACGCCCCCTCCCTCTGTATTACACAATGATGTAGAGTCAGTTTGTCTTTTTTTGAGACCTGGATGAAGGACGCACGTCCCGATGAATCTTCAGAGCCTGAGGCTGATGGGACGTCAAATGGGTCAAACGTCATACGGACGAGGTATGACAGGCAGTCAAAAGATCATGGCTGCATGGTGAATTTCAGAAAGTCAGGTTGGCTGAATGTGGTGGAAGCATAATGGGATTTATGCACATGGCATATTTATCAAAAATCATATGATCCCTAAACACAGTCTCCTCGTCTTAGTCATTAAAGGGAAACTAGTAGTAAAGTGGGGGCTGTGTGTTTACATTTCAAGAAGGGAGCTGAAAAGGATTTGAAAATGCTGAAAAGCTAGAAATTTCACTCGTGATAAAAGGCACCTGAAACATCAGTGATGTAAGTGACGGCAGTCTGGCCTGACTTACAGCTCGAGAAGATGAGGGGGCAGGAGTGCTCGTCCATCGGGAAGTTGTGAAGCTGCAGCTGGCATTCGGCGTTGATGGTCAACCTGAGAAGACAGTGAGAGAAAGAGAGAGGGAGAGGGAGAGTGAGAAAATGAGAGGGTTAGAGAGAGAGGGAGAGAGCAAGAGAGAGAATTAACTGCATTCCTCAGACCCAGATTAAAGTCTCTATTTATAAGCAGTTAAAACAATGAATAAAGGGGGACAGGAAGGTTTTCCAGGTTTGCATGGGTTTATAACCAGGAAGGGGCATTTTAATAGCCATAAACTGAGCAAAGTGTTGGGAAATGGACACATCTGACAATAAGTTTACCTGATTTACCTTTAATTTAGATCAGACGAAAGTGGTCTCATCTCTCCAGCCATAGCTGCAACATTCTCCTACCTGCTACCCGTACTCTGGTGAGTCATGTTCCCGCCCATTCTTTTCAATCCCATGTAACCCTTGGACAATGCAAAGGTCATGTGCAGAGTGTGGACACTGACACATTAACCCTGAAAGTCACACCCTGGTAACGCCGATTTGTGACCATGCACCTTATCTCTATGGTCAAGCTGACATGGTGGGTGTTGCAAAAGTTCTTTGAGAAACAGACTCAATCAAAACACCACAGTTTGGTGTCATTTGAAGTAATTTCCTTATTTTCACTTAGTTTGCAAGCTGTGAACCCAATAAACCTTTTTAATTTATCACTGGCTTGAAGACTTTGTCAAATGCTTGAATTGACAGTACTGTACATATTTTTCAGTGTAACGTATGTCTCTAATCAGCTTAACTCAATTCCCATCACTGACCTGCTATATGCAAAAGTGTACCATTACTTTTACAAGGTTCAGGCCTAACCTCTTGTTTTTTTTCCCCACCTGGCAGTTTATAAGGCGAAGGTAATGCGTTGCGGAGAGGTAAACAGCTCAGGTCAGATTAAACGTGATGGGACCTTTCGCAGCCATATCATCTGATGCGTGCTATCATGCACACACGGTGATGACCCAAAATACCTTATGAAACAACGAATCAGAACTGGGTCTATGAATCATTCCTCTGACTCACGTCTGGGACTGAAATACAGATGTGACCTAAGATGGTAATGATCACGGTACAATACAGGACAACCTCAACAACAGTACATAATAATAGATAATAGTTTGCATATAAGCAAACTGAGAAGGTCTGTGGTAACACTTTCTGTGAATGCGTTGTGTATAAAATCTATGAACAAGTTTATAATGCATTAATAAGGTTTTAAAAACATGACTATACTGTGTTATGCCTTTTTTTAGTAATGACTACTTTAAGTAAAGTTTTACCATATTTATCTTAACTGTATTTTGCCAATAGGAGCTGAGAATAAAAACAATGTCACTTGATGCATGTTGATATAAAGGAGCCTCCTCTTGAATTACTCCATTGAAATAACATATTTTCTGTTTTTTCTTTTTTTTGTCCCCACACTGTGTGAAAAGTTTACCCAAATGTTTTTCAGAAAAGCTCCCAGCCCATTTAATTTCTAGAATCCCTTCGTTGACGGTGTTCTTAAGATGGAAGAGCTCTGGTAAGGTAGCAAATGAGGTCAATGTACCTTTTTATTTCCTTGGCAACACAAATAAATCATTTTTAATTATGATTTGTGACTATACAGTCTTTTCCAATGTAATGCTTTATATCCTTGGGGGCTGTTATGCCCAAAAAGAAGACCGTATTCCAACGCAAAGCCAGATTAGGGGTGAGTGTGCTGTCCAAAGATTTCCTGACATTAAGCAACTGGGTCATGTGGTTGGGACTCCGGTGACGAGATCTTCCCAGTAGCTGGGGGCTTTGAGTGTCCTTATTTCTGCTTGCCAAGGCAGATCGCGAAGTGGCCTTTAACAGCTTGGTGCTACGCTGGACTCTCAGGCCTCCGTCTGTCATGAAATCCCACGGACCTATCCCCCAGATGTCCTGATAATCTAGGAGCCACATACTGAATCACAACACAAAAAGGCCGTCAGTCCAATGACAGCCAGGGGGATGGAGTCTTCCACACTGGCCCTTGAGTACTAAACAGGATCCAGAAGCTTCCAAAACTCAATCAATCTTGAATATCCAAGCATTGTGAAGCTACCAGAACAGAGTAACACCTCGAAGACGTATCAGTGTTTAGCCTATATATTCATCTTTGCTGAATAATCCTGTTTTGTCAAATGGCATCCAATATAGAAAACGGGTAAATGTCATACACAGGGTGTACTGTCAGTAATATCTGACATTTAACTAGGGACAGTTTCCTGAGCGGAATGAAGGAGTGTCTGGCTTTTTGAATTACATTTTATTACTGATAGTCTAGCTTTTGTTTTCTATAGTCTAGCTTTTGTTTTCTAACGGCTCAGTAAGAGACAGAGTAAAGCAAGGTCTACGACAAGTCAATTTTGAAGAGAATAAAGAATCCGCTGCATTTACCTCAACGTATAGAGGATTTTTCCATCATTCCAGATGCGGAGCAGCTGATTGGGAGTCGTAATCCAATGAGCGTCTGCGTTCTTCGAATTTCTGAAGATGGTGTCAGGTATCCAGATAAGTCCCACCATGTTGCTGTTCAGAGTCAATATTTTCATCGTGCTGTTATATCTGAGGCGACTGTCCGTCCACGTCTGGGCAAAAATGATGTCAATTTGATATTCCTATATTGGGGGAGGGGGGGGGGACAGGTTAGTCAAGAAGAACTACGTGACAACAACTAATATTTACATTTTTGAAAACAATTTAAAACATTTTATTATAAAATATGTTATTCACACGACATGTTATTGCTATAAACAATTAAACGCCCACAAATACTGTAATTGCTTTTCCAGCATAGGACACATCAGACCCTGTCCTGTAGAAATATAACCACTGACATTTTGGTTTCACACTGGCAGTTTTATGAAGAGCAATGTCTGCCCAACACTCAGCTGGCTGCTTTTACTGGGGAAACACCACATTTTGCTCGAGGGTTTTACTACCACCACGGTGAATGTACAGAGCTACAGAAATGTCACTAGTAAGAACTAAGCCTGTTCTGCCTGACTGCCAATGGAGATAGTCAGTGATTGGATGAGGTTTGTTGAACTGTTTACTGGCAGAGGAGGGACTTAAAGCATTTCTCTGAGATTTGGCGGGATTGTGTTCATCTCATCATGTGCCCAGCATCAGATTACCATGGCCCGCTGGGTGTCACCCATGGGTGCGTGTGTTGGTAAGAAAGACCTCTGTGACTTTGACAGGTCCCAGTTAAGTGGACATGAAACCCAACCTCAGTGCCCCCTCCCAGCACGTCTGCACAAGGACAAAACAGCCCCTGGGCCCAGTTTCAGCTGTGGGCTGCCAGACCTTTTCTGTGATGCCTGTAAATCATGATTGCCCCAGAACCATGTCCCGGCGGAGTAGAACGCGGTTTGAATGCACCCCCTCTGGGCACTGCTGAAACCTTCTCAGCTTGAGGGAGGGGGACATTTCAGCGTTAAGTCCAAAGGATATGGGGTTTATTAAAACCCAAGCGATTTTAGAGTCCCGTTAAAGATTGTTGGGGAGATTTGCGGGGATTCCTGCCAAACAAACAGCCTTGGATAGGGGAAAGATTGATTTTGGTGAGATTTACTTGGCTTGTACAGTTCAGTGTGGGGTGGGGGGTTAGGAGAGAATGCAGGAATTCAGTGAGGTAATGCATTTCACGAACATTTAATCAATTCAGAGGATTTATCCAACGCGCTGCATCACCCCTGTAGTGGAGACTGATGTTAGGATCACTCTCTCAAGTTGCCAGGTTTGATTCTAGTTATGTGTATCCCGGAGTGTCGGCCAGAACACCACTTAAGGCTCAAGGATCCGGATGAATCTTTATTATTTAATTCCAGTGCAACATCCCTTCTCCCGGTCTCACGTAACACCGGTGCTGATGTAGGTGCTTGGGCGTGTATGGGTGTAGGTGTGAGTGTGTGTGTGGTCTAAAAGAAACAAAAGTATGATAAGTGTACACTCAGCATACATGAACACAGCGATCTCTCTGTCCACATATAATCGAATCCGCATGCTAAAGTTAATTATACAAAAACAGCATTGCATTGTATAATATGCCCCATGTTATACAATTATAATCTCTCCCTATTTTAACATTTTTGGCATACAATTGTATATTGAAGGCACAAACATAAAGATAACCAGACTTAATATTTGTCTTACCCTTTGGTCATTTACGCACACGAAAAGAATGGACTGGCACTCGCAATTAGCCCTGCTATTAACTTTACTGTTATTAATCAGATAAAATGGAGACCGCAACTAAGTTCGGGCCATGCGTGGAACCAATACTACCATGGAAACAATAAACTAATGGCTGCCCAACATTATAAATGGATTAATGAAATCAACTAAATAAGAATTTCAATTACTATAGTAAATACTTAACAGTCGGGGGCCTTTTGAAGAGTCGCCCGAAGTCCCCAAAGTCTCATGGAGTTGAAAGCATAGCGTTGTCCTCGTCTTCTCCTGGAGGTAAAGCTGGGAGAACTACTAGTTTGGCGACAGGTCAGATGTATACTCGGTCCTTGACTTTCACATCAGCAGACTTAATGTGACCATCAGGGCTGGGATGGGCCTTAGACAACCACCCGATAGGCTAAAGTGTTCGTGGCATCTGTGGATCTACTATCATCACCACAGAACCCTCCGCAAGGTCAGCTGGTGTAGTATGCCACTTCTGGCGGATTTATAGGCTGGGAAGACAGCCAGATGAAACAAGCCCAGAAACGATCAGCGAGTATCTGGGAGTGTCTTCATCGGCATCGACTTAGGATGTCTCCTTCAGGATAAATGACTTAAGGTAGAGATCCATCAGGCCGCCCCATCAGCAGCACATTGGGAGTACCTGGGTCCAGGTCATTCACGTCTGATGGAACATAACCAAGGGGCTTGGAGTTAGGGATCGCTTCTACCTCTATGAGCGCTGGCCGAAGGACCTCTTCTGGGACTGGCTGAGCCCCAACTGTAGTGCTCAGAGTCGCCTTAATGGAGCGGATCTCTCGCTCCCATACTGTAACTGTCTGAAGTGTGGAGCGGCTAGAGGGTTAAAGTAGAAGAGGATTTTCTGCTTTGCCAGGTGTTGCTGTATGTCAGCCGATAATGACACAAAGGCCTCACGAAGCTCCCTCTCCCCTCCTCAGAAGTTCGTTCCATGATCAGAGAACAGCTCAGTTGGTGTTCCTCTCCAGGCGATGAACCTCCTGAGGGCCATTAAGAAAGAGTCTGTATCCATGTTAATCAACAGGTCCAGATGTACAGCTCTTGTGGTGAGGCACCTAAATATTATCCCCCATCTTTTTTCAGTATGACGCCCCACTTAATTTCCAGTGGCCCAAAGCAGTCCATCCCAGAGGAATAAAAGGCAGGCTTAAAGAGCCTCAGACGAGCTAATGGGAGGTCTGCCATCTTTGGTACAGCAGGCCTAGCCTTCCATCTATGGCAGTCAGTATTGGTGCACTGATAACGACGGATAGCTTCATGCCCTCGCAAGACCCAGAAATACCGCCGGATCTCAGCGAAGACCTGTTTAGGGCCTGGGTGGCACAAACGGTTATCATAATCCTGTATTAAGAGCCTGGTGACTGGGTGAGAGGGGTCAAGGACTACTGGATGTTGGTGTTTGTCAGCTCTTCCCGGCCTTCAGCAAACAAAGCTCCTCTGGGAAACACTCCTGCTGGGCTCTCTGCAGGATCAGCTCCTCTGCATCGCGGTAATCTTTAGCTAATGGGTAATCACTTTGGTTGGCCACCCCATGCAACTCCTCCACTGTGACGCTTCCTTCCAGGTACTCGGCAGGTTTGGTGCAGGGGAGACAAGGCCACAGAAGGCAATCTTATGGAGCTCTGAAATGTCATACCCTTAGCTTACCACTGGGTATACTGGCCATGACTCTGGGCTCAGGAGGAGGAAAGGGGGTCCATGGGTCCATCTATTTGGCCCTATCAGGTCCCTCAACATCTTGCCACGGTTGATGTTGTTGGCGGGATTTCTTGCTAAGTCTACATATCGTCAGATATCGCCAGACTGCTCGGTGAGGTCCTGTATTTCAAGCCAAGTCAACACCGTGGTGGAATCTGACCACAGGATCGTCTGGGTGACCTCTAAGATAAGCTTCTTCTCGTGTAATTTTGAACATTGAGCTCCAATGAGTGTGGCACAGAGTTCTAGTCGAGGCATAGAATGTAGTCGCTTAGGGGCAACCCTGGAGCATGCCAGAAGGAATGCTAGGTCTACACCACCATCACAGCCTGGTGGGTGTTCGCACATACATAGGCCACTGCACCGTAAGCCTGCTCAGACGCATCACAGAAGATGTGCATTTCTCTGATAGTGTTCAGTGGGGATATGTCCTTGGGTAAGTATAATTGAGGAAGGAGGACTTGGGGCAGGACTTGAAGCTCTTCCTCCCAATCCTTCCACTGCTGCAGGAGGTCTTGCGGTAGCAGGAGTTTAATCCAACCCCTCTGCTTGTCCCAGAGATGTCTGACTAGCAGTTTAGCCCGGGTAGTGTAGGGTAGAATGAATCCTAAAGGATCGTACTGGTTGACTAGGACTTTATAAATATTCCACATGGTCGGGGCCCCATAATCCACATGACGATACTTGTAACTGAGGAGGTCAGTGTGAAAGTGCCAGCTAAGATGTAAGGTTGACTCTGGAGCTTCTGACCAGTCTTGAGCTAGCCAGAGCTCAACTGTGTCTGACTTAATTTCTTCAGGAAGGTGGCTTATGATGGCTAGCTCATTGCTAACCCACTGATGCAATTCAAACCCTGCTGACAACAGGAGTGCTTGAAGCTTGTCCACTAAACGCCTGGCTTCCTCAATGGTGGGTAGGCTATGTAGGCAATTATCAACATAGATACATTGCTCAACGGAGCGCTTCACCTCTTCATTTGGATGGCTGTAGTTAACTACATGGTGCAGTGCCAAAGGGCAGCATACGCCATTCATATACTTCTGGAGGTTCATGTTGATGCAGATTGCGCCACACAAACCGCAGGAGGCAGCAGTCCTCAGGCATCAAGTGGACCTGATGGAACATGCTCTGGATATCTCTGCTGACAGCCACTGCATGCTCGTGGAAGCGCAAAAGGACTCCAAGAAGGGATGCTCCCAGTTTTGGACCCGGCAGCAGGTACTCATTCAAACTCTGCCCTCGATACTGGTAAGGGCAGTTAAATACAAGCCGATTCTTACCATTGTTGTTAACCATGGGGTATATACCATAACTCCCCCTCTTCTCCTAACGTCGTTGGATCGACCTTCATCACTGATCCTGCCTTTATGAGATTCTCCATCTCTTCATTGTAAGCGGTGGCTTTCTTAGGGTCCCTACTGAGTCTCCTCTCTATGCTTCTCAGGTTTGGCATAGCAGCTTCCATGTGTGCTTGGAGGCGGGACATGTTCTTCCGCCAGAGCAGTGGAGTTGTGTATCGAAGTATACCATTTACTTCTACACGAGTGGTCTTGGATTCAAGGATGCTGATTTCTTCATGATCCTGCTTGGAGCAGGTCACAAACTTCTTGCTTCTAAATGGAATGGTGTCTAGCTGCCATAATCTCTCTATGTGTTTCATCAGCTCATTCACTTGGGGGGCCACGGAGGTCATGAGACACTGTTGTAGCTGAATGAGCTGACGAACCAGCTTTGCAGGATCTTCCTAGATAGCTGCTGGCCCACCTGGTGAGCCTAGCCTAACAGGATCAATAGGAGTTATGAGGTGTGGATGGTCACTCCCAATCAGCAGTAATGGTCTGACATTCTTGAATGACCTTATTGGCAGGCCAATCAGTTGTCTATACTTCTTCTGAAGCAGCTCGATGGGGTAGGTATGCTCTGCTAAATTAATGTGGGTTGCAGTGAAAGCTACTGTAATGGAGAAATTAATCTTTGGTCTTGTGAATGGAGAGATGGAGAAGGACACTGAGGTGCCACTGATGGTTTGTGCATCTTGCCTGATGGTGCATAGTTGGAGATCTTCAGGTGTCCCTCGAAGCCTGAGTCGCTGGGCATCAGCAGGTAGCAACATTGTCCTCTCTGATCCATCGTCTAGTATTGCATACGCATTCAGTGTTCGATTACTATTGTGGATGAGGACTCTAACGACTTTCAGTAACACGTGACTTTCTTCAGTTAGCCTATCCAGGTAGAGCACTTCCGTTGGTGAAACCTCTGCCCAGTCCCCCTCCACAAGAGGCTTCACTGTTCTCTTTGAGGCCCTGACATTGACCTTATGTAAAACCTGTAGATGCCTTCCTTGACACAAACCGCAAGGTTTCATGAGCTCACATTATGCTGCCTGGTGGGACCGTGTGCAGCGCTAACATCTTCTATTTGTCCTTATCCACATGGTTAACTGGTCTTTAGTTAACTTGGAGATCTTCCTGCACTGATTGAGGTGATACTCTGACTTGTCACAGAATGCACAGTATAGTTTGCTTTGGTTCTTCTTAACAAGGCTGCTTTGAGCAGGGAGTTCCTTACTGAGGCTATCTTTAGTCCCATGGAGGACTGTGACAAGCCACTTATTTGACTTTCTGTCACTCTTAAACACAGGTCTATCTTTGGTCCCCTTGGAGTGTAGCTGTCCATCAAGATCTTGACACCAGGACTCATACTTCAGCCAATCTGAAAGGTCAGTTAAGGTGTAGTCTGTTCCAGAACGCCTGAACACACAACGCAGGAATTCTGCTCTCTGCTCAGGTGGTAATTTGCTGAGAAGGCAGGCCACATCTGAGCGACACTTCAGCTCAGCCTCTCCCTCCAGGCCTAAAGTTTTCAGCATTCCCACCAGTGACTGGATCTGGAGCGCAAACCTCTCGAAGGCAGCTGCATCTCCACGTCTGACATCTGGAGAGTCCATCACGGAAGCAATTTTCTTTAGCACCATCTGATGTGGTTGACCAAACTTGTCATTTAGAGCGATCATAGTATCAGTGTAAGGAGTGGTGGAACGGAGATTGGCCACCAACTTTGCCTCCTCCAGTTTTAAGTGATGAACTAAAACCTTGTACTTAATTAGCTCTGTTCCATCTATTAGTAGAAGGTTTTCCAGGGCAATCTTAAGATGGGCAGACTCACTGAGATCCCGAGTTGTAAGGTTAGAGATCATTGGACGTGGGCCACAGTAAGCTGATTCAGGCACGAAGTGGTGGCTAGAAGGCTGTAATGGTGGTGGCTGCGGTCTTGGGATGCCTGAGGGGTACTGTTGGGGGCTAAACAGGTATCCTGGTTGAAAGTGATCCTTAAAGGGATGCTGCTGGGCTAGATGAAGCACAGAACTCTTAGATACTAGGGGTGGACGTAAGGCCCATCTGTGGAGGAGGCTGTACGGGTATGGATGACATCAGGAGCTGAAGACCTGGGCTTTCGTGCCAGTCTTTGGGTAGGGGGGAGTCACGGAAAGCTGTGCAGATTGGTGATCTCACCTGGGCATGTTTGTTGCCTTTGGTTATCATGGCCTCCTTCATGACCAGAAGTTCACTTATCATCCTATTCAGTCGATCTGCTGTAGGCAGAGTGCCGAAGAATGGGTCAGCTCCTCTCATACCTGGTCAGGCAGAAAGGGGGGCCACTCTTCTTCTGCTTCCCTACTTGGTTCCCCTCTAATGTGTAGCTCTGGCTGCATCAGAGCTGGCTCCAGTACACCCTGATGCCGAGGACTGGAGAAAGGAGGAGTATGGTACTGGAGGCTGTTGGCAGCATTCACTGCCTCACATCAGCACTAATGGCTCAGAGTTCTGCTAATTCTAACATCATGCGCTGCTGGGATTCTTGTATTAGGAGGTGTTCCTGCTGCAATTGCATTAACTCCCTTCTGAAATTGGCGGTAGGGGGCTCAATGTGCTGGGCTGGATGCTGGGGAGTGGAGTGCTCTTGTAGTCTCTCCTCCTGGTCTTGCTCCAACTGCAGCGGGGGGAGCTAGCTGACCTTCTGGACTGTGTGGTTGGCTTCCCAGCACATAGACTCCATCCGTCTTTTGAATAGTCGCATCCCTCCTTAACCTCTGACTAGATGGAGAACCCTGGGGGGAGGTGAGGAGGTCATCTTGACCTGGCCCTCCTGGTGAGACTCCCACTCCCTTTGTCCATACCGGCCATAAGAGTAACTGGTAATACTCTAAGTGGTAATCTTCATAAAGGGAAGGTGGTAGAATGCATCTCCTGGAGCGTGCAGCCTGAGTCTCTTACTCTGAAGTAGGATCCATCTTTAAGGATACACACAACTATTATCCAGCTCGAAGGACCATCAATGTAGTGGAGACTGCTGTTAGGATCACTCTCTCAAGTTGCTGGGTTTGATTCTAGTTATGTCTAACCTGGAGTGTCGGCCAGAACACCACTTAAGGCTCAAGGATCCAACAATGAAGCAAATGCCGCATTTACTAATTACTTTACTGATTATAACAGAACGATTGCATAGAAATGATAAATATAACCACTTGTATACTGTAGGCACAAACATGAAGATATCCAGACTTAATATTTGTTTTACCCTTTGGTCATTTACGCACACAAAAAGAATGGACTGGCACTCGCAGTTAGCTCCGCTGTTAACTTTACTGTTACTAAACAGATAAAATGGAGACCGCAACTAAGTTCACGCCATGAGCGCCCACGTACTACCATGGAAACAATAAACTAATGGCTGCCCACTTGTAACATTATAAATGTATTAATGAAATCAACTAAATAAGAATTTCAATTACTACAGTAAATACTTAACAGTTGGGAGGCCTTTTGTACAAGCCCCAACTACCCCCCAACTCCATCCCTTTCTACCAATTTCACAGATAACTGAAACGCCCTCGGGACAGCGACTACAAATCATAATGTTACGACTGCGAGTTGTGCTGGCTGCTCCTGGAGTGTGTTAGATACAGACATGGGTTTCCGAGTGAAAAAAAAAAGAGGAATGCAGCCAATAACACCTCTGCAAGGGGACCTGAAAGTACCCGGGCGAGCCCCCGACTAGCAGTACACTTCCTGAATGCAACAAACTCAGCATCCTGTGTCCGCTTTAAGTTTAAGGCTCTGAAAAACTACACCTGAAAATAAAACTTTTTCTAACTGCAAGGAAAAACCAAGGTTTTAGCAAAGTGGCCTCTCTGCTACCTATATATTTAGTTGGTAGAGCAGTCTACTGATCTTAATGTCATTTGAGAAAAACAAGAAGATATTGTCATATATCTTCAGAGCAAAGACTCCACCCTGTAGATACACAGCTGTAGGTACCTGAGTGATTGTAGGTCCTCACTCTTAAAAATGCACTATTTTCAGAATTCTAAAAATACAAATTCTAAGCTTGGGCCCCCGGTTGGGTTGGCACTTTCAGTCTGAATAAATAAGGGTACATTTTATTGAGCAGGGGCCCCCATAAACTGCTGGGGCCCCTGAGTCCACTAGGCTGTGCACGGCCCTCTGACGGCCCTGCCATTAGCATGGTGGCCTTGGGCGCCACAGCCACTGATAGCACATACGACATATGCGGATCCCCCGGCCAAGAACATGGCTGGAGGCTCACAGTTTTTCTTGCATCCGTCATATGTGGCACATGATTATAAATTCATGCTGCTTGCAACTCCTCCAAACACTCAATGGTTTGGAATGCATATTTTGAAAACTGTGAATAGTTCAAATATTTATACAGTGATCTGGCTACTGGAAAGAAAGGGTCCGGAAAGTATCACAGCAAAGCAATAGTCATGTATGGAAACAGTCTGTATCGCTGCATTTTACATAAAGCAAGGTGTGAGCACCTATTTTAAAGACTCTGTACAAATACACCTCAATCTGTCTCTGGCGTCTTCAGCATCACTTTCCACAGCCTCCCTTCTTTCGTGGCACAAATTAAAGATTCTTATCTCGAAAAATATGATTCTTGAATCACAATTCTGAAATTATTGTGGTGATAATCTAATTAGACGAATGACAATGTAGTCGCAGAGTGTTTCTCCGGTGTGACATTAACATTTTAAAGGAAAACAGCCTGCAGGCATGAAGGCTGAAACTGAAAGACGCAAAGATTCAAAATCCCTGTGAAACACCCAATCAAATATCTCATTACTACATGTCTCTTCCCCTACAGTCAGATTCAATGATCTTTATCGGGCAGAAAGCATCATCAGAAACACATGGGTAGGTTCTTATTCAGATGTTTATGTGAAAGAGACAGTCCTTGACTTGAGCTGGATGGACACAGATGGTTTTTCTGCCACTTTTATTGCAACTGTGATGTAACCTGACTATGAAAAAAGAAACACATTTGTTTTAATATACAAGGACAGACCAGCCATGTCCAGCCAGGGATTAATGGCCAGCCCTAGGCGATATCTCTGCTCTCTTTACTGATAGTCTATTGATAGGCAACAGTTCATGAACTACTTGTTGGCTGTTTCATCCTTGGAGGTCCAAGTCAACATCCACTGAGCCACTGAGCTGCTTGCACACATCAGTTACGTAAAGACTGAAATGTAATGCAATCCAAAATTAATTTCCCAAGCTATTGCTGATGAATGATGCAATACACCTTGTGATTTCTAAGCACTTGCACAATATCTTTAACGTGGTTCCTGTTTCATTAGATGGCTGCCACCCAACTGTGACCCAGAGCCCACTTGATTTTGCAAGTGTCCAGTCCATGGCTGTCACTGCATTCGGTGGCCTTTAAAGGTGTGTGGCCTGAGACCAGGGTGCTTTACCTTGCCCATGGCTTTTGATAGGTCAAGAAGGCATGACTGCTCCCCTCTGATTGTAGGGGGTGGGGGGGTCTACAATATTTATATCATGAACTGCCATGGCTGTGGGATTTCAACAAGGTACAGCAGAAATTTTCTGAATGTGGCAGGGAAGCAGTGTCACCTGAACAAGATGCGATGTGGGGCAAGCTTACCCAGTAAAGCTAGTTAAAAAGTTGGACAAACTGGTAACACTGGTACATTATGGGGCACAAATAATACAGCATTATGCTAATACTTATGCTAATAATTTTAATTAACCACAAACTGTTACATGCTGATCTCAAGTTAATTAATCATTAATGAATCATGATGGATGTTTTATCTTAAGTAGTTCCTATATTTGTTACTATATCTAATTCAATACACCTTTGTTGAAGAAACTACTGAGGGAACAAGTCATGAATAACACAAGCTCAATACTGATCTCATGTTTGTTCATCATTAATGAATCATGACTCATGTTTTATCCAAAGCAGTTAGTATATTTGTTACTATATGTGTTAATTCTGTAAACCTTTGGGAACTACTGAAGGAGTGGGGTGTTGCTGGTTTGAGCCTTGGCCTGTCTGTGGGGTGTTGCTGGTTTGAGCCTCGGCCTGTCTGTGGGCTATATCAATGTGTTCCGTGCAACAGGATTGCATCGATAAGCCCCTTCCACAAGTACATGCCAGCTTTTTAAAGAAGTGACACTTACTGTATGTGCAGAGAGCAGAATATAAATTTTCTGAATGAAAAGGAGAAGTCCATCAGCAGAAAAACAGTTTCCTGTGGGGAGTGTTTTCAGAATCCAGCCATGGCAGCAGGAGGGGAATATCTCTCTCATTTCACAACTGAATTTTATTACAAGAACAGCGGCTTATGCTGTACACCATAGCTTAGTTTTCTGTGGCTCTCATTTGCTTATGGAATGGGACAAAAGCTGAACTTCCAGTGGGAGACACATTCAGCTTTTGCGTAGGATGCACCAAAAATTGTTCTCTGGAGAAATGTAACCGCGGTCGCAGAATGCTCCTGTTAATTTATAAGGATGCAGTATGATTCAGATTTATGATTCAGGAGACAATGGAGGAACCCGGGATGTTCACAGAAACTGGGACAAATCAGTTGCCTGACCCATGATGGTATGTAATAGTAAGATGAGGCCACACTCCTGGTCCCTAACAAACAATAATTCCAGTATGATTAACTTAAAGCTCATGGGGGCCAGTCAGCGGCATTTGGAGAGCAGTATTCATTTCCACATGAAAGGCCATATCAGAACACTGCCCGTTAGAGTAATCACCCACATTCAGAATTTGGCGTGTGAGGAGGATTTTTCCTGAAGACTTCGCATCGTCCAAAATGACCTGCATACAAATGTGAAACTCCTCCTTCAGGGGGCTCAGCACTGCATGACTCCCCAGTTAAAAATAGTCATCTTAATCCGGCACCAGCCCAAAGGTGCTCCAGGGCGTCCCCCAGAATGGCGTCCCTGAGTCACACGGGGCTTTCGGGTCTGACGCGGTGGCCTTGGCCAAGAACTCCTTCCACCCCCCACCCACATACTAATTAAATTCCTGCTATCGTTTATCATCTGGTAGAGAGGGCATGGCTTGCAGGCGCAGAAAGGAGAAGCAGGCTCCCGGCCAGTCGAAGACGCGGGTCACCTAGACTGAGGCATTCCTTAGAAATGGGCATGCACGTGCCGGAATACCCTCCAGATATTCCCGTATAAAGAGAGGTTGGGAAAACGTGACGGGGGCATGTTCACAGACACAGAAGAGTCACTGATGAAGCTGTAGATGTCATATCGATGGGTGGGGTATGGAAGGCCAATGATGCACAGAGCAATACCCAGCTTTTGTCACACTCCTCTCCACTGTTGCCCCCAAACAGAACCTAAAAATCTCCCTCTTATCGCAGGGTCACATGGTTACAGTGTGACGTTCGGTGATGGATGGTGTCCTGTTCTTACTGCGGCCTTCAGGATTTTCCAGTTGTTCAAATCCCCCCCACCGCTCACTTACAGAAGTATTAGTCAGTCCCCTGGAGTGTGTAACTGCCACTCTATGGCACTTAAATAGCACATCATCTGAGCCTCAGACTATGACATTAATAATAAAAAAAAAAAAGTGGCAACCTGCAGCGCGTGAGAATAAGGTGTTGGCTGCACTGGTGCGTGTGCTTGTGATGTTCAAAAAACTGGCCCCAAGATGTAACCAACAAGTATCTAACCACCCCGCACATATCTCCACCTGTGGGAGTACCTAACCACCCTGCACATCTCTCCACATGTGGGAGTACCTAACCACCCTGCACATCTCTCCACATGTGGGAATACCTAACCACCCTGCACATCTCTCCACATGTGGGAATACCTAACACCCCGTACATCTCTCCACCTGTGGGAGTATCTAACCACCCTGCACTTCTCTCCACCTGTGGGAGTATCTAACCACCCTGCACATCTCTCCACATGTGGGAGTACCTAAACCAGGGGTAGCCAATGTTATCCGGAAAGGGCCGGTATGTATACGAGTTTTCGCTGCAACTCTCTAATTAGATTACTAATTAGAAGACTGATTGGCTGAAGAGTCCTCACACCTGGGTTTGAACAGCTGACCTACAGGTTATCCCAAAAACCTGCATACACACCGGCCCTTTCTTGATAAGATTGGCTACCCCTGACCTAAACACTCGGCACATCTGTCCACTAGTGGGAGTACCTAAACACCCTGCACATTTCTCCACCTGTGGGAATACCTAACATCCTGCACATCTCTCCACCCCTGGAGTCTGGAATTTAAATGAACAAGCAAACTTGTTAGCTTGTGTTTGGTCTGAAAGCATTGTGTGCAAGGCTGAAAACTGACCTTGAATCTAAAATGTATTACTTTTAGACTCTCGAGATAACAAATTTGCCATTCTTTATAATAGCGTATGACAGACAAAATAAATGCAGGAAATTAGGCAGGGTGTATGTGAGGAATTGAATCAAAGACGTCATATAATACATGAAGGAAGGAGCATTTTAAAATTCTGCTTTCAGCTGTTTACATTCCAGCTTGGCAGACATAGTCATTTGACATAGGAAGACGGCTGAGGACAGCATCAGAATAAATGAGAAAAATGAGGCCAGGATAGAGCAAAAAACACTTCCTGTTGTGTCAAAAAACAAAATTACTTGAGTAAGCATGCACTCTCTCGGCTCCGATAGCAGAATAACAAAACGGAACACATCTATTTAACTCAAGGAGCTCAGGAATCGACAGACTGGTGGAGCTTATTTGTAAGGATGACGGTTGGGAAAAACTCAACATCTGATTCTGAAGATGGCCGCATCTACCCACTTCCCCTCCCTAAGCACAGCAGCACCAACAGAAAAGACTGGTGGATGCAGCGCCCCAGAAGGACACGGACGCCTGATTAGAAATTTCGGCAGCTGTTCTGCGGGCTACAGTGCTGCTCAACCGTAAGGCTAAATAAACCCATATGCTCAGTGAAGAAAACCCATCGTCTGGGGAAGATGGCGACCACCCAGCCTGGTGAGGGAATCCAGCACACCTTCTATAACAATGCTGTCATTGGCATGAATTACCCCTGTGGGCCAAGGCTTCTAAAATATCCATCTGTCCCAGTTCATGGCAGTAAGATTCTCGTCCCCTTTTAAATCACGAGTCCTGGACTAATACCCTGCCATTCCGACAAGCACTGCCTTTCAGGGGAACCATGGCAACAAAGACAATCTATATCCTTTCCTCTGGCTGCACCCCAGTCCGTGGTGAATTGGATTCAAGCTCTGTGGAGGAAGCAGAGTGGCATAAACATGCCAGATGCAGGGCAGGGGGATCAGAGAGCCACTCCTCGTACCATGCTGGGGGTCTGCTCCTCCTGCTAGTGGAGCAGCTAGCCTCCTGCTTTACCCAATCCTCCTTCTAGCTGAGCAACCAACCTTGCAGCTTTACCTAATCCACCTGCTAGCAGAGCAGCTAGCCTCCTGCTTTATCCGATCCTCCTGCCAGTGGAGGAGCTAGCCTTCCTGCTTTACCCGATCTACCAGCTAGCAGAGCAGCTAGCCTACTGCTTTACCCGATGCACCTGCTAGCAGAGCAGCTAGCCTCTTGCTTTACCCGATCCTCCTGCCAGCGGAACAGCTAGCCTCTTGTTTTACCCGAACTACCAGCTAGCGGAGCACCTAGTCTCCTGCTTTACCCGATCCTCCAACACAGCAATGACATTTGCACCTTTTCAAAGATCTATATGTAGAAACTCAGACCAAGCCCATGGTCATTACCAACACTAGACTGCTAACCAATTTGCTAACTGGGAAATGCTACTGCCTTTTTCCAGCTCCTGTAAACACAATAATGAAGGCACACATAAATCATTCTGCCCTGGAGCCTTTTTCTCTTCCCTTGACTGTTTCTTTCCCTTCCAGGTCCCGCAGCGTGAAACTGTATGATCAATCAGGAAACGCAATCCACAGCTATTCTTCATTAGTATGGTCTATCTGTGCTTTGACTTCTGTGAGGAGCACAGTTTGTGACTTGTGACTATTTCTCTGTAATTGGATGGTCATGGATGGATTTGTAATAGGGTATAATTAATATTAATAGTAATTGGTCTAAGCTATCTAGAGGCAGCCTTGTAAATTAATGTGTCCAATTCATGCTAATTGCTTACACAGCTGTATGTCAGATTGAAAAATTAATTTCTGGTTAGAAGTTACTTGTTAGTAACACCCAAATTGGTTCCTCAGCTGAAGTTAGAATCGGTTCTGTTGTTGGCGTTTAGGTAAACATGTCAGAAACTGGAAGGTACTTTGGCATCGGACTCGTGCAATTCCATTTTAGTAGTTCACTTTATATCTTACGTGTCACAGAGAAGGACAAGCAGCAAATATCAGCACAAATCCAGAATTTGTAAACGGCAGAACAGAAGGTAATACCATAGTGAAGGACAGGCTTACCCAGCATCCAAACCGGCTGGAGTCAGAGTACGGATTGCAGTGGTCGCAGGGAGATGTTTGGTTAACAATCACACGTTAATCACAGACACTGAGGCTCATAACCATGGAAATCTTTGCAGACGAGGTAATTTATTCTGAGAGTTGTGATTAAATATTGAGGGCCTGTGCAAAGAATGAAAAGATAATATTTTTTAAAGGCCCTGAGACGGACAGCCTGTTATCATCTAACGCTGCGGGTAACACTCGAGGGTGGATATAAAATAAAATATTGCTTATAGTGTCATTTTTTTCTCATTTGACCCCATTTTTGCCTCTTCTATTACTCCAATGTATACCTAGATCCAAAATAACCCACTCAAAACTAAAAATACTGTTAGGCCGCTGGGGAGGACTCATTCTGATTTCCCTTGCCAGACTCCCAGGAAACGGACTTTGTTTTACATTTCACACATAATGATGCTGGTCTGAGCAGGTGGAGCAGGACAACCGGTAACCTGATTAAAGTTACCTCAGAGATTACCTTATCAGGAGAGAGAGTTTTTGGCAACTCCAAATAATCTTAGCACGTTTTTGGACTGTGGGGGAAACTGGAGAACCTTGAGGACACCCCAAGATGACATGGGGAGAACATGCAAACTACATGCATGGAAACTACACTGGAAAGCTTGAGGTGTGAGGCAACAGCGCGCAGCACTGTACCATTATGGTACCCCTTAACCTGAACTGCTCCCATCAAATATCTGTCTGATTAAATAGGTAACAATTGTCATTTATCTTAAATGCATCAGTAAAGGATAAAAATGTTCTTGCATGGTGCTATATTGGACATCCTCCAGTGTCAATCATCCAGTGCACATCATCCAGTGGGCATCCACCAGAGCACATAATCTAGTGCAAATCCTCCAGTGGACATCGTACAGGAGTAGGCCTCTTCAGAGAGATGATCGGTCTGCTGTTTCTGACTATTCAAGCAGAGGATACTGTGGCTTGGAGTTTCAAAGAATAAAACTGAGGCAATTCCATTGTCATGTGGAGCTGGACATTCGAAAGGTGTCTGTATCATTAAAATGACTCTTTTCAGCATTTGGATGCATTTCCCCTAGTGGACAGGAGGGCTCATTTGGCCCCATTCTGTGACATCCCTGCATTACAGCAAAGTTTCATACTCTCTTCACAAAGGTCTTTTGCTACTCCCTTGTCTCACTTTCTCCCTGATCAATTTCCAGGCCCCCAATACTGCATAGAATAGGAATAAAAACTGGTCTCACAGTCAGACAGTTTAGAATAGAAGCAGAAGAACCTCAACTACAGCAGCATGGCTGGAAGTACCTGATTTTGATCCCTTCATTGATGATGTTATGTGTTCATTTGCACAATGATTTATGGTTATACACACACACTCCACATGCTCATGTTGAGTTCATGTGTTGAAAGCAAATTCATGCCCTGCTGTAGGATACAACACGGGTATACCAAATGGCACTGGGCCTTTAGCTGCACAATGGTGACTTACAGTACAGTACTAATAAGTGGTGATGATGTTCAAATTAAAGCCTTCGCATCACACACTTGTTCACTCACACACTTGAGGTCATTCACATACCAGTGATCATTCACATTTCAAAGAGCAGTCACACAGCAGAGATCAATCGTAAATCAGAGATCACTCATACACCAGGGATCATTCACATACCAGAATCCTTCACGCACTAGAGATCATTCACATACCAGACATCATTCACACACCAGAGATCATTCTCACACCACAGATCACCCACACATCAGTGATCCTTTACATACCAGAGATCATTCACACACCGGAGATCACTCACACACCCAAGATCTGTTATATACCAGAGCTCTTTAAAACACCAGAGATCCTTCACACGCCAGAGTTTACTCACACACAATATTTTACATACAGCTCAATATAATTTTAAATCTTTGGATTGATATGAAGAAAATAAATTGTAGGTACAAGTACAGAAAAGCAAAGACAGAATGGCAAGTAATTAAACAAGATAATGGATTTCTCAAAGTTTTTGCTGTCATCATCAGTTTCTTAGCTCTTTTGCCAAATGGACCACTACTGTATCAAGTTAACCCGAAGAATCTGTGTAAACACTCCGTGGTTCCCCCAGATCAATATGTGCAATTTTAAGACTCATTTGTTTTCTTGTGGTTTCTACCGATGCCACTCTAAAACGAGAGCAGCCTCTGTGTATAATGCTCTTTGTTCTTTAATCATCAGCACTCCCGAGGATGGCAGGC
This sequence comes from Mormyrus proboscirostris, assembly GCA_026779585.1. Classification (NCBI taxonomy): domain Eukaryota; kingdom Metazoa; phylum Chordata; class Actinopteri; order Osteoglossiformes; family Mormyridae; genus Mormyrus; species Mormyrus proboscirostris. The sequence goes on along the minus strand of JAODKF010000087.1, from coordinate 2,372,541 downwards.
ATCCTTGAGAAGCGTAGGGTCCCTCTGGGCTGGCCTGCGGCTGAATGATTTTCACGGAGAGTTTAATTAACCTGCTGCCGAAAAACGTAAATCAGACACACACATACACAGACACTGAATCCACACATTTTCAGTGGATCAGGTTACCGCCCTGAGCAAGGCTTTCTTGAAGTGGGTAGATTTTTTTCCTGTAAGCAAAGTATATGACTAGTACATGTCAGTGGTGGGCACAGCTAACTGAAAAGTTATCTTCGATAACCGCTAATCTGCTAACTCCAAAATTTTATTTGATGATTATAATCTGATAAACCACTAGAAATTTTGAAGAAATTGACAATAACCATTAACTATAATTACATGCATTTAGCTTCGGTTTGGTTTTTGGCCCTGAAAACAAAAGCAAAATGCGAAGATTTTCCATCCTTCACCTTAACCACTTAATTCCAACTGGGGTCGCAGGGGGGACAGGAGCCTATCCCAGGAACAAGGGGCGCAAGAGCCAACCCTGAGCAGTCGGTAAAACACCGCAGGGCGCGCACACACACACATATAGGGCCAATTTAGACTTGCCAATCAACATGTCCTGCACACGTTTGGACCGTGGGTAGAAACCGGAGCCTCCAGCAGAAACCCACGTGAACAGGGGAGAGCGTGCAAACTCCACACAGAAAGGACTTACACCCGACCCCGGGATCGAACCCAGGATGTCCTTGCTGTGAGGCAGCAGTGCTAGCTGCCTAGTGAAAATTTTCCAAAATATTACCTTTTTAATACTGAAGTATCCACCAGACTAGAGAGTTTACCAGGGGATATTTAGAACTTACCCAACTGGGTATCGTTGGGTTCTGTAGAGTTTCTGAAATAAATCTGTATTTTCTTTCTACGATATTCTGTTTGTGAGATATGAGCGTTTTTGTTAGGGAAGCCCTATTTTGCAAATGTCCTATACTGATGCTTTGCTCAGAGAATTATATAAATAAACAGAATTGGTCTTATATTGCCTTACATGTATGGATATGCCTTGCCTAGTGAAAACATTTGTTTTAATTTCATTTGTTTAAATAGAGATTCCTGACAAAGTAAAAAAGCCTTGATGCAGTACACAAATCTATGTGGGTACAAATGGGTCAGTGCTGACCCTAACATGATAGCAAGATTAAATGGATTTTATCTTCTTTGACTTACATTTAGCCCAGACTACCTTAAATCTGACAAGTTAGCAACCAATCATGTCTTGTAAATAGTCTGCCAACAGCATGCCAGGTTAACTGTTGCAGCCACACTTACAACAAACAAATATGCACGATTTTAGGGTTTACAAATGTTTTTGACCACTTATTCACTTATGATTTTCTTTTTACAGCTAGTTGAACTAAATGCTAATCCGCTAACTGCTAATTATCCAAGCTAACTTTGAAAAGCGGAACCCTACCCACCACTATTACATGTACCAGTATCTTGCAACCCCTTAAAATGATCAGATTTGCCTGAATTACAAATGACACATAAACATATTCTTCCTGTGTGCATTTTTATTGCAAACTCATATTCTGTCATAGTGCATTATCAGTCAAAATCAATTATTTGACAGCAAATCCTTAAAAAAAACTCAAAAAGTAAAACGTTGCATAATTATTCAATCCCAGCATATTAGTATTTGCTATTGCCACCTTTTACTCCAGTAACAACTTTAAGTTTTTGGTGGTATGTAGATATCAGTTTTTTACACTGGAGGAGTGATTTTGGCCATTCTTCATGGAAGACTTGGTCCAGGTCCTTCAGGCTTGTTGGATGTCTCTTGTTGACTGCAGTTTTCAAGAGAAGCCACTGGACTGGCTTTGACTTGGTCTCTTCACAACCTTCACCTTTGTTTTTTTATTCTTTCTTTTCCTGTGCTTCAGTTTTTTTGAAGTAGGTTTTCTTGTAATACCTCCCTGCATTTTGCTCCATCCATTCTCCATTCAATTTTGATGCCTTTCTCCTGAAGATGAATAGTATCTCCATAGCATGATGAGCATCAGGCTTCATTGTAAGGATGGTGTTAATGTAGCCATGGACCATGCTACTTTTGTACCACACACTGCGCTTTGAATTTTGGCCTCCCCGGACCACAAAACCTTGTCCCATATGTTAGCTGGGTCACGCTCATACCTTCTGGCCAGCTCTAGACGTGTTTTCATATAGCTCTCCTTGAGTCGTGTCTTCATTGTAGCCACTGGCCTGTACAGGCCAGCATTATGCCCCTCACCTGCTCCGTAACGAAGTCACCTCTGCAGAGGGCAGTGTCTCAGCCGTCCACTTAGCGCGACACTCACCATGTCAGGCCTGGGCCTGAGTCCTAAACGTGTTCTGTATATATATGCAAAGTACATGCTAATCATTTGTTCTATATGAATATCATCCAAAGTACCAGCCCATACTTGGTATAAATGCAAAAACAAAAATATATTCTGTAAAAATGCTTGTACACATAAATGACTTGAATGTATTCTGTATTTGTGCAAACTAAGTGCATTTGTTCTGTATATATATATATATGAAGTATATGTTTGTTCGGTATACATGTGAAGTTAATGTTTTTTCTATATATGTGTGAACTACATGCTATTCGACATATGGGGTGCTTGACAATATTCTGTATACTTATGACACATTGTATGTGTTCATGTTCTACATACATGTATATGTTCTGTACATATCCAAAGTATTGTGCATGTCCTGTACAGTATACATAAGAAATATATGTGTTTGTTTGTATATGTGTCTGTATATTTATCAGATATTTGTGTCTGTTTTGTATACATACCACAAACCAATGTATGTTCTGTATACCTAAGAGGTACATGTGTATGTTCTGTATCCATGTAACATAGATGTATATGTTCCGTGTACCTACAGCACACATGCGTTTGCTCCATGTACACCTGATTTTTTTCCCTCTCCTAAGCCCCAACCTCATGAGAATCCACTGGCTCCCTGGAGACGCTCAACTTGTTTCCTGCCTTATGGAAGCAGAGTGTTTTGGCCCTGACCTGCTTCACTCTGATCAAAAAGAGTGATTTTCTCTGCCTTTTGTGTTTTTACTCAGTCGTCTTTAGTGCCGGTGCATGGAGCTGTGCTCCTGGGTCCGTCGCACCCCTGAAGACCCCTGGACACCAGCTGGCTCCTCTCTGCTTGACGATGACTCGGATTAGTGAACTTGTCCCAAACAGACGACCCCCATCCCTGAGTCTGATGATGGATCACTAGGTGATTCAGTGTAAGCCTGCATTAAATATGAGGATGTTCCTCAGGAATAGGACAGTTTTCATGTCACTCAAGAGGCTGCAGGAGAGGCAGTGAAACTGGATTAATGTTAATGAATGCCAAGTTATAATTTACTGAGAGTTATCAAAGCGATGACAGCAAGTGCATGTGTAATTGGGGAAATGATTTAAGAGATTTTACATCCAGGTGTGGACCGTTATCCTAAAGAGTTATTAAAAACATGCTGACTGTCACTCCAGGATTCTAATTCCTAAAAAAAAACAATAATGAGAAGTAAATGAATAGACATGATTTGCTCTGGCCAGCGGGACATTATGACAATGTATAATGGGCATTATAATAAGTATTTATAACAACAGCCTGGTAGAGTCTCCATAAAGAAATCAAACCAGCGTACTTCTAAATATTAACAGCATTTGTGCTTTTATTAAAAACATTTATATGCAGAAGGCCAGAAGGAAGTTATTTTGACATCATGGGGATCATTTTCCAGGTCCCCACAAAGATCTGTGTCTTCAATCAAAAAACTAAAAATTGCCAAAAGTATTGTCTTTTGTTTGATTACTTACAGTTAAGGTTAGGGCTAGGTAGGGGTTAAGGTTGTCATGTTGGGATTTGAGTTTTCCCCATTGAAATGAATGGATAGTCCCCACAATGTGTGTGTGTGTTTGTTTGTGTAGAGTTTGCAAGTATTTCCTCCAGGTACCCTGGTATTCTCCCAGTCCAAATACAAGTAAGTGTGATGAATTGCCCTCAGCGTATATCTGTGTATGAGCGTGGAGATTTTGATGGGCCGGCATTGTATCTAGGGTTTAGGCTCCAGGCTACCTGCGCCCCTGCATTGAATATGCTGCTCAGGAAAAATGGCTGAATGAGATTCAACTCTGGAAACCATACAAGATATGCAAAGTACTGTAAGTTGTGCAATACACACACAACCTATGTGGGAAATTTAGGTGTTTGGATTAAAACCCTGAAAAAATGATAGATATTTTTAAAAGCCAACAAAGGATTTTCTGAAAAGCCTTTCAGGTGTTTTATAAATGCTTGAGGATTCATTATCAGGCACCACCTGGTGTAATTGCAACACTGAGGTCTGAAGACGGGAAGAAATACTTTGGGCTTCGATTGATTTCTGCGTTATTATTTATACAATCAATGTGGGGAACCCCAGGGGCAAGATGCTGGAAGAGAGACAGTGCAGGAATCCAAGCTCCCCAAAATGCCGATTTTAATGGCAGTCAGCTGGCTCTCACTGGACTCGTTAAAGTGAACTAGAGCAAATCTGAGGGGAAAAAGGTGTGGGAGATGGAGGATAGGGACTAAGGTAGAGAGGTGTGAGACATGGATAGGTACTGAGGCAGGGAGGTGTGGGAGATGGAGGATAGGGACTGAGGTAGGGAGGTGTGAGACATGGATAGGGACTGAGGCAGGGAGGTGTGAGAAACTGAGGATAGGGACTGAGGTAGGGAAGCGTGACAGCTTGGGAATAGGGACTGAGGTAGGGAGGCATGAGAGATGGAGGATAGGAACTGAGGCAGAGAGGTGTGAGAGACTGAGGATAGGGACTGAGGTAGGGAGGCATGGCAGACGGACAATAGGGACTGAGGTAGGGAGGTGTTGGAGACTGAGGATAGGGACTGAGGTAGGGACAGCGTGACAGCTTGGGAATAGGGACTTAGGTAGGGAATCATGAGAGATGGAGGATAGGGACTGAGGCAGAGAGGTGTGAGAGACTGAGGATAGGGACTGAGGTAGGGAGGCATGGCAGATGGACAATAGGGACTGAGGTAGGGAGGTGTGACAGCTTGGGAATAGGGACTTAGGTAGGGAGGCATGGCAGATGGACAATAGGGAGTGAGGTAGGGAGGTGTGAGAGATGGAGGAAATGTACTGAGGTAGGGAGGTGTGGGAGACTGAGGAAACGTACTGAGGCAGGGAGGTGTGACAGATGGAGAATAAGGACTGAGGTAGGGAGACATGCAGATTCTATAGAGGAGACGCGGTTTTGCCATGTCTCTCTGTGGGTCTGGGAGCTTACTCTCTCTGGCTAGTTTTTCCACTTCATAATACTCCTCCCAACTTCCATACCTGTCCGAATAAGTACAGCCCCCCCCCACCCCGGTGACAAATAGTCACAATTTATTTATCAGAGAATCACATTTAAAGTGACTTATTAACCAAATTTTGTGTGTTGTACTCAGCCACTTTCTTAGTTAAACATTACAGCAATCTTTCTTTCCAAGGATTTAATTTGACAACTGATGAAAAATAATTTGTTTAGTTGTATTTATTTCCTTTCTCACTCTTTTGAAGATTAATTTGTTACGTCTTCCTTCGTTAAGTCATTGGTTGTAAGTAAACTTTGACCATTTCACCTGACTGGCTCTCTTCTGACCAAGATTTTGTTTCAACCAGCTAGTAGAGTATAAAGAGTCAGGCACACACTACTCAACTGGTTGGTTGAAACAAAATCTACTCTCTGGACCTGAACTATCCATCTTTGATTTGCTAAGTGCTGAGCCCCTGGCATTGGGTGGGAGACTGAGGGAGCTGTCCGTTCAGCGGTGCTTTGTCCACAATCCAATTCAGAACCATGGACAGCAGCCGACTCCAACATGAGGAAGTGGAACTGCAGACAAGCTCTGGCAAGACCCCAGTGAGTGACAGACTTTCAGCCAGGCCCTCACATTCAAAAGAATATATCACTCTAATACTAGTCAAGGGTTTTGGTGATGGGTGGAGTTGTGTTACTTCATGGGTGTTAAAAGTTCTCTCAGTAACATACTTTTCATCTTCTTGTCCTGTAGAGTGCCTTGGCACAGACCTTCAGAAGCAGTCCTGCACCTGCAGTCATTTCATAACCAAAAATCATTCATCATTACCAGAATGATCTATATGGTCATTACCTTTACTGCTCTTTTTGCACCGGTGATCTTCGTCTTGGATGACAAAATAATCTAATTTCAAATTATCCCCTAGACTGTGCGAGAGGTTTATTTTTTTTACCTTTTTCGGGTGACCCATGTAATCTTCCATCTGGGAACTGCCGGCTTTACGGCACATTGACATTAATCAGCTTGTTTTATTCATTACATTCAGCTGGGTTTGAACAGCTTCTTTCTGAGGGGTGACAGCGCAAATCTACTGACAAAGACGGCAGCTCTTAAAACTGTGTGAGCTGCAGAGGCAGACGGGAGCCGGGCCTGCAACAGCAGCCTCACAGCCTCACAAGACAGCCGTGAGAAAGAAGGTGATGTCATAACCAGCCAGCAAGGGTCATAATGATTAAGCTTAAGACAGAGTCAGAACTCCGCTGGCATCTGCTGTTTCATCTAAGCAGAAAATATACAGCATATGACACATAATATATATGGTAATATAAACACCCACCATTAATAACTGGATCATTTATGTCACAAGATTAAAAACGACAGCAAAGTTGGTTCATGTTCTGAAGACTTATTGGCGTTTACTGCTACTGAAATATATTATAACCTTTATATTTGCACTGAAGCCTGAGATCTGAACAGTGCAGAAATGTCAGCACATGCAACAGGTCAAACCGAGATCTGACTTTTTTTTTTCTTTATGTGTCTGTGAATGAAAAGGAAAGGGGGGGGTGTTTCCTATGACCCGCCGGGGAAATGCTGCATCTTGGACCAATTGCGGGAGCAAACTGGGCTGCAGGAGCCATGGATGCGGGCTCAGAAAAGCCGGTCTGAGCCAGCTGATGCAACTGGTGGCCTCAAACTCACGCCTATTTAAGCATCAACATGACGATTAAAGCGAAGTCATCATTCATGATTCAACCGGCCCACATAACTGTAAACTGTTCCCTTACACATCACTGCTGATTCTGCACGAGTAATAGTGATATGCTTTTTTTACCTATAGTAATTCAAGATGGACTCATCATACAGTTAGATATACTGTATCAAACCAAGGGTAGCTTGCACAATGACCAGGACCTGCTGGTTATGCCCCATTTGAGGAAAGGGGTTTCCTCCTTATACTTGGGGGATTAAATCGTGAAAAAAGTGCTCCTTTTGTTCATGCAAAAAGACTGTACTTTTGCCTCAGAACCTGACAAGCCCTGTTGGTTTAATATTGCAGTTATCATGGATGTAACTGAGCCTCATATATTCCCTGGCTCACAAATCTTTGCCCCACTGGGTTTTGTAATTAGCAATCGAGTAATCAGTGGGGCAGTAAGGCCAACTTCCAGAAGATTCAGCTGAAGATTCGTCGGGGAACAAGAGGCGTACTCAGTCAGTCGGGAGATGTGGGGGGTTGGGGAGGGGGCTTACCAAGAAAAACCTGCATATTTAATGCCAACAGGAGTAGAGATCCCGGCAGAGCACAAAGACTGAAACTGAAAACACATTACCGTTCTAACAGAATACCCAGCAGTTTGGAAATGTTGCCTTCAGAACCCCAAAACAGGATGGGATTCAGCCCAGGTATTCTACAGGACTGCTAATATTTTTCCACGTAAGCCTTACTAGTTTATTAGATCCGTTTCTGTAACATTTCCTGTTTGATCCAGTAAAATACCAGTTGTTTTCATTAGTCCCTTGTAAGTTAGTACTTGCTGATCGTTATTGATCATTAGTTACTATTTTTTCAGCAATTCCCTGCCTGGTTTTGTGACTTGTTCTGTGACTTGTTCTGCCATGTTCTGATTTTGACTTTTGAAGCCTTTTTGCACAGAAGTTTTGGATTCTGGGTCAGATTTAGTTCTTGAATGACCATGGTGGGCTCTGTCCTGAGGTCTTTGCCAAATTGCTTTGAGTAGAAGCATTGGCTTAGACGCCAACTGTAAGAACAGGAGCAGCTAGTCAGCTGACCCTCTGCTGTGGGTCATGGGCTGGTACCTAGGACAGGTGACAGGTGATCATGGTAGCCTTAGGTAACCTTCTAATGCTATATGCAAATAATGTGCAGTGCAGTGCAGTGTGGCCACAAAATACCCAGTGAAAATGTAAAGCCACTTGTTTACAGGAGAATGTGCTTACAGGTGTGCTAAGAAATGAGAGGCAGGGGAGAGGAATGGCACCATAATGAATGTGTCTTATCAGGGGATTCCCTTATCATTTCGTGCTGGTAGCAGAAGCAGAAGTAAAGCCACCAGACTGCTGCAGAAGTGGCCTTTCATGAAATCTCTCCCAGGATATTGTTGCGCCCTATCAATGACTCACTTTTCAGCTGTCCATTAATAAGTCTTCACGGAGTGAAATGATGTGTAGGCGCACTGAGAAGAGAATGTCGGGTCTGAGGTCTTCCGTGGTCTTTGGGACCTGGAGACACCGATTCAAGACTGGCACAAGGGCACAAGCAGAGGATGGTCTCATGCTGCCTGCTTGCCATGGTTTAATCAGCTTCCTGTCTGACCAGACTGACCTCGAGCAATGCTGTCACAATTAATTACATACTCTTCAAAGAATGACAAGAAGACACTGCCTGCTGATTACAGCCTCACTGTCGCCTTGCAGGGATTCTCTCTGTGGCTATTAGCGAGCGTGCTCTATGTTCGGCTAATTTAGATCCACTTTGATGTATGATTCCCACACCTAGACTTGGGTGAGATAAAAGCAAAGGCATAATGAAAATTAAAAAACACAATATAATCGATAAGCACCAAGAAATACTTTGTGGTGGTCAAAATCAGCGTGATTATGTTCTATGTCTGTAAAACATAAACTGCATCAGTGATTCTCAATCCAGTCCTCGCTCACCCCCAGATGGTCCACGTTTTTGCCCTTTTTCAATTCTTTAGCAGTTGGGAGAGAGCAAAAATGCAACCATTTCGTTTTTCTGGTTCCACATGGTTTAAAGTTGAAGGACTCTGTCAGATCTTTTTCAAATTCGGTGCAGAAGAGCTCAGTGAAACATCAACTGGTTTCATCAAAAAGGCTGTTTTAGCAATAGCTGGTTGGGACACCACACCCCTTTAAGCATGAGGGGCGTTCCACTCCGTGGCCCATGCCCATTTGCTGCTGGACAGTGATACGTGGACTGGGGTAGCCAGCCTGGTCTGCTTCCGTCTCGCTGCCATTGGTTGCATGCCCACAGGCTGTGGGTGGGGTTAAGGGGATGTTGATCTCCTCCAGACCTGTCACTCTACTTAATGAAGCATTTGGCCTGTGGAATGTGAAGAAGCAGGTGGCAGATGACAGACCCCAAAGGGAGGATGGAGGGGCATTGTATGTAGAGGGAACAGTATCATAGGATTAATTGGTATCTGGAGAATTCCTCAACACATCTGGTCAAAAAGTCCTACGGGCAACATATGGTTAACATACGGAGAACGAAGATGTCCTCACTCCAAGAGTGTCCTGTGGATGTGCTCAGGGAAAGCCCCAATCCCACACAACTGAACATCAGCCGGGTCGCCCTCCAGCCAGCCACCAAGCTGGGGGATCTCCTGCCCTTCTGATGGGCCTCCAGTTGTGTACTGTGCTACTTTTTACCATGTTGGAGGAAACAAAGTCTCTTGCATTTCGCAAGCAGTGGGAGCCTTAATTATGCTTGAGAAGGTGTTTCCAGTCGCTGTTCAGAGGGAGCTTAAGAACACGCCGCACCTCCCCGACTCTACGACAGCTTGCATGAGTCGTACATTTATGATACAGGAACGATAGAAAACAGAGGGGAATGGATTTTTCAAGGCTGCCGCATTTTCCCAGTCCCACCCAAAATCAGTGTTTTTGTTTTGTTTCAAACTTCCACATCCCTAAACCCCCCCATCGACTCCTTCCATCATCTCCTGATCTGTGTGGGTCAATAGGATTCAGGTCTTCCATTGCTGAGCTTTTGATATCATTTTTGTCTTCCATCCTGTACAGCAGTGTTTCCCAACCCGGTCCTCACACAGTCCATGGTTTGCTTATTAATTAAATTGTGATTCTTAATTTCCATCAAGCCTTTGCCACATTTCCATTCTCGATAATGACTGAATTGTTTTTACCACACCCAACTCCACGAAAATGTGGTCTGTCTGATAGCGAGCTGGGAGGGACCAAAAATGCAGCCCGTCTGTGGGTTCCCAAGCACTGGATTGGTTTCTCAAACCCTGCAGTACTACCACAGAAGTCACAGATCTGAGTAATTAATACACATTTTCCTTGATTATTCCATCTGCGAACATGCGAATAAAGCATTAGACTTACTGCGAGCACCCTTGCTGGCATCCTGTAGCTTTGTGTTATGTGTGGGTGTGTAAATGCTGAGCAAATGTGTCTCATGTAACCCCCCACTTAGTTAATAATGCAGAGAGGCAGTGGAGGGCCTTTTCTGGCAAGGAACTTCACCAGAGACTCAAATAATCCTGTTTATCAAACCGTCAGCTCTGTCCAGTTGTCGTGCCACACTTTCACTACTAGCAAAGCTGATTATATGAATTAATGAGACTGGTTGGTGAAACAGAAGGGATGTGGAAACCTTGGGGTCTCTGCAGGAATGCAGCAGACCACCTCCTTTGATTTGGCGCTGCAGCTAATGCTAATGTTTTGTGTAAAGGTTTCAAATCCGGGCCGGCATGGTGGTGGGATTAATGCTGTTGCCTCACACCTCTGGGTTCAGGGCTAAACGTGTGTGGATTTTGCATGTTCTCCCCGTGTTGTGGGGTAGGACAGTCCAAAAACATGCATGTGTGTGTGAATGGGGTGTGTGTGTGCACTGTGATGGGTTGGCGCTGGGATCCTGAAGCAGCAGCAGGGAATAAATGAATAAATCCTAAATGGTAACCTTTCCTCATTCCTGCAACCATGACCAGGACAAGGGCTTAGAGGATGGGTAGGCGGAAGGATTAATAACCATTTCAGTGGTCTGATGAATGTGGCAGTTTATTCAGCTCACTATTAAATGTGGCACATTTGTGAATGCTTGTAACTTGAACTGTTTCACATCCCACAGAGGCACAGAGAAATCTGTGCAAAGACGGCCCGGCCTCAGACTCGCTATGCGATCTCGGCAGCTACTGCTCTCACATCACATCGAATCTTCACAACAATCTTTTGCTGCCTTGCAAAAAGGCTGTGAAATGAGTTCGTCCGAAAGAAAGACTTGTGGTGGCAGCTAAATAATTCTCTATTGATTCAGCAGCACTCACAGCCTTTATATATAATTCAATGTCCCAGAATGCACTGCTGCTACTCCCACTGGAAAGACTCATTTTTGTTCTGCATTCTTGTAAGTATAATGTCAGGTGCTGTTACAGCAGCCACCAAACTGTAGTCTGTAAACCATATGTAAACCAGTATAACGGCTGTGGGGATGAACTGGTATTGGGGAGCAATGACAATATGGCTGTCCACTTCAGTGTCATAGAAGAGAAAAGCCGCATGTAGACTCTGGATGGATGCAATGAATGAAGAACAATTCTGCATGAAACACAGACAGCATCTGCTACGAAAAAGAAAAGCCTGTGAGATTCTTGCCCCAAAAACAGACCCGTTCTGCCTGAAGGAGGGACCTAAACGACACGTCTCAAGGATTGCTAAGCCTGCCAGAGTCTCTCCTCTGTCTGTATCTCTGCATCTCCGGCCACCTGCAGCCTGTGTAACACAGATGAAGATGTGTGTAAGTGGAACATTTGCAAATGGTGCAATTGGCGTAGAACTTTTGAAGGTCCCCTTTGATTTAGCTAGATCCACAGAGAAAAGCATAGCATGTGGATTCGAAGACCCAAGTGGTTGCTGTGGGGTGTGATGTCTAACGATGAGAGGAAGTTTTGCTGGCTGGGGTGTAAAGCACTCATTAGGAGGTCAGGCCAACGTCCCACCCTGATGTAAAAGTTCATTTTTAATAGTGGGGATTGCCTCCATGCAGAATAGATGGCCTAGACCCCAGTTTTTTCCATTTGCTGTGGACATATGCTCTGCCATCATTGTCGTTTAACCCTAATTGTTTACTGTGTTGCCAAGTTCATGTATCTTCTGTCATAAATGATAGGCCTACTGAAATTCCATCATTTCCATGGAAACAGCATTGAGTGCAGCATATACAGCAAAACAAACCAGTTACCAATAACCTTATGTTTTGATGTATCGGTTCTTAGCTCGGTCAGGTGCCTTAACTGTCCCACTAATCGCTGTCACGCCCATTTCCTCTGCTAGTGAGCGAGCGGTTCTGCGTGTTCCAGCCCGGCTCAGAACGGATCGGAGAACAGCTCTGCTATGAATAATGGCTTTTACTCCCATGGCGGTTTTGCATTTCTATTTAAATAGTCTAGTAAATGTTTTGCATCTGAGCTCATTTCGAAAGTTTGCCAGTGTATTTTATTTTGGGTTTAAATGGGATCTGTCCTTTTTTATTCAGCTAATAAAAGTCATTTGGTTCATCCTGATAACATGGGCGACTGGATTATTTATATTAACAATATTTCATTCTGTTGTTTTTGACAAAACTCATATTTCACATATGTATAATGATTGTTTTTATTAGAGAAACACTTTATTTAAAATTTATTTATAACACCACTTTTTCAGGGCTGAGACAAGGTGCTTTGGAGTGCTCTAGTATTAAGCTTTGATTAATTTTTAATTCTTTAACTCTTTATTCATTTTTAGGTTTAATGGCTCTTGCCTCAGAGGCGATATTCATATATTCATATTTGGACAAAATCCGCAGCTGTTTGTGCATACATCAGATACATAGGCACATTGGCTGTGTCCCTTATCCACTTTCATTCTGAGAGGATACTCCGCCTTTCTGACTTAATTATTTGGGCAGCACCATCAAATTATTTCCGGACCATCCACCAATGAGCTTGAAGAACATCCACTTAAACTTCTGTGGAAAAATCGCACTGGTATTTCTTGAAAGGATCTGATGGCCGAACATAATCTTTCACCACACAGGGAAGTCTCAAAGTAAATGTTGCAAAACATATGTAATGCTTTGCTAAACAGTACAAAGAAATCCTCAGAGTACTACAGTCTGACTGAGGCACCATCAGCATTCTCATGACGGTGTGTTCAGAACGGCCTCATTATAAGATCCCGCATCAAGATTACTGGAATGAAAGGTTTTCATCAAGCTAATGAACTGAATATACTGTGCTTGGGAAATAATGTCTTTTAAAATGATTTTCTTTCTGTTTATGCACCAAACTTCATTGTTCCCCACCGTTAAGAAATAAGCTACATGACATTGACTCTGGGTTGGAGGCCAGGAAAAATGCTATTTGGTTACACATACCTACATTGCTATGACTGTATTTCTGTTGAGTCTGGACCAGGGCTCCTCAAACCTGGCCCCCGGTTCCAAATCCAGGCCGTGTTTTCAGTTCTCCCAAGTAATTTGTTTAATAATTACTGATTCTGATCAGCCACAGAGGGTTTGCACCTGGCTTTGCACATGGGTAAAGGAAGGCTGGAAAATCAGCAGTGCTCGGACCTTGAGGGCCGTGATTGGAACATCCCTGGTCTAGACACTAGTTTGGTTAAAGAAATGGCCTGGTAATGTGATGGATCATGAGCTGCCTATTGTATACGCCTCTATTGTACCTTTGAGTAAAGCATTTAATTCGAAACATCCATGCATCTTCTACACCCATTCATCCTATGCAGGGTCGCGGGCCTCCAGAGCCTTTCCCAACAATAATGGGCACAAGGGAGGAAGGAAACCCCACAGCAACACAGGGAGAACATCCACACTCACACAGAGAGCCAGGGTGGAGACTCCAACGCCTGTCCCAGTGGTGTGTCGACAGCACTAAGCACTACATGCCGCATGATAACCTAAAATGTCCTGTTTTATAAATGGGGAGAACCTAGGAAAAGAGTGTTGGCAATAAAAACAACAACTAGGCAAACCAGGCATGCATGACTCCGGCATGCTTTGGGCTAGCTGCGGAATCAGGTCATGGTGAGCAGTGCAGACACATGCAGTACGAGCCTGCTGAGCAGAACTGCTGCATTTCCTCCCTCTCTCTGCTTGTTTAAATGCAGGCAGCGATGAAACGATCTACACCATGTTTCCAGAATCTTGACTTGTGTGTGGGAGGCCCCCGCCTCCGCCAGTGCCCCCCCAGAGGGTATCCGGCCGCGGAGAACTCCCACCGGCGCCGCCCCCCAACCACCCATGGAGTCGGCACATCCTTGGCTACACGCTCGTTGCCTAGGACACAGGGTGACCCAGACGTTTAAAAATAGCCATCGCCATGCAGCCACGCCACGGCACACACACGGTCTCACAGCCGGCCCACGTCGACGAGGGAGATGCGTCTTGTGATTGGCTGCCTCAAAAATTCTGCGTTTGAACTGCAGGCGAGGTGCTCTGCCTCCTGTTGCCATTATGGTAAACAGTAAGTGAGAGAATCTGGTATTAAATCTGGTACAGTGTGTGGGTGGCTGCTTGTGCATGGGTAGAAGAGAAGGCGTGCAGGCGGGGGGGCGTGCAGGCAGGGGGGCGTGCAGGCGGGGGCACGATAAAGTATCTGAATTGAAAAGCTGCAGCTCTCAGACCTTGACGACACTCACAGATTACATGATTGAGTTCCTTCTAACATGGGGGCTGTATGCAAATCTTCCGTGAATTGTGCCAGTTAGGAGGGAAGGCTTGCAGTGGCACCAGTGGGGGAGGGAGAGGAGAAAAACAAATGAAGCCAGGCCGCCCCCACCTGCCCTAAGCCAGGGTGCTCTGTGACACCAGAATAATTAGTTCTTTCAAGGATGAGCAGTCACTGTTTAGTGAAGGTGCCGAGACACATGAATAAAGGTAGGCGAGACAGATTCAGTCACCCTATAGCCTGACTCTGCTTCTCAATCATGCCATTACACTTCCTCCAGAAGAATTACAGCACAGCACCCAAAAGTGAACCCTTTCAACACATCATTATATAGACAGCACAGCCTGAGATAAATAATGCGGGAAGACATTGAAAGCGTTTTGATTTCCAGTCACTGTTTTTATCAATCCAGAAACAAAAGGATGGTAAGTATGAGTCCACATGTTGCAGGAATGTATGTAAATTTGAATTTTAGGTATTTTTAAAATTTAGACAGTATATGAACATATAGTATAACTAGATTAACTGGCGTATTTCAAGAGACTCTCTGTTGTCAGATCTTTCGTTAATAGGTAGTCACAGATGCAAAGAAACTAAATAATGAAATTGCACCCTGTGTATCACAAGAAAGGGGATTCTAGGTCTTACCACCTGTTTTAGGAAGTGTCCCTTTCCAGTTTTTAATTGTTTCATTACTCATGTGACTCAGTCAGTCCTAAGGCCTTATGGGAAATGAAGTAATAGAAGCTTTCTTAATTTCAGCAGCATGCGTGGTATTTTTGCGAAGCTGAATTACTATTTAATTTAGTTCTTTCCATAATATCACTTGTTATATAGTCATCCATGTACTGGTGCTCCCTATCTAATCATATATGCCAGAATTCTATGTATTTTTGAACAAGGAATAAGACACTCATTCTGAGAAACAGTGTTCTAGAGAGTTTTGGTTTGAAGTGTTCTGGCAAGACTGCCGAAAAGAACTCCATCTGGACCCAAACAAAAAAATGCTTTTAATGCCCCCCTTTCTTGGGGAAAACCTAAGAGCTGCAGAAAAAGGGAACTAAAAGCTAAGTATACATTTTTAATCTTAATATAATAACAATGCATCAGTGAAATGGGAAATGCAGACTTCTTAATGGGATCGGCGACTTCAATGCACCTAAGGCAGTACTAAGCTGCATGCCCTCCTGGTTCTGCAGAACACAGCTGTGCTGATCTGGAGAAGATGAAGTCAGATTTGCGGAAAGCACTGTCACCTTCCAGTCGCCCGGGTCCTGATTGCTGGTTCTCTACTGATTCCCAGGCTCATCTCTCACAGCTCTGCAGAAGCAGGTCAGCAGATGACTTTACACAACATCACCATGGCCTTTGGGGTGATTCCACGGCCGGGAAGGAGGCAGGAAGCATCCTCAGCATTGCACCCTAAAGAGGCTCCTCCCTCTGCCTGCGGCTGAGGTCATTCATCTTAGAGAAATGGCAGATAGATCTGTACCTTTTCAGCCTCCATGCCTACCACGGTCTATCAATCTATGACGGCCTCCCCTCGCTGGGGATATTTGTGTATGTTTCAATACTGATTACACTGCTCCAGAACCATGCCCGATGTTTTGGCACACCTCAGACGACGTCACCCTCAACGCACTGCACTGTAGCCCCAATCTAGATTTATCTGTCACACATGATCAATCATGGCCTGTTGATGTGTGATCAATCTATACCCTGGGCTCACTGCACACTAAAGCATCACTCCTGCAGGTTCATGATGTACTCGAGGTCTCTTGATCTCACAAACTGTCGACCTGCTTGAGGAGGGAGGTAGGAACTGAGCTTTCTGAGATTTTAATTTGAGCCCTGGTGGTCATTAAAAAGGCATGAAATTGAGACAACTGGCTGAAATATGTAGAGCATATTTGAGTCATAAACAAAATTATTCACCATAACTGATACAGTATCTGTCCATTTCTACTTCTAAACTCATGTGGATGGTAATTGAATTTAACTTTATTTGTTATTTACTCTAACATTTTGACAATATAGTCCCATCAGGGGGGTGTGAGCTGTCAGCTTCCACGCACAGGGCCGCGTAATATGCAGATTTACCAGCTGACCTGGGGGTTGCCACCTCCTGTTCATGGACTAATGGGAAACGGGCTGGGAGAAAGGCAAAAAAAAGGCCTCTCATCTGGATTTTATCTGCTTGGGGTTACTGGAGACTATCACTAAGAATGAGAGACGGGAAAAAGCCAATCAATATAGGGCTTCTCAGTCACCTGACGCCCCCAAGACAGCTGTCCCTCCAGTGGTTTCCACTGCACTTTAAACACAACAGCCTCTTCCTGCAACAGCAGATCTAGACACTTTAGGTCTACATTAAGCTGACCGTACCGCCCTCATAAAACTTGAGTCATTTTAAACATTAACAGTATGTAGTAATGTTAGTCATTTTTTGATGTTGGCAGTACGTAGGATTTTTGACAACGTGACGCATTGGCGTCTGCAGGTTTTTCGTGAAGCACTCAGCACATGCAGTTTCTGACACGAGCCTTTGTTTACGTGCCGCATGTCAGCTGTTATAACACTCATCCATGGCGTTTTTTAGCCAGCGTGCTACAAGCGTGCATAATCTCACATGGCACTAATGGCCAATGATGGCCAGTGTCTCCATCGACAGGAAGTGCAACACCTTTGATAAACTTTGAAGTTACTTTTTGGAGGAAAGAATACTGCTGACATGTTCCTATTTTCCTGGAAAACTGGGGTTGTCTGCAAAGCGTCATTCTCCTGGTGAGAGGGGCGCAGTGTATTAGAAGGTGCTCTCCTCCTGGGCTGTGAGTTTGAGTGCAGATCCAGTTCTGGGGGGGTTGTGCAAGTTTCCTTCCTGATGTAGGGTTGAACTGGTATGTGCGCATTGGGGGAAAGTCCTTTTATTTGTTCTGAATTGTCCCACGTTGACGCTCCAGGGTGTTATGTGTTGGTGTGTTCTTAGTGAGTTTTGGCCCCAGTAACCTGGATCCCACGCGGACACCATTCCCAGTGTCCTCCCCCATTCTTCACATTGCCTGTTCAGCACTTTTGTGTGTTTCCTGCTAAACTCGCATTGCTGATTTGTTCCACCTCCATGCTTGGGCTGTTTTTTCCATGTCTCCTAACTGGAAGAGGTCCTGTTCACCCCGTCACATTCTCCCAGCACCGCCTGATACTTCCTCCCGGCCGTACCAGTCATACCCCCGACTTGGAGCTGCTTAGGCCTTCAGGTGATTCCCCTCCATTGGCTGCCATGTTCAGCATGACCTTAACTGGATGAAAGAAGTGTGCCAGTGATTGTCCGTGAGTGGGGCCAAGGTGCCAGCAGGTACCATCTGCAAGAGAGACTTTCACTGCAGCTAGCAATTTCAGCCCCCATGCTTACAACTTATCATTTGCTCGAAATGGCTACAATCTACTGGCGAGGTATCATCGGTGCATCCATTTGCTGAAGTGAGGGATGGTCCAGCCTGCTTTTAGTCCCCATAGATCCAAGCCTTAATCGCTTAGCCAGGCAAATATGAGTGATGAGTTCCAGCACAGTTTTAAGAGCAAAATGGGTGGCCTACAGGGCAATGTGTGTCAGCATGTGTGTTTGTTGAGGGGTTAATGCAGTAGGGGGTGCCATGGAGCACGGCCTGCTACCCTCAGAAAGTCACACATTAGAGGCTCCTCCACGTAACTGCATTGATTGTGGAATGCATCTGAGTGGGTGGGTGGAGGCGGGGTGGGACGAAAGGTGGGGGG
>JAODKF010000087.1:2335858-2353891 GCA_026779585.1 Mormyrus proboscirostris | reverse complement strand
TAGCCTCAGCATGTCTTTGGATTGTGGGGGGAAACCGGAGTACCCGGAGGAAACCCCACGACGACACAGGGAGAACAGGCAAACTACAACAAAAACCCTATGTGTTTTTTATCACAACCCTACATTTTTGTAATCATAATCTGATCACCGTCATTGATGCCATGTAATGGAAAAAGCCTGCATCAGTAAATCTCACACATATTAGTATGTTGTCCTGCTTAATCATGACATGTGGATTTCACATTCACACCTATAAACAGCCCCCCACCCCCTTCTGCCATGACACTGTTATTCATTGATATTTGCCTCATGTGCCCAGCGCTGAGGCTAATTATGTGCATTTGCCTGCTTTCCTGTTGAGCCTGTCCTTAAACAAACCCACACACCTCTGAGGGGTACCTGCCTTTTCTCTAAACTCCCTGCATGACAGAAAAGCCTTCTCACAAAGTGCGACTCTGTTCAGCCTTTCTAATCATCTCCTGTAATGTTGCTTATTAAAGAAACAAATATTGAACAAAATGTCCAGGACTGAGGCCTGATCTTTCAAAGTGCACAAGCTAAATACTATTGCTTAATTAACTGTACTTACCAATGTGGTTTTCCTTTCAGATGCCTGGCAATATTTCAAACCCAATAATTGAATAAATACATGTATCTTTAAAGGATCGGTTATAGATCACTCTTAAGTACTTGATTTCCACACCCAGCCTAAGCAAATGAGTAATTTTTCTGACAGTGTTTGACAAAATAATATGGCATAATTATGGTACTAAATTATAACCAGGGCTGCAGATAACTGGTACGCAAGTACGCATTCACCTTTAAAAGCGACACGTGCGGCAATCGATTGCTGTGACAGTGCAAATGGGTTCGTATTTTATGTGCATCTGCGCTGATATGACAAGAAATTATCATGCATTTTAACCTGTATATGCTAATTTGTACTTCATTTGCGGTATAGAGGTTAAAATGCTCGATAATTTCTAGTCATATCAGCGCAGATGCACATAAAATGCTTACGAATTTGCATTGTCACAGCAATTGATTGCCGCGCGTATCGCTTTTAAAGGAGAATGCGTACTTGCGCACCAGTTATCTGCAGCCCTGATTATAACTAATATTAACATAGAAAATAGGAAGGAAAAAATAAGACAACTGTGTTAATCGCCATCCACAGGAGGTGCATCTTATGTCCATACACATGACGTCATTATCTATTTGGATCAGGGGACATTTTTCTGTTGTTCTTTGTACTTGTAAAGCTTGAATTTTTCAAACTAAGGCCACTCGGGACAAATCAGCTCAACGGCAGTCAGATTAGATGTCCCATCCGCACATTTGTTTACTGCCCAGCAGGACTTAAGGAGAGCATTGAGCCATTCCTCCTGCCACAGGCGAAGAGACATAAATATACAAATTAAGCAGTGCCTTCTGGGTAATCCCAAAGCCACGGCAGCTCAAAGACGAGGCCTCGCGGCTCTCCTGGAATGTCCCGGCAACCCAGAACACAGGGGGCGCCACAGCATGGTTTGAAACGACATGCTGACAATTAAGCTAAGACGGGAAAGCTCTAGGACCACACTGACAGAAACGCCAATTTGTTTCATCAACAGAACTTCCGGCCAAAAGTGAAGTTAAGTTATTCTTATGGTTCTCAGATGAAAATGTATTACCGCCTTCAGAAGGAGGGCACCTGTTTTCAGACAGTGACATGTGGTTTGCCTGTTTTTCATGGCTATTTTGTATCATTTACTCAGTACTTTGGTCTGTTCATCTGCTGAAAACTGTCTCCTATAGATGGGTCTTGCTTGTGAATTCGGCAGACCTGAGCACAGCATTATTAAAAAGTGCAATGAATTGTTTATACTTTATTACACCTGTGACATTTCTTCATAAAATGTCATTTTCATTGAAAAATTATTGGATGTGTGGTTCTTTCGGAAGAGCTTAAAAACTACAAGTGCAGCCAGCATGTTTATAAAATATTCTCAGCGCTTTGAATCATACGATGCATTAAACCAAGATAAAAATGTTTGGTGAGCTGTGGATAAATGTCATTCTGCGTATTTCTTAAACCCTGCTTTGTGTTAGGCAGACAGGCACTTCCAGTAGATCCTTGATCCACCTGGGCACCTGTTCGGATCCCACAAGGCCTCACGAGATGTGAACTGAACCTCTGGTGGCCCAGCGGGGCACATGCACTCATGAACGTGGAAGCTGCCGGTAAAAGCAAAAGCAAACTTACCATGTTTATGGATGAGACTGGGCCGATGCTGTTCACGTATATGTCCACGTCTATGACCGTTGGTTTAACTGCAAAAGCAGGAGAGAGAGGTATGTTAAGTGCAAGGACACACTACAGGGGGCGCTCCCGTATCTCCGCAATGAGAGGACGGCCCCCTCGAGAGCCTTATTAGTGCTGATTCACACCCGCGGCGGCCCACCCACACCCCGTTGCCATCCCACGTTCGTTTCACTCATCCGATTGCTACCAATTTCCTAGACGTCACGCATCGTTCATATAATTACCTGGCCTGAATCCGAGTTTATGATCACAGACTTTGCTGAAAATCTGGAACATGGAGTTTTCACTGAGGAACAGACTCAGCTCAAAGACCCCCCCCCCCCCCATGAGGAAATATGAGCTGTCAACACACATGCGCAAGCCCAGAAAAATCATGTAAGTAGACTAAATAGTAATAAATTGTTAGATTCTCCATAATAAATCCCAATACAGCAATGAAAGACATATTCATTTACATGCGTTACAAATTCGTAGGTGATTTCTTTGATGCTGCCTTTATATCACGTGTCCAGATTATGAGAGGGAGGACCTGGGTGAGACACTCATGTGGCCATCACTGCTGCGAGGCAGAACCTAATGTTCCTCAATGTCCACAGCCTTGAAAAACACACATAATCACAATAACACCCTGACTCATAAATTGAGTCAAAAAACTGTTTAGCGATTTTTTTTATTCTGGACAACTTACAATTGCTACAACCAGATATTTTACTGGAGCAATTTAGGTTTATAACCCTGGTAAGGGGCTGCAACCTTCACCACCGCACCATCTAGTGTCCATCGATACATCGGTATATCGATATTATCTCACCAGACTTCCTGAAAAACAATGTAGCAAATTTTCAAAAGGAAAATGCTATTAATACAGGTCTGTTTTCACTCTATATAAATCAGAACAGACAGATATTGAGCCAGTGGCAGAGAGAGACAGACTGCTTCATACCACTGTTTGTTCCAGAACCTGTTACCACCGTAAATATACAGTGATGACTATCTACACAATGCCAATCTCTCGGTGACTCCTCTGATATTTGAAGGCCGATGAGGAATATACAATATATTTTACAGAGACAATGACTAGAAGGGAGAGCTTTCAGGATGTGAAATACTGAAAATATAGTGATACTTTAATTAATATAATAATATTAATGTTGCTAAACTTTAAATACAGCCTACGCCCCTAAGGCAAAAAAGACTTGGGTGAGCTCAGCTGGGTGAGTAAACTAATTAAAAGCCTTATCCCTCTTTGATGACTTTTGAGTTGAATGAATCTTCATGATGAAGTCCTCTGGGTCCTTCCTATTTACATTCATGAAACCATGGACTGAAATATTCATTAGTATTATTGTTTATAGTTTTGAGATGCCCCCCCACCCCCCGCGTAGTGGTTCCCTGTTTGCCAAGCTTTGGGCAGGGGGATGTATTCACTGGTACTGTGTAAAGCTGTGTTTGGGTGTAAACCAGGAGACAACGCATATGTGATGATTATTCAGTTCAGCCATATCTTCAGCAAGGGACATTCTGGGATGCTGTCTGGTCACACTGGATTATTGGTACTTAAATTCCACAGTTCCACTTGCAAAGAAAACAGAGAGCACCGACAGATGCTGAGGAATATTTAAATGGGCCAAATAAGGGTCAACCTGTCTGAATTTGGAAATACTCACAGTTGATATAAGCTGCATTCTTTACCAATCAGTAAAGGCTCTCCGGCAAGATGGGATCAGGGTCTCGGTCACCTCACATTTCGATATTGCAGCACTTCATATTCATGTCTGGTTATTCATCCATGAAGTCTCACTGCACTTTCAGCGAGAGTATCCAAATATAAACTTAAGAGCCCTCAAAAGCCGGGTGTAGGTTTAAGGCCACCATCGTGATTCCATCACTTTGCCTTCATTGTTTTGAGTGCTTCAGTCTGGCAGGAAAACATCCCTCCAGATGTATCGGAAAAGAAGCCACAGATTTGCCCTGACCGACGCATGTGAAACAGCCATCCAAGGCTCATCCAATCATTAGCTTTATTATTTCAGCGTGTAAAAATCCATCTTGATACTTACTGCTAGTACTGGTTGGATACTTAATAATGCAGAAATGTTCAGCGCTGTCCAAACCTCAGACACCAGCTATTGTTATCAAATGTCATACACATTACATGGTTCGGTCAAATGCAGTCATTGCTAACAAAGGCCGCACAGAGTGATTATGCCGCTTTGTTATTGATCATTATCGCATTTTGCCATGTACAGCAGCTGCCCTGGCTCGCTCTCAGCTCAAATCCCACTCGGGGCTCTTAACCTGAATAATAGCCGAATAACTGCTCAGTTATACAGAGTTTCCCATCAGCGGATTCACAGAATGAAATCAAGTTAGCCGATGCCAGACGGTGTCCTGAGCCAAAGGGTCTCATTCTGAGGCAACGAGAAAATCAAGAAAGTAATTTCAGGCTATCGGAATGCGTTTCGATAAACGGTCACTCTAGCCCGGATGGGAGATGTTTCACTGACAGATCGCATTAGTTGCGATGCAGGGACGGGGTGTGTTACTCGGCTGTGGCAGCTGAGCAGACATCACTGTGTGTGTCTGGGCTGCGGGGACAACAGCAGCTGGATTTCTGAAAGGGAGGAAATCTCAGGCAAATTTTTTGGGAGGTGTGAGGCACAGTGCTGCCAAAACCAAATCAGAGATCTCCAAATAAATTATGGCCTTTTCATTTCATAGAATGAAGCTTGGGTGCATTTTAAAATTCCATTCATACTTACAAAGCATTTAGTGGGAACATATTAAAGATTTTTTTCTATTTGTATGGAGAGGAATATTCAGCTGAATCTTCCCAGGATTCTTGTTTGTTTGTCTTATTTGTCCCAGAAGTCTGTCTTCATTAAGAGCAACAAAGAATTTCATTCTTTTCAATGACACATTAGCAGCTGGAGGCTATAAGACGGATGGATGAATGGATGGATGGATGGATGGATGGATGGGAGTCTGTCACCAGCTCTGATAATTCTAATAGAGGCCAAACAAACATGTGCAATGTACATGTGCAATGTAGACATATTATTTCTCTCTATCTTACTGGGATCCGTTTTGTATTCTCATAATTCTGGAAGGCGTAGGAATATGCGAGATTCTGCTACTAAGCTCAATGTCTGTCTGCACTCTTGCTGCGTAATACTTCACATTTCAAAAGTCTTTCATCACCTCCACCCCTTTCCAGCAAAATATACCTTCTGGCTTCAAACGCGAGCCCCTCTGTTCTTCAGAAGCACTCCAGATGAACCTCCTAAAAGCTGATGAGATCATGTGACTTCAGCTGGTAGGGGTGACTGCTATTCTTGCTTCGGGTCTCATTGTTGCTGCTTCTGCTCGTAGCCTTGCATTGATTTTAACACTTGCTATTAATATATGCAATGAAAAGCCACTTGAGCTTGTTACAACAAAAATAAGAAACCCAAAGAGACAGGTAAATATAAAATAGGTATCCATTTGTCCTGCGCAGGGTCACAGAGCACTGGAGCCCATCCCAGAACCTACCGGCACAAAACAGGGAATAAGCCTGCATGGGGCTGCAACCCATCACTTTCCTCAATTTCTACATAGCCGGAGACAGATGACTTCACGGCATGGAAGCAGACCACGCCATCCAGCTGTCAAAGTTAACAGCCTTGCCCCAGAGCTCCATATGATCATACAACCATCCACAGGATTTGCCACAGGATGCACAAATAAATGTGGAAGCAGAAGTGGACACAAATATAGATATAGACAACCGAAAGAGCTATTTTGAAGATCACTATCCGCTTCGAGGGAGGCAGATGGGTTACACAAAGAATCAGACTGATCACTCACCCCAGGCCAGCAAGTAAATAGCCCAATAAAACGCAGTTGGTGGTTGTTACGTTGTTGCTCTGTTTAGGTTTAAAAAGCACCAGATTGGTGGGTGGGGGGAGGGGTGGATGGAATGGTGTGTGAGCTCCGCCGCAAATTGGTTGCTGGGTTCATAGCATTATATTACATTAGATTAGCTGTGATTGATTTAAGAGCTTTTATTCTCATAAAGTTCAAGATTTAAGAGCCTCTTGAAAAACATGTCTTCAAAAAATACATTTTATTTTAGAAATAGTAGAGAAAAGAAAAACTTATCTCAGTGGAGGATGCTGTTTGGAATTTAAATGTTTTACTCCTCCTCCCGGCCAAGCCACCCTTGGTCTGATTAAATTATGCTAAAAGAAAAAGAGGTGTTTCGATGCCCTGGGTCACAGTCCTTTAAAGGCAGACCTGACACAAGCTCACCTTTAAGCCTTTTGGGAGCTCAATGGACTGACACCTTTAGAAAAAGGGGGATAATGTGTGGAGAGCAAAGGCAGCTGGAGTTACTGGGTCAGTGTAGAGACCAGTCATTTTCCAGCATTCACCTCTGCCTGATGGTGATGTTGAAGGCACCACTGGTCACCTAGGCTCTCCCTCTGCATTCCTGGTGGACAACTAGTCATCAGCAATTTATACCCAGGATTTCACGCTCAGCTTCAAATATCATTTAAAGCTATTTTTGGGGTCTATTAGTGTTAATGCAGTGCACAGGCCATGCTTGCATGGCTGAATGTACCTCCATCAGTACACCAAACTTGCCTTTAGAGCTCTTCTGGTTTGGGCTGAAGCAGCAATCTTTCATGGACCTCACTCCGGCCTCAGGTCCACATTAGGAAGTCAGTATGTGCTTTCAAACTAGTGAAAAACCTATCCATTTGACTCACAAAATCCCTAGTGTGTTAGAAATATGTATAATCTAGCAATATTTTAATAAATCTATATAAATACTGGTTTCAAAATCCTTTGATCTTGTCCAAAGATTGTAAATCCCCAAATCCTTTTGGTTTCGGTTGCTGACATTCAATCACAAAATAAATGACCCTACTATAAACAGCTCTCTGAACAATAGAGGACATGTGATCTGTTCGATCGCACCAGGAAAAGGTCTAACAGCATGTAATTTCGGTCTGATGTAATATACAAGACATCCATTACTGAGCTAGAAATGTTTAAGCACAAAGTAGAACGGGTGCAGTTTCTGCTGTTGGCCTGTAGATGGCAGAGTCTATGCCAGGAA
Source organism: Mormyrus proboscirostris (assembly GCA_026779585.1). Lineage (NCBI taxonomy): Eukaryota > Metazoa > Chordata > Actinopteri > Osteoglossiformes > Mormyridae > Mormyrus > Mormyrus proboscirostris. The sequence continues at coordinate 2,346,479 of JAODKF010000087.1, read as the reverse complement.
CCCTAGAATCTGCTCTGTAGCAGTTTGTTCTGAGGCTTGCCTGTGGCCCTAATATTCACCTGTCATCTTCCATCCTTTATTACCTTTCATTTCTACCTCTAACTGATCCTTTGCTCACTGATGATTTTCTTCCTTTTGCTAGAATGTTCCACTATGGCTGCTGTCAGTCCTTTGAGTTGACCCCTGGGGCGGCTCAGAGACATAACCCCATCTGCACAGAGGTTACTTGTGTCATGAGAAATTAATTAGGAACCACCTAGCCCTTTGAACACACTGGAACACAATGTAAGCGGATGCATTGCCACAGAAATGTTCTCTGTGTTGGTGTCAAGAAAGACAGGCCAATGACTTACACCAAGAATTCCCAGCATCCTGATCTGACTCGGTTCTGATACATGCAGGGCATCTAAGTAATGAAATTGTGGTTCTTCTGGTACTCTGGTCCAGCACTCCACTGTCAGTTCTGCTCTAAACTTTCACTGCAACTAAGCAGCCAATCAACAAGCAGCAGGTGGATTCCATCTGATGAAGATGTTGTGCAACACAAGCCTCTGAGCAAATGCAATTAAATAATGATGAAGGAAAAGACAGGGGCTGCGATTTTGATAAAACAGACAGACAGCAGAGACTCATTTTTCTTTACTAAAAATGGCTTTTAAAAGACATTTTCAGTTCAACATGTATAAGACTTTCTTTTGTGTGTTGCTTTTCCATTCCTGATTTAAATATCAGTTTTGCACCTTCTGAAGATACACAAAACATTGTCTGTGACAGCCTTCCTTAAAGCCAGGTATTTGAGTTTAATCTCGCTACATATTTCAAGGCAGAGTTCCCAGAGATGTCACTTCAGATGGCAAACAGTGACGAAGGAGCCCTCAGTCCTTATCTTAGGCGTGACGGAGTGTTGATGGAAAATAAAGAATTCTGCTAGATTGTCAAACTTGTGAAACTCCCATTACCACAAGGTTTTCAGAAGAGGAGTCTGCAACATTTGGATTTGTCCCAGAATTAGATCCAAGCTAATAAATCTTTAATGTCTCAGAGGAGGAAACAGATATAGAACGATGGAAAAGGAAAAACTGCACTGAAAATGAAGGGGGTGACAGTGCATTTAATTACAATCCTTCGACAATAGAAACCCCCAGCGGGGGGCATGTAATCTAGGCGAGCAGTGTTTTTGTGGACCCTATTCCCTGTAACCATGGGTGACCTGATTTACCTGTGACAGGGGATGCCAAGGAGACACCGGTGGCAGTTAGAGACGCCAGCTTCAGACCATTTCAATGGCATTGCAGCTGCTGCCAAGGAAATGTGCCGCGTGCAAAATGTCAGCGGATAGAAAGGATCGCGCTGCCATTCTGCCTCAACGCACTGGGGATATGGAGGACTCGATAAAGACTTGGAGGACCTGCGTGTTCAAGAAGGAGAAGACTTCCACGCTTCACAGAGCACACACGCACACACGCATACAGACTTGGATCTGGTGGTAACCGGCGTACCTCCTCTGTCAAGGATGCTTTGCCAAAGAGCAAATCAGAAAGACTACAGAGGATTTAACGTGTTCCAGGGAAATGGAGAAGACATGTACTGGACCAGAAAGTTCTCTGCAAAACTATTTAGATGTATCACCGTGGGAGGAAACATTCCCCTGTGATTTTATACATTGTTAGGAACACGGGTACAGATAGCAACCGGATTTGCCACTTTTTGTGGCCCGATTCATGCACAGTAACGAGAAAATAGATTCCTGGAATTATTTCCTGCTCAATTTGCTAGATATGTGTGCATGCTGATAAAGCAGCCGACGCAGAGCATGAGGCCGGGGAAGATATCTGCAATATCCTTGTCAAGCTGTGGAAGACCAAGGTTTGCGAAGAGAGAGAGAACAAGCAAAAATAAATTGCAAAAGCCAGATATGCTGTTTGTTTGTTTGCTTGTGGTCCATTAGCAAATAATGGTTTTACACACATAATGAACTGTTAAAATGATTATCTAAGCTCTGAACTCAATTCATCTCCTCCTAAAAGTGGCATTTCGGCCTGAGCCTCGGTTCTGCAGTTGTTCCAGTGCTAGAGTAACAAGTTGTAGGTTTTCAAAGGCTTTAGGTAGGCAGCTGAACTACGATTCAGCTGGACCTGCCCACTACTTACCAAAGGAATGGATTATAAATTTAATCTTATAGGATTTGAGTTAATAAACCTACACATATGTCCACATATTCACACTTATATTTTTAGGTTATAAGGGAGGTCTGGCAGACATTTCTGCATTCAGTACAGTTCTTTGTAAATAATCACGCAGCTGTGTAACCAAGATTCTTAGATAACATGAATAACTTTTCAGTTTTCTCACCTCTATTTAACTATGTGAAAAATAATTTACCAAAATGGATACTGATGTTTTTCCTGAAGGATATGGGATCATGAGCGTGCGTCATCGGTCAGTGGTGGACTTGCAGGCAGGATGATTAATGGCAATAGATTGAAGGAGGAAATTGATTTTGTATCCATCAATATCTCGGTGACAGATGGTCAGATATGAAACAACAAAAAGCCTCTAGAGACTGGGGATGGTGCAGAGCACCTCGTTGCTGGGCTCGGAAGATGCCGTCTCAGGTGTTACGTTCATCCACAGGAAGATGTAGATGGAGACCATTGGCAAGTTTAATTTATACAGTACATTGCCATGCATAGGTCAGAGGTCACTCAAGGTGTTTTACAGAAATAACAGAAGAATAAAATACTACAGGTAAAAAGCATAAACGCTAAAGGCAGGGCACAAAATGATAGAGAGAGCTGATAAAATACAAAATCTGTAATTCTGCAGTTAGAATCATATGTTTACAAAGGAAACTCACATTTTTATAGTATTTACACTATCTATGTCATGGAGTGCAAGAGGCGAGCAGGCAAGGGAGGCGAGAGCAGCCGGGTTGTCGGGTGAACGGGGTTTATTAACGAGAACAGACAGGTCGTATAGACAGGACGGGTACTCACACCAGGCATTGACGATGACAGATCTGGGGGAAACTAACCGAGATGCGGACTAAATACACAAGACAAGCTGAGTTTAACGAGCAACAGGTGAGAACAATCAGGCATAAACACGAGGTAACGAGGTGGGCGTGGCACACAGGAGGATCGGACAGAGCTGGGCGTGACAATCTACAGTATGTGAAGTATTATTTGTGTATTATGATTACAATGGTCGACAAAAAAACTTTTTGTTTGATACTAAGAAATTGAGAAGTATTTCTAATTCAGTTTTTGATGCTGATTTCAGATCTGCAATTAAAATTCAGCTATTTCCTTAGTTTCTGAGCTACACATTGCTGACATTTAAGATAATTTGCCATTCGGCACAATTTTTTTAATTATTTTTTTATTTAACTATGTCCCACCAAAGGACTTTACACTGAAGGATTTTACACTGAAAACAAACATCAACACACGTAAAGAGACATGTTACACCATATATACACCTATCCTAACTCACACAAGTGATGTCAGAATGTTCAAAAATGTTTGAGACAATTGTTTTACACTTGTACTGTACATTCGTCTCTCTTTGCAAGAACCAACAGTAGTCTCCTATCATACTGGGAATGAACTTTCCCTGATATCTGCTTTCCATCGTCTTGATATCTTGACGAAATTTACCCCCATGCTCATCGCTGACATCACCAAGATTGGGTGGGAAGAAGTCGAGGTGGGAATGTAAAAAGTGCATCTTACATGACATTTTGGCACCCATTACCTGAAATGCTGTCAACATGTTCACCACAAGCTCAATATAATTCTCTGATCTATAGTTACCAAGAAAATTCTGAACAACCAGCACAAACGCTTCCCATGCTGGTGATTCCGCTGGGTTGAGCTTCTGTTTAAATGCATCATCAAGCATCAGTTGACGGATTTCGGGTCCAACAAAAATGCCTTCTTTGAGTTTGGCTTCACTTTTCTCAAAACCAAACTCAATTCTTAAGTACTCAAATGCATCATCATTTCTGTTCATTGCCTTTACAAAATTTTTCATAAGACCCAATTTTATGTGAAGTGGTGGAAGATTTAAACTGGAGTAGCAGACAGTGCAGCACACGAGGGGCCCAATGCTTTATCTTGGTCGCCAACTTTGCAACCAAAATAATGGTAGTATGCACTTCTAAGTCTGCTGGACAGATTCTTTCGCTGATCTTGTGCAGTAAATTGTCCGCAGACATAACAGAAGTTATCAGGATGGGCCACACAACCTTGCCTGTTCATATCGTCTAAAACAAAAGCAATAAAAATGTCAAAATTCACAGGTAAAAAAGTCAGTACAGTCACTTTTAGTATAAAATTTCAAATTAGTGGTATATTTAATCGATTATAGTCCAAAATGCAATGTCGTGTTACAGAAGCAGTAATCTCCTGACGCTTCACGGCAGCGTTATCGGCAAAAATGTTATAAACACAAACAGACCCATACTGTAACTTAAAAATGGGACGTGATAGACAAAAACGGTTTTCAGATTTAGAGTCAGCATGTGGACTCTGATAAGGTACAGCTGACAGAACTCCAGTAGCAAAATGACTGTTGACCAGTTTTATTACATTCCTGTTTCCGTTGTTAATATCTATAAAATATATGTCAGATAGACATCAGAAATATGGGTGTGAAAGTTACTGTTGAAGGGAAAATAGGGACAAGAATAAGGTCAGGTGATGGAAAGATGTAGATAGATGGCACAGTATTAGTGTAATATGGCCCGTGTTTAGGGGAATGCAAGACAAAGCCGGAATTCTGCGGGAAAACAACTGACAGTCAAGATGGAGTCTTGGGACCAAGCAGCCATTTCTAACCAATCTGTAAGGAGAGCAGTGAAGATGCCGGTGCCGACACTGCAGCCCACATGGGCCAGTGACTCTAAAGCAGCGCATGTATCCCGCCTGATGCAGTGACTGCTGCTTATGAACAGCCTTCTCATTTCAACATTTAAATTAGGGCATAATTTACAGCATTACCCAATAAAGACTCGCCACCTCACAACATTCAGCTTCTGCTTGCAGCGAGGAGAATGAGTCAGTCCCTTTTCTCTAGAACGCCCATAATTACTTTGGATCCCTTATCAAGATGGAGCAGAAAATGGTCCCCCCCCCATTCACTGCGTCAACCACATGCCAGATTACAAGCTTCCTGAATCTCACATCACGGTAAAGCCCACAATCCCAGTGTCATCAGGGTGTGCCCTTTCTGAAGCGGAAACAGGCCTGAAGCTTATGGGCCTGTTCCTTCTGGGCATGGGGATGCCAACAATGTGTGGAAAAAAGAAAAGTAACCATATTTTCTCCTTTGTATCCTGATGTTTTTTCACAAGCTGTGTTGTACCCTTTCTTTGCTATATTGTACTATACCCTTTCTTTGCTATGCTGTACTACACCATTTCTTTGCTAGGCTGTACTATACCCTTTATAAGCTGTACTGTTTGTTTTCCTTGATAGGCTGCATTTTCCTGTTTCTTTGATAGGCTGCACTGTATGGTGTCCTTCATAGGCTGCACTGTACTTTTTCTTTGATAGGCTGCATTGTACTGTTTTTTTGATAGGTTGAACTGTAAGGTTTCTTTGATAGGGTGAACTGTAAGGTTTCTTTGATAGGTTGTATTGTACCTTTTCTTTGATAGACTGCACTGTACCGTTTCCTTAATACACTGCACTGTACCTTTTCTTTGATAGGATGTACTGTACATTTTCTTTGATAGGTTGTACTGTACCTTTTCTTTGATAGGCTGCATTGTACCATTTCTTTGATAGGCTGAACTATAAGGTTTCTTTTATAGGCTGTACTGTACATTTTCTTTGATAGGCTGCAATGTACGGTTTCCTTGATAGGCTGCACTGTACCTTTTTTTTGATAGGATGTACTGTACCTTTTTCATTGATAGGCTGTACTGTACCTTTTCTTTGAAAGGCTGCACTGTAAGGTTTCTTTGATAGGCTGCACTGTACCTTTTCTTTGATAGGCTGTACTGTACCTTTTCTTTGAAAGGCTGCACTGTACTGTACCTATTCTTTGATAGGCTGCACTGTACGGTCTCCTTGATAGGCTGCACTATACCTTTTCTTTGATGGGCTACATGCTATCCTGCTTCTTTTTCATTGGGACATGGCAGTCAATTGTTTAATAGGAAACTGTACCATACATCCCATATGTCCCTGCTGCAGACCTTCCAGCTGTTATACTGTTTATGGAAGCAGGACAACCACAGTCCCAACCTTATTGCTTAGATATGGAAGGCAGCCGGTGTGTCTCATCCCCAGAAACCTCTGAAGCAAAGTGCAAAGTCGCAGGCCACTTAGAAAGTCAGGAAGGTTAAGTTCTTGTATGTACAATGCATTTCACCATTAAATGGATGGCATTCATGGAATAAGGGCTTTGATTTGATTTGTGTGTGACTGGGGGAGTGCAATACCAGTGTTTCCTAGGTTGATGTCATCGGGGTGTCACAAAAATTACTTGAGTCACTGAAGAACTGGAACAGTAAGCCTGTGCTAAATGATAAACAAGCTCCATCCTGTCACAGTCAAGGTGATATGTTTGTGTCCATAGGCTATTAAAAGTGACCTACCCAACAGCTTTACCAGCGAGCCGCATCCATTTTCGATGCACTTATTTCCTGCATTATTCACAAACCATTTGATGGATTAGTTATTAAATTGCTCTTTACATTGGTCACCAGTTGATTTCTCCCATTTAGGTTGTTTCCTGTTTATCTAATTCCTGCCTCAAGCACTAATTTCCTGTTTCATAATATTCTAAAATACTGTGCCGCACTGCATATGTATTTTAGACAGAAACAGAAAAGTACAGAAAAGTAATCAAATGCAATCTAGATAACGCCATGCAGAATTTTATCAAAGTGACAGGAGTTGCTCTAAAATAAGGTGTTTTTCCAATTTCCCAGATACCCAGATATTTTTTTCAACATCCTAAGCTGGAGATAACATTTCGGAGGGAACGCAATTGGCTATTCGGTGGCAATTGATTACATGGCCAAACAAACATCTGTTTGATGATGTCAGATGACCAGGCCATGGTTTCCTGTCAGGAGCAGAATAGCTGGTCTGCCTTTAAGCGAGCTCCTTATAGGGCACTCCTTATTGTTTACCAGCATGTCATACCAAATCAGATATTCACATGACATTTACACCGTGGTTTGCTGTGAACATATATTTGAAGAGCTCATACCTCATTGACCAGCTTCCTTTGTGCCTTCGGCCATTTTCAATAAACAGTTATTCTGTCACGCCAGTCTGGAACCTACTCCTGGGAAGAATTTGATGCAAAGCTGGGTATTGAAGGGGGCCGCTCCATCAAAGAGTACTGCCGGCCTCGCCTGCACTCTCTCAGGAGGCTTCTCTGGGAACACTGCGAATCACTGCACAGTGGGAGGAAACCCACGCCAGTGCAGGGAACAGCTCCCTACACACACACACACACACAGCACTGGGGAGGAGTGAAACCTGCAGGTTTGGAGGTGTGAGGTAGCTGTCTGTGATCTGGACAGGAGTAACTCCAGAAGAGAAGCAAAGATTTAATATGCTCTACCAATGCAAAATTGTCTATGTTGTACACAAAGTTGAATGTTAGGACTTCAGATGATGTAATGCAGGTAAAGTATGTGCACCTTTACACTAAAAAGCTTCTTCCAGATTGTATTTGGGAATTCCTTTCTGTGTTACCACAGCCCTAGTCTAGTAGATGGAGTGACATTAGCTGCTGGCTTACTGATTTCTGAACACTTCATGAAGTGGAATCCAGGAGTAAAATTATTGTAATCAAAGAAATCAGCAAGCAAGGGATAGAAAATAATCGCTGCCTGTACTGGTCTTCAGTCACTCGAAAGAATTGGTGTCAGCAAGAGGGATGAGATTTCATCCAATAAAGAAACAAAGGGTATGATTTTGACAGCACATCTTGGTCTGATGGTTGGCTTTTTAGGAAACAATGTGAGTTATCAAGAATACACTTTGGCCATCTTAAATCTTCATGATGTTATGAAAAAAGACACGCAACCATCTCTGACTACAACTGCTAACACTATTACTGTGAGCCTACGGGAGATGATTTATCAGCAAGAAAACATCTCATGTCCAGCCATGTGCAGATTGCTTGTTAGATATTGAAGCCAAGCTGACTAATGGGGACCTGTGACTATAAAGAAAGGCAGCCAGGCTGGATGTGGGAGTGGCCAGGACAGGACACTGTCATGCAGTAAGTCGTCTGCCTGTACGATGCCTCGTGTTCCTCACCGCAGCGCTGTTCTACCTCCTCATGTCCTTTGATGGCTCATTTTTGTCATAGAATCAATCTTCCTTCTGTTCCCTGCCCCTTAGTGCCTGTGTTCTAGGCCACGGTTGCCCCCCAAGTAGCTGCAATGATAATATTTTCTTCACAGGACCATGACTGTTTCTGAGAAACCATAATATAATAATTGTCCATTATGATGTCATAATAAACCAGCCCATTAAAAAAAGGGTGATCTGTCTTATGACTTCAATGTAAACATAACAACGCCACCCAGCCTGGACATAGACCAGGGCTACACAGTATTCCGATCCATAACACGTTCAACTAATTATTTACTTGAAACTTCTAATTTAACATAGCATTTAAAAAAAAAATACTCAAAAGGGCAAATTTCACCATGCAGCTCCAGTGTGTGAGAAATAAACAGCTTTGATTAGATTAAAGACTTTTACCTGAGAAAGCATAGAGCAGGAACTAGACCCACCTCCTCTATTTCAGGGAAGAACAGCTGCATTCAATTCAATGGGCCTTAACATGGGGGGGGGGTGGGGGGCGGAGAAACAGAAGGGCGAACATGAACAGAACACGATGCACCTCCAGAGCGATGTGTGATTTGATGTCGCCTCCATCGCCGGAGCAGATCCTTGCATACGCTCAGCCTGCTACAACTGACGGCTTTGCCATCGCTGAAGGTGTCTCACCATAAACCCACTATGTGCTCTGCTTAACCTGCGAATGCCTGGCATATCCCACAGCCAGAAAGAGCCACGAGCACGTTTGCGCAGTCCCCGGGCACAGGGATTCAGCAGGGTTCAGTCCGGGGGAAATTCTTGGACCCTAGGGTCAGCTTCCAGTCAAGCCTGGTCTCTTTTATATGAATTTATATGAAATTTGTACAACAATATGAGACAAATTATCAAACGACAGTTTTTCAGGGTATGCTGAGACAAAAAGTGTGGTGTCTGAATCTGCTCTGAACATGGTCCTCAGTGGCCTGCGGTTCTGTTGGTGACGAGGCCCCCTGTTTGCTCGAAGTCACACTGCCACGGTAAACAGATCAATACGGACGTGGGGAGCTGAGGGGCGGCTGCAGAATTGCTCTGACATGCCGTGGGCCAGGGTGCCAGTCCCCATACACTGCGGAAAGCTCAGGAGTCACTCAACATGACAAGTGCGGCCGCCCCCCTTGGTTCGGAAGTGCCGGGTGCGGTTAGCACGGGGTTCTGCCGCAATGCGCGTAGCCCCGTGCGGCCGACCCATTTTCTCAGGCTCCTCTTTTAGCCCGAACAGAGCTGACATAATAGGGCCAGCTCACAGAGTCATTTCAACGGCCTGCTCCTGTTTTTCCCGCTAATCACCCAGCGCTTCATTCGTCGACATTCGCAGGACGACCCCGCGGCTATGGAAGCCGTTATTCGCTAATGGTTTCCCTGAGAGATTGGGGCCTAACCCCTTAGTGTCGCCGCATGCCGCCGTCAGGAGTCACAAGCCCTCTGCGCCGAGACCTTCAGCTCCCACGGACCGATCCCGCCTGACGGCACTCTCCGGGAAGTTCAAATGCAGCGTTCTTTTGAGTAGATGAAGAGGATAATGGAGGCCTTGTTCATAAATAAATAACCCGCTCAAAGGGGTGGCTCTTGTTGTCATGCCTGTAGTGTAAAAAATAACAATCCTCCTGTGAGTTTTCAGGGAAAAGGTCATAGCCAAACACGGGACCACTTTCTACAACTACTCTTGTTTTACACTGCGAATATTTGGTCCCTGGCACAGAGCCTAATGTCATATTAAAATGTTTCAATTACATTAACCATGCTAGTACATTTGGGTTTGGTATTAGATTCTTATCCTCTAATCAAATAGTGTCTAATCCATTAATCTTTATTGATTTGAAATTCATATATAATTCACTTTATTTTCCATTTCAGTGTTTTTGTATATGTTCATTGTTAAATGAAAAGTCGTCCTTCGGTATCAGTGGGGGATGGGTTCCCGGGAAACTTGCAGATACCAAAATCCACGGAGCCCAGCTCACATCCCGCATATATAATGGCAGTGTATCGGCATATATCCTGTACACATCCGCCTGTATACTTTAAATCATCTCTAGATTATTTAAAATACCAAATATAACATAAATGCTATGTAAGTAGTTATATTGCATCGTTTTGGGAATAGTGACAAAAAAAGAAAACTCTGTACATGCACATATCACTAGGGCTGGTCCAAATACCATTTTTTGAGCTTCGAGTATTCGATAGTGATCAACATCGAATATTCGAAGCTTCGGTGGGAGGGGGCTGAATATATTCTTATCTCTAATAAAGGCAGGAAT
>JAODKF010000087.1:2280719-2330319 GCA_026779585.1 Mormyrus proboscirostris | reverse complement strand
ATGAACGGGTAATGGACCTTTCCGTTTGGTAAAATCTTATACATTTTATATGAATAACATAAAGCAACCGAGCACACAGGTGAATAACGGTAACGTCACTTACCACGCACTGAGGACTGACAGAAGCAAAATATAAAGCAGTAATTTGGTTGACATATTTATGAGAAGGTAGCTTGAAGATGAATTTGTTGCGTCGATCTTTCTTTTTCTTCCCAGTTTCAACTGCCAGTTTTTGTCACTCAGAACCAGAGAAGGGGAATCGCGAATACTTTGTAATCCAAAAACAAGTCATGCATCCACGTCTGACGGGTGTTCAGGATTTAGAGCGTCTTCAACACTTTCACATCGCTATTCAAGTCTCAAAATTTAAGCCAGCCCCTAATACACCTTACAGTTGTAACGGCCACCTTGAAGTGCGCCGCCTGATGCACGGACATAGTGACGTTTTCTAAAGCAAGAAGACCAACTTCCAAAGTGGGAAATCTACAAACCTCCAAATGCATTGTCCAGAAGCTCGATATCTTCACATTACGTCACATTTTGCGGGGACGGCATTCAGATATATTACCAACAAAAGGGATTTGTCCTATGATCCTTGTCTACGTACAGGCTATAGAAACGCCCGCCAATATCCCTCGTCGCAATAACCCGCTTGTGCCGATGACATTTCATTAGTTCTTGTTTTTTCCATGCAGACTCCCACGGCTTTACTGAGCCTATGAAATGCAGTTTTCAACAGGAGGTGTTAACGACATTAGTCTCCAAATACAAACAGAAATATTTGTTGAATTTATTTTACTTTTACATCATTGTTCTAGAAAATAAAATATCAAAGACCCCAATCAAATACTGAGTTGGTGGGTAATTAACTAAGGGTTAAAATTTGATTTTTGTTTTATTAAAGAAATCCCTTGAGCATATAATATCACGGGACGGTTCGTATCAACTGTACATGTACACACTATTTACGCACTAGGTTATACGGTCTCTGTGTTGTAACACACAAATACTAGGGATGACCAGGCACATGTTTTGGTAGTATCCTATACAAGTCAGTTTCCAAAGGGATTAGGGGAAAGCAATATAATCTTCGTGGATAGAATATGCCAGGCGATCAGATTAAGGCAACAAACAGCCAACTTCAGTCCATTTAGTTATGAAACGCAATAAAAAAATTAGAAACCGTGTCAGCAAGCCGTAATTTTTTGGGCATTTTGACTATAAACATCTCTTATAGAATTAAAAATGCAAATATATAATATGATTATATATCATTTATATAATATAAATTGCGTATTTATTTCTTTGACACGTTCCTATTTTCAGGACGATGGACAGAGATGTTCTCATGTTCTCCACTAATAATCAAGGACCTCAATCATTACAAGGTTAACGACGTTACACTGCCATCACAGAAAAATACTACAGTATTTAAGTATCCAAAGTTTGCAAAAGACCTACTATATGTACTTACTTATTTCAACGTGGTACTAAATAGCATTTTGTTGTGTTGACATTGACCCTTAGGTTTTTGAAGAATTTGGTTTTTAGGTAACATTACGGAATATGAGTAACAAAATATTCTTTTTTAATTCGATCGTGTTATATACTTTTGCTATATGATAGCTTTAAAAAGAAACAATGGCAGACGCCTGTAAAGTGCCAGTACATGCATGCATATCAGACTATCCTCTTGTGGCTGATCGGAGTAATGCGCACGTAGAGGCACAGACGCGGAAACTCTCATATGTACAGGGCCAAATCGTTATTTCTAAGGTAAATTAGGTTACCTTTCAGTTTCAGGGGTAAATCAATTGCTAATTACTGAGCAGCTCAGAACCTCGCGCTCCATGATGGACCGGAACCCCCAAACGCGGTGTATGGTTAGCAAACACCGGGAGTGCGTGCACGGATTAAAGCTTGAACCGCTTTGTTGTTAAAACGCAAGACTAATTCAGAGGAATCTTTCATTTCTCTTTTTAAAAGCTTCTTGTTGAGTACATAATTACGGTTATATAACAAATAAAAACCAATGAAGAATTTGCATCAGAAGAGGAGATTAGTATGTTAGTAGGTCCCTCGTAGGCGAGGCGTGCGTACCTACCAAATCCGTCACCGTCTTCTCCACACGGTCTCCAGCGTGGGAGTTTGCCAAGAGGCACGATGTGTTACCAGACAGCAGCTGTCAGGATATAGGTCAAGTTTATCAGCTCTAGCTGAGAGCGAGCTCAACCATGCAACTCAAAAACCCTCAAAAAGTTCGGGACAAAAATACTCCATGCAACCACGTACCCTTAGAAACTCACCTGTTGTTTGGGTTGATGACTCCTGGTGGCAGGTTAATGCTTGAAAACATCAATTATATGCTCCTGTTTGCTCTGATAGCTCTTCTCTGGTGAATTTTTCCATATTAATGAGTAGCAATGTAGCGATAAATATATTCACATAAATAAATTTATATGAAGGGGTTTGTGACAAATAGTGATGTGTCATTGGAAGAGATGTCAAAACAAAGGGTGACATCACCGTAGTACATTGATGAACATGTGGGCCATGCAAAGCAAATATTTATGTTTTTTTTCTTTCTTTATGAAGTATCTGAGCAGAAAAGCTGTCCTGTAACAGAGTGAGCCTCTGTCTGAAAAAAACATCCTCTTGAACTTTTAAATGTCTGTGCAGTCTTGATGGGAAATTATCCCTTAGAATTTACTGATATCAGGCTCTATTGTCCAGTGAATCTTTATTTCACTTTCCTCATGTCAGATTATTAAAAAAAGAGAGAGAAAGTACAGTTTATTATATTTAGCAAACATTATTATACCAATCCTTTGTGCTTAAATGCACAGACACAAATGAACATAAAGAGCACTAGCCAACACTGATGGTCAAGAACACCAGTGAGCTCCAGTTGTACAGTATCCTGTGGTTTTGGAGCGTACCAAAAAGCCCAACCGGCACTCCGTCGGTATTAGAACAAAGAACATTTGAAAGGATGGCTCACACCAGAAAGCCATCAAACCTGTAAATGAAACTGGGGCAGCTTGGTAAGACTGGAAGGATGCTTTGCCGAATGCCAACCGGACTCCCAGCATGCACTGCAGGAGAATTTTGCTGAATTGAAAAGCAAGCAGAAATAAACCTGTGAAAAACAGCTGGATGCCAGATGTTGCTGCTGTGCACAACGAGAGGCGGATTATCTGTCCCTTCCTGCTAAAAGAGCCCCACCCCATGTGTGCATTTCCAGAAATCTGGGGTATGGACCACAAGATCCCCCCACTCTCAGTGAGGCCTCCACTGACACACAATATCCACGGGATCCTTAGGTGGGCTATTTGCCATATGACAGCTCACATTAGGATAGACTGTGTGATAACCTAATGTGCAGGATGACCTTAACACTTCTTGTTTGGCAATTGGCACACAAACACACATATGTTCAGTAGATGTAGATCTTTTAAGGTCATTGTTAGCTAACCATGGCTGTCTGGATATCTGGGATTCATTTGGGATCCATTATGTCTCAGGCTAATATTCGATCACACGCACGAAACATGTCCCTGTGAATACAGAACATTTTTGGCACCAGTCTGCTTGTCCATCCATGCACAAAGGACTGAAGGCCACAGCCACCAAACATATCATTCATTTTATTATTGCTTTTGTCACATTATGCTCCAAATGAAAGCTGCACATTAGTGAAAGTAACAATGCATGTCTCAGAAAACGCCCAAGTCTGTACATGTCCAAGAGGAGGGATGGGACAGAAAAACACAAAGGTCACTCTCCTGTATCACTCTAAAAAGTTGATGGCAAAACCGCAAACCCCCCCCCCCCCCATGTTAAATGTCTAATGAAACTGTGCAGGGCAAAGGGTCCTGGGAGGGGGCTGGCGCTGGGTGGGACTTCCTCTCAGAATGGACATCTTGGATTAGGAATGCCTTCTTAGTCTGACATTAATTAGCCTGGAAGCCCAATCCCAGAAGCATGCCTGTGGCGGAGAAAGGGGGGGGGGGGTCTCCCCTGGCTATTTTGGCTCCCCATCCAAAGATCAAGTCAGTGACTGGCTCCCCCATCTGGGTGTTGCCAGTACTTCTTGCTGTCTGGTCTGACCAGCCCTCAGAATCCGGCAGGTCCTGCTTCGGCACAGACGGATTGCAGTGACAATGTTAGGTGCCCTTTATGGAGACTTCACCTCGGTCTGGAAAGCCCCCATGTCGATTTTACTATCAAGCAGTCAAAGGAGTACTTTAGCATCACCAGATAAACTGACTGCAATGATACATGTATCTACAGTAAGGAAAAGCATTGAAACTGACGTTTAGTAAGCAAATTAGCATTAAAAGGCAGAGCATTACATCAATATAGAAACAAATTAGGCTAATAATTACTCTGCAGCCTGGAAACTACGGTGATCAAAGAGGGGCCAGTTCAGTCGAGGAAATCAATGTCAGACATTAATGCTTTCCGTAGGCAGATTTTAGTCAAGATGCCTTGTCTGCACAATACAGGATAGGCCACTGTGTGCTCTCCTCTGGGCTTGTGCTGTCATGTTCCTGACCGCAGAATGAATATGTGGGCGTGTGTGTATGTGTTTATGCATATTTACAAAGAGGAAAGTCAAAACCACAGCGAAGGATTATATGTAAACAAGTCCGCAAAATCGTACCTAGGAGCTTAATAACAAAGTCATCAAACGTGGATGCTCCTTACCCCTAAATAATTAAACCAAACGTTGCATGAGGACAGACATGGAAATTACAGACACAGGAGGAAACTGCAGGAAAGTCCAGTGTTACCTTTTGGTGGGGGGTGGGGACAAGGGTGCTGCTCGCAGGGAGGGGGGCATGTTCCATAGCTGCTCTTTAAGCTGTGTCATTCAGTTTCATATTCCGCTCTTAAATAAGTGAAGCCGCAAGCCAGCGTCAGTAACTAAAGCAGGGGCGTTCTGTCGAACGGCGTGGTATAAAATGTTTGCATAGCGTTTGACTTGCTTTACCTATGCTTCCAATGTGACCCATTTTTTTCACAATGACTAAGATGTACTGTATGTGTCAAATGCTATGTGGCCCCATCACCAGGGGTGTGACATTAATTGGCAATGATGACAATTCACGCTGGGATGAACAGAACAGATTCTTCCAGAAAAACTAATCAACTAATATAAAGTAGAAATAGTCAAGGCAGACATGGCATTTCATGCAATTTATGAAAAAAAAAAGTTCTCACAACTTATGACTAGAGCAAGTCTTCAGTGCTTGACACTGGTTTCTATGGTAATCCAGTTTGTGGAACAATATGGCTGAAGTCGGGGGGGCTAGAAGCTGTGAAGCTTTATGTGGATGACATAGCCCCATTGACCACCGTCTCTCGGTTGAGGTATGTGGCCCAGTAGACCAGGTTGAAGGTCCCAAAGAGAACCGGGAACACTATCCTGGACATCTTGTCAATCTTGCTCACGCTGTTGTATGTCTTCTTGGGGTCAGGAGCCTTGGCCTCAGCGGACTTCAGGGGCACGGAGGTGCTGTTGGAGATGGTGGCGATGGCCGTGTCTTTGGTGATGTTGGCCGTGTAGTTGACACCTCCGGCTGAACAGGCATTGTTGGGCTTCTTCGATAACGTCAGTGGGTCCTTCTTCTGCAGGAGGACAGACGTAGCATGTCAGCAGAAACCAGCAACAGGCTGCTCTCCTCAATTAACAATGGGAACACAATGGTCTGGATGGGAGGGGGAATCTCCGCAGCTTAGAAGGCTTACATGGCCTCTGTCACACTTTTGTTTTGAATAAAGTGTCTTTTAGGCAACTATCTGACATAATGGGACCAAGATTGCTGTAACACACAGACTTTGTCAGATGGATAAGACAGATTGCATTGAGTAAGAACAGGCAGAAATAAGCTAAATGAAGACATTGGGCATGTAATCTACATGCAATATTTTGACAATGAAAACATATTTTCATTATTTGGTTTATCTTCATGTGAAGCAAGTTTTTAATATAGATTTTTAGCTGCTGGGACTGGGAGGTCGCAGGATACTTTATGCTTGTTTTATCATTACTTATCTTTCCTAATATATGTGTAATATGACGATTTCTACAATTTGCGACTGTTTCTTCTGTTGGAGACAAGATCGATGAATCTTAATGCAGGGCTGCCATTAATGAGATTTTACATTTTACTTTTGGCATTAACATGCAATGTTTACCAGTCACAGGGAAGTGAACCTTCAGCCATATGCTTGTTAGTTCAGGTCCTTAAGCACCACGGTTCCTGTTGACCCACGACATGTGATTTGTGTGTATGTTCAGTATACATTGTCCTGTCACAGTGTGAAGAAAGAAACCTTGCACTTCTACTCACCCAGAGTTACCGCAATTCATCAACTATGGATCTGGTGGGGTGGGTAGATACTGCCAATCAGGAGTCTCCATGTTGAGGGTATGGAAACTAACACCTGACTTCTGCCTAACTGGGGGCCTCCATTAACAATAAGGCAGCTAACCCTGGACTTCTGACAAATCAGAAGTCTTCAAGCTGAAAGGCAGAAACCAACCTTGGGCTGCTGGGCCTCCATGGCCTTCTTCCCATCCCAAGCCCAGCTCCTCTTTGTGAAGTAATTGACAGTGGCAAACTCAATCAGCGCTGAGAAGACAAAGGCGTAGCATACGGCGATGAACCAGTCCATGGCGGTGGCATAGGCCACCTTGGGCAGAGAGTTGCGGGCACTGATGCTGAGGGTGGTCATGGTCAAAACTGTGGTCACACCTGGGGCAGACCACAAGGGGGCAATGTTACAAACAGATGCATGTTTCAGTCCATGAACTCACCAAAAATATATATGTGTCTCAGATTCTATATCAGCATGCACAATGGCGCCATACCTAAACCCTGCTCTTTATTAATGACGGAAATCTGACAGAATAAAAAAATTCAATTTCTTCTCCAGTCGATCCTCGTTTCTATTTTAATGAGCATTCAGATGCCTCTAGGCAGAATCAATCAAGAGAAGACAAACACTGACTTGACAAATGGAGTGAATGATGTCTACTGATCCCGGTTTGGATCGGGTTCAGAGGAATATGTTCGGAATCCTGCTGGAGAGCCCACATCAGGGACTGATAAATCCGAACCATGAACACACTTAAATTTTTTATGACTTAATTAAAGTTCATCTTGGCTGGAATTTACAGCGACAGTTAAATGCAAGAGGACGCCAATAATTATTGTGCAGGAGAAACCATTTAATTTTAGAACAATAACACAATTGCTCTGGATGATGCTACATTTGGGGCTGTAGTGTCACTGCTGATGTTGAGGGTACTGACCGAAGACGGTCCTAGCTGGCACAGACTCTCGGTTGAGCCAGAAGGACACCTGGGACAGAATGACGGTCATGAAGCAGGGCATGTACGTCTGGATCACGAAGTAGCCTATCTTCCTCTTCAGGTAGAAACGCGCCATCATGACGGTGTACTGGCCTGGGGGCGAGAGCACAAGATCAGAAGGACAAGAAAAAGGCCCGAAAAGCAGTGTTTAGGAAGGAGGGCGTCCTGGACGGAGAGCATCACATCAACCAGGGGCAGAGACCAGACTGGACCCAGAGAGCAGGCATGGCTGCTGCATCTGCCTCGGGGCTGATTTGGGGGGGCTTGTTTAAGAGGCTCATTTGGGGCCTTGTTTGGGGGCTTGTCTGTGGGCCTCATTTGGGGGCTTGTTTATGGGCCTCAATTGGGTCCTTGTTTGGGGGCATGTTTAAGCAGTTTTGTGAGTTCAGGATGAGAACTAAATAAAGGGCATTTCTCAGTAAGTGTACTTGTTTTCTTATTGCCGAAGACCAGTTCCAATACTAAGAACAGAAGTACAGAGGATGGTAAAAATCCCCGGATGTTGTTCTTGCCCCAACCCAAGGGTGCTTTTCCACCACATCAGGGGCTACACTTTTGGTACTTCAAGAAACCACCAAAAGTATGGTACTTCAAGTTGTGCTTTTCCACTGACGTAAAAACTGATACCAACGATGAATAACATCACAACATGAGGCAGGTATTTTGTACTGATTTTAAAAAAATGACTACAGTATATCATACAGCTTGGCGATGTGCAATATTAAAACCAGCATCGCATGTCACTCACATGCAACTCTCACATTGCTAGTCAGCTAGATTAAGATCAGGCTGTTTATGACCTTCAATTCCGTATGGACATTATAGTGCAGGGAGTTATAGTTTCTCTAAAACATTTTAATTCTGTCATAGGAAAAAAACCTAGCAAGTTATGCAATTTTAGTGATTATTCCTGTTTAGGATTATCTAGTATTTACAGTTTATATATATCTAGTATATATAAAAAAATCAGTTTAAAGTTTACCACCGCTGCTTTTGCATGAGCGCTGCATGAATTCTCCGAGACAATCATTTTCATCCTTGTGTCATGCTCTGTTCGTCATGCCCTCTCGTCGACTATGCCCCCTCGTTAACCCCATGTTCATCAGCTGTTTTCTGTTGCCTGTCATCAGTCCGTTTGTATTTAGTCCGCGTTCCAGTTTGTTTCCCGAGTCCTGTCATTAACATTAACTCTGTTCTGTGTTTCTCCCGTAATAAAGTCTGTTGTCCGTATCCACGGCTCCCTTTGCCTGCTTCCGGGATGGGATACCTAACAGAATGACAAGACTCCAAGAAAAGACGCCTCCCTTCAGTGAGGCGGAATGCCTGTAACTTTTGGACGAGATGGAATACTGGCTCGTGGAACCCAAGGTGAGGGGAGACCCCGCAGCACGAGCCGTCGCTCTCTGGTCAAGGAAATTCCTGACACAGTTCTCCCCTGCCAAAGATCCGTACCTCACAGCAGAGGTTCGGAGGCATTTAACCCGGCTGAGGAGCTGGGTAGCCGAGGACATGATCCAGCAGGCAAGAGGAGATTATAGTCTTCATCCTTTTATTCTATGTGAGCTGCCGGACCTCGCTGCTCGTGTTTAGGGAAGAGAGAAGCGGGGAAAGTGGCGAGGGAGAGTGTGGCACGTTTCCATAGGGGCGGTCTCCATCTCCATTATTCTCCCCGCGGGATGCTGAGAGGAATCCGACCAGACATCGCCTGCGCCTGGCGCCCACATACCTGTTGTTGCTTCGCCTGCGCCCACCACCTGCCTGCCTGTTGCTACTTTGCCTCCGCCTGGCGCCCGCCTACTTGTTGCTGCTTCGCCTGCGCCTGAAGCCCGTCTGCCTGTTGCTGCTTCCCCGGCGCCCGAAACCCGTCTGCCTGTTGCTGCTTCGCCTGCGCTGAAGCCTGTCTGCCTGTTGCTGCTTCGCCTGCACCCGAAGCCCGTCTGCCTGTTGCTGCTTCGCCTGCGCCGAAGCCTGTCTGCCTGTTGCTGCTTCGCCTGCACCCGAAGCCCGTCTGCCTGTTGCTGCTTCGCCTGTGCCCAAAGCCCGTCTGCCTGTTGCTTCTCTACCCTCATGTAGCAGACTCCGGCCAGGACCTCGGCCATCCATATCCAGGAGGGGGAGAGGTCACTTGTGCATGTGTTCCTGCCTGCCCTGCCCCCTGGCTTGCCCTTGGTCCTTGTGGAGGTCGCCTACGGTTCCTCCTCCGGTGACTATTCTGCCTTCTTCGGCCCCGCCTCCATCGACTCTACAGCTTCCCCCTCTCCGACTCATGAGTCACCTATGCCTGGGCCAGCTGTGGCTGCACCTTTGCCTGCCGCGGCTGCTGTTCCCTCCTCCCCTCCGCCAGTGTCCCCTTTGTCTTCCTCCTCACCTCCTTCGCCTATCCCTCCATCTGCCTCCTCGCCCTCTTCGTCGTACTCTCCTGCTCTTGCCTCGTCATCGCCGAGGGTTCCTTCGGCTCCAAACTGCCCTCTCGTTGACCATGCCCTCTCATTAACCCCGTGTTCACCAGCTGTTTCCTGTTGCCTGTCATCAGTCTGTTTGTATTTAGTCCGCGTTCCAGTTTGTTTCCTGAGTCCTGTCATTAACGTTACCTCTGTTCTGAAGTTACCTCTTGCTTTATAATTACCCTAATATTTATTACAACAGAAACAGATTGCAATAATAGACTCCAGGACCCCAGGTACGGCAGACTCAGCCAATGCTGGGAGATACATTACTCTTATACATTTTTCCTTCAGTTTTCATAACCATGGCAACACATTCCCTAAGCCACCAGGGTATGTTTTATCTCCCCATCTTCACATTGCCTGTGATAACTGGCATCACTTGAGCATTCATCCATCTCCCAACCGCTTATCCTTGCTAGGGTCATGCAGCGGCCTGGAGCCTCTCCCAAGCAGAGTAGGACATTAGCAATAATAATTATAATCAAAATTAATAATAATATTCATCACCATCATCTTGATCACTATAACCACCATCATCATTCTTTTAATTATCATTAAACATGTAATTTGGGATCCTGTTGAACCTCAACTGACATCTCCAATGCTGACTGGAGATAGAGATAGGATGAATAAAAATAAGAAACTATATTGTTAAACCACCACAAATTCAGCTTTTGCTAAAAAATTTAAAATAAATAAACAAACAAGCACATGAACAAACAAATAAACATGCCAGTCATGGGTCTGGTCCCCTCCCCCCACTTTCACATGGGGTAACAGCATGAGGGGTATCATTAAGGACTGTGGGGGGGCATCATATTCTGACAATCAAGAAAAGATTATGGCAGAGTTTCCTGGAGCCCCTACTGAGGGCTCGCCGATGGCTGCTGCTGCTTTCTCCCAACAAAATCGGATTTCTGTGGCCTGTTAATCCCCCGTTGCAATCTGCATCCTGCTGCCTCCCCCCCCCCACCCCATGTGAGCCCCACCTCCTTTTCCTCATTTGCCTGGAGCCGCCTCTGACTGGGCAAACTTCACACGTAGTTCCTCCCCTGAGATTGAAGGAAGAGGTCCAGCAGAGAAACTTGCAATACTTTAGAGTTTTTTTGGGCTGCCTGGCAGTCATATCTTCTTTGACCATGTGTCCCTCCCCCTTGTGGCAATGACTAGCCCTCGCTTCCCCTGCCCTCCCCCGGAACTGCCACGGGCTGCTTCCTGAGCCTGGGTCACGCGCTGTCGAACGCCGGCCACCACGAGAGGATCCAGCATGCCCATCTGGTGGATTTTACTGCTGGGGATCTGCAGCAGCCATGGGGAGCTTCCATTCATCTCTGAGAACAACGCAGCAATGCTGGTGAACTGGTAAGTGAGGCCGATGCTCGGGGTCGGTCATGGCGAAAGCTTGAAGGGCGCCGTCCTGGCAGTGTGACCTGAGGTTTAGGTGCGGGGCCAGTTCTACCAGCAGCACTCTGTCAATAGGAGGCAATGAGTTACATCAGTAATGAAGAGGTCTCTGGTTTAATCCGTTTTATATATAGTCTGGAAAGTAGATCCCACCGTCAGATTTGCTGAAAATAGCCAACCTGTTCCAGCTTTCCTCAGTTGTCAGTTTCTAATCGATCTATTCTTGACGTTGGCACAGAAGGCTTGCACTGCAGATTAAACTAATTAAATCCAAGCCCACAATGGCTGTGTTGAGAGGTGGGGAGGGGGGTGACATAATGCGGGGATGCAGAACAATTCTGTGAAGGCAGCTGCCCACCCAGATTAAAAAATGTAAACAGTCCATGGAATCGTGGGTAGGCTTTTCTGGAGTCTCTCGTGCTCCAGTTCTCTCCTAAGCAGCAGACCGCACACGTAGCTTGGTGCTCCCCATGCATTTCATAACCTTACAGCAGGAAGATAATGCAGCACTGCTTTATGTAAGAGAGCGGAGCAGATGCCTTACAGGGCATGTGTGATGGCTGCGTTATCCAGTCCTGAGCTAGTGACATCACTCTCAAAATGTACAAATGATTAGAATTTTTTGCTTGGATTACCACAGAGTCCTGATAGCTGAAGGCTGGGATAAGCGTGTCCCCCCCGGCAATGTGTGGGCTCTCTTGTTCTCAAATCCTGGAGATTTAATTACTGTCTTCATCTGGCTGGATTGAAAAACATTCCTTTGGATTCTGCTGCTGGGCTGTTGTCTTTCACAGAAGCAGATGGATTACAGAGCAAATAAACATACATTCATACAAACATTACAGTCACAATAAAACTTTGGAGGGCAAGAACACATGTAGAACCAAATATGACATGTGATGTGACTCATGGCCCGACACCAATGGCCGACAGTAGCCTACCCCGGCTAGTGAAGATCTCCTCGGTGCCAGCAGTCTGCCCAATGAGGTGATACTGGTTTAGTCGGGAGCCATCCTCGGCCACCACCACGGACTTGGCTGCTCCCAGTGTCCAGGTATATACCACCTCAGAGACCGGATAGGCATCTGCGAATCACAGTCAGAGGCAAACAACGGTCTAAGGCTACAATAATCTCACAAGAGTCAAAACAAACTTCAAGGGATCTTTTCATCGTCTTTTGATCATTTCAGAAATCCAGCTAAATACAGAACTTCAGACCATTAGGAGCCTGGCTGTAATAAAAAAAAAATGCATGAGTAATGAATAACAAAGTTTAATGGTCACCCATTAGGTAACACTTAGTCACCATTACAGATAACCAAGCATCTACCTACCAGACCACGCCAGCTTCTTTTCATGAAGTTGGGGGCATGGATTTACCTTTTCAGAATTTGTTAGTCACAGGGACAGGCAACTGGGCACCCCGCCTCCCCATAAAGATATCCCCAAAGGGCATGTCAGCGCAGTATGTGCAGAAACAACTCTTTCAAGTGCATTTTTGAGATAACAAATGCCCATAAGCCCCCACAGTGGATGTCTGTCTCGCCTACTGCACCAACATTCACCTGTTTTTGGGGCGGGGGCTGAAGTCGGTATCGCCAAATCTCCTGGAGAAAAAAAAGAAATGGGAAGGCTGCTTACGCTTTCCTGGGGGTTATTAATGCCCGTGTCCTTCCTGTCAGCTTCCTTCACCGTGATTAATATCCAGCTCTGGGCCCTGGGATAGAGGCTGCCCTCATGCCCAAAACAGCAATGCTTCTCGAAACTGGACACTTTTCAGAGCTGTTGTACCCCATAGGCTCTTATTCCAACCCCAACATCTATGAGAATCCCAGTGCAAACAGGATTCTCCATCAAGGTCCCTGCAGGCCTGCCCCAGTCTGCAGCCACAGCCAGCGGTGAGGGCCTCCAGCATCCCAAATCCCTGCCTCGGTCTGTGGACTGAACACACTCGGCGTGATGGCCACCTCACAGACCAAAAGCTTCAGCAGAATTACATATACGAAAAGCATATGTCACTGTCATGTAAGTAAGCTATGGGCTCTCTTGGTCTTCAGGACAACCTTTGACTTGAGGCTTTGGAAGTCCTGCAGAATACAGTAAGTGGTGGAACCACACCAAAGCAGACTTCACGAATGCTGAATGTTCTCTAAAGCAGAGTTTCTCAATCTGATCTATAGTCCATGTTTTTGCTCCTTCCCAGCTCCCACCAGACCAAAAATGTGGACTGTCTGGAAGGAGCTGGGAAGGAGCAGAAATGAGGACCGTATGGGGGTCTACAAGTACTGGGTTGGGAAACACTGCCCTAAGCCCAGTGCACTTTCAGCAGTACACTGTACATTCCAGAAAGGCCATTTAATGAAATTAAATGTCTGAAACTGAGTCAGAGGACTTCTGTGATGTTTACGAGGGCAAGGTGACCAAATGCACAGTAAGAGATACTTGGCAACTGTTGCCATAGTGACACAGACTTGCAGTGGCTCAACAAAAAGACCCCCAACAAGAACCATTCTGCTAGAGCTACAGACGCAACTGCAGCTGCCAAAAGCGTTCCTAGCATCTGAGAAAATTTAGTATCCTAGCATTGTTAATGTCATAGCATTGTTAATGTCAGAGCATTAATTCAATTCAATTTTATTTGCATAGTGCATTTTCACAACATAGCATTGTCTCAAAGGGCTTTACATTATCCCTACCCCCAGTGAGCAAGCCAGAAGCCACAGTAGTAAGGAAAAACTCCCTAGAAGGATGAAACCTCGGGAAGAACCAGACTCAAAGGGGGAGCCCAACCTCCAGGGGCCGGCAGAGGAAGTCAAATGCGTCTGAGCCTTGATAGCATCCAAGCAGCATTAGCGTCTTAGTGTTGTTAACAGCTGAGTGTTGTTGGCGTTCAGGCAGCCTTAGCATCCTAGTGCTGTTAGCATCCGGGCAGCCCTAGCGTCCTGGAGTTGCATTGTTAACGTCCTATCATTGTTAGCGTCTTAGCATTGTTAGTGTCTGAGCGTTGTTAGCATCTGAGCATTGTTAGCATCCGGGCAACATTAGCATCCTAATGTCATTAGAGTCTGAGAGGCATTAGTGTCCAAGAAGCATTACCTTTGATTCCAGGTGAAGACAAATAGTAAAATCACATCTTGTATCGCGTGAGGAACACTCGACACACTGTGCAGTCTGACATTCCCAATTAACCAGAGAAGAAGTTTGGCTTTCACAGGACCGAAAATTAAACATAATTACTTTTACAGCAATTATCTCTCAAGCTTCAACATGTTATTACCATAATTCTGTTTGGCCTCTGGTGCTTTTCTGCCTCCCTGTTAAGTTATTCTTTTTATTAAAGAATAATTATCTAAGAGTTCTATAATTATGCAATAATTATGTAATCTTCAATTAAGTTTGTTTACTTTTTTTCTTCAGACAATCACTATTCTCATTATGTGTAATAAGGGTCATTTTGTTGGCTACATAAACTCAAATTATGGCCAATATATTGACTCATAATTCAGCTGAAATCATGTGATGTCTGAGCCTCTGTAAGACAGGGGGTTCTCCTAATGAGTTTCCATGCTTGTTTGTTTTCTCTTATCTCTCAGCTGTCCTCTCTGACTCTCATCCCGCCTTTTTACCCAAACCGTTTCAGGGTTCAAAGCCCCCTGGGTCCACATCACCTTCTAACCCCCCCTCACACTTTTTAAAAACGTGACCTAAATGTTCAGCCCTCTTAAGTTCGAGATTACAGCTGTGTTCCCTGTTTGAGCCTGAAGTCTCACCTCATGGCCCAGCTGGTGAGCACACAATTATATTAACTGTGAGTGTTGGGCTTCCTGTGGACGACGCAATGCCATGCACGTTTTGTAATAGTTGAAGGTTTAGAAAAATATTATGCATGAAAAAAATTAAGAAACATGTCATAGTAATACAAGGTTTCTCTTCTTTTTGGCTGGGGGGGTTCTCTCCCTTCCCTATCGCGATCAGGCAGAGTGCACTGTCTGCTGCGTTATGTGGACATGGACTGTCTCCTCTAAGTGTGTTATGCCTGCTCAGCGAAATCTGTGAAGCGCGTGACAGCACACACATGGGAGGAAGAGGGACTGTGCGTCTGTCTGTGTCTGGCCCGTGTCATGCTGGGTATGTGCAGTACAGGAGGTGAAATTTTTTGGTCATTCCAGATCGGGAGAAATTTCAGAAATGGGTAGTGAATGTATATATACTGTACGTACAGTAGTATGCAAAGGGCTTAAGCAGTCAAAGAAAATTGTGTTTAAATGATCTTCATGCTTCTGTAAAACTAGTATTGTATAGGTAAGACTGAGGTTATGTCTGTCATTGGAAGACCAACGGTCATTGTTGACACACCACAGCACAACGTGTCCTCTTCATTTAACCCATATGTGACATCATTACATAGCTGGGTGCAGCTAATTCAGCACCTAGGGGGCAGCGCTTGGGGACGGTACCTTGCTCAGTGGGGTCTTGTTGATTGGAGATTTGAACTTGCAACCTTCCATTTACAAACACACTTCCCTAACCAATAAGCCACCAAGGCCCACAAGTCATATGACTAGAAGAATAATCCTCTCCTAGGGGGGGCTCCCCAGGCAATTTCATAAATTTCACCACCAGCTCAATGAATTAACTAATTTAATGTATTAAATAACTTGATATGGCACCGATTAGCCAGATGAGTCATACCAGCTATCAGGTCAAAAAATACATGGCTGTGTTGGATGGCTGATGCAAAAGATTGGGGTGACTTTAGGAGAGGTTTTGAAATGCCTGAGCTGACACATTATCGAAATCGATACCTCATCAAGTTATTTAATACATTAAATGAGTTAATTCATTGAGCTGGTGGTGAACTTTAAGAAATTGCCTGGGCTGCCCCCTCCCAGGAGAGGATTATTCTTCTAGCCAACTGACTTTTTGGACAACAGAAGAAATTCTGGTTCATTTTGTTTGTCATTTTGTATATTTTCTAATGTTAAATTGCATTTTTCTGAAAATATATGCACTTACTACCCAGATGAATAGCTTGAAACATTTTCTTTAACTGCTCAGACTTTAGCACAGTGCTGTATATAGACTTGATTGGTTGAGTGGTGCTGAGCTACAGTTCCCAAACCACTTACGCTGTCACTGAGGTACCACCGGGTGTAAATGCCATACAGGTATATAGAATGGAATACAAGCCCTCTTAATTGCCAGTCTGGAGGAAAGCTTCATGCTTCTCTGGTGTTTTTTCCTGAGAGGGAATGAGGTTTACTAGGGGCAACCTTTACATACAGCCCCTAACGATGCCCTCTGGGGGGTGAGCTGGGAACTGTCTTACACATGCGTGATGAGCCACCGCTGTAACTCAGGAGCTCTGATTCCGGAATTGGACTGTATGTGGCTTCCCTTAGGGCAGGTCTCTCTGCTTCTCTTAGACACCGTGTGGGAATCCAGGTGTGTGTGTGTGGGGGCGGGGGGTGACCCATTAATGCTGGCCTGTAGCTTTGGTTCATTTTTCATGTTTGGTTTCAAACCAGGCAAAAAACTTGCAGAAGCATTCCTCTCCCTCCCTGGAGGATGTCAGCGGTACATCACAATGTAAAATTTTACCTCAAGGTTTATTCGGACCTGAATTGACTGCTTTCGGGTTGTGAGGCTGTGCAGCTGCCTGCTGCCCTAAGGGTAGCCGGCAGGCAAGCTTCACAAGTGGTGGGCTGAGTCTTTCTGGACCAAGCCACGGGGGGCAGGTCCGTCTCCTCTCAGACACGGGGAGACATGCAAAAGGCTCCTGCAGATATGGGCAGTTAATCAGAGGTAAACGGGGGGCAGGGGGTCATCCTGATCATGGCCATCCAGCCAGCTTCAGATTAGTTTTCTCCACTCAACTGAAGAGAAGCATCATCTGTATGTTCTTTCTTCTGTACTCTATGTAAATGACCAGAAACGTCTACAGAGCTTCCAAGGGGACAGAGCAAACTAGAAACTATTGATCAATCTGCCAGTGATGCCCCAATTACTTCATTAAGGGATAAGAAAGGAAGTAATTAAACAACAATAAAGATAATTCTAAAGAATAAGTTGATACTGCAATGAAGGGAGGAGGTCACAAGGGGAAGGCACAAAGAGTGACAAGATGACTGGAAATACTAAGAATTCATGTTCCGGCCTCTAGATTTAGCTCCCCCATGTGGGAGGAGGACCACACGCGCACAAGCCCTTCCAGCATCAGCAGCAAACGGGGTGGTGGTAATGACACACGGAAGGAGTTGAGCGATGGCTGGAAGGAGGGGGAGATTGAGGAGGAGAGTAATGTCACTGTGCCACCCACACAGGGAACACTGGCAGAAGCAGGTTCTGTCTTTAAAGGCCCGGATGCAGAGAAAAGCCACAACATTAAAGAGCAAAGGAAGCTTAGGGCAGGGAGAGGCTGGCGGTCTCAGAGGGTATTTCCTTTTAATAAAGAGCAAATAACAGGGTAGCAAAAGAGAGGCCCTGTTTCATACGGACAGCATTCTAACGTGGAAGAAGTCTCTATGGGGGGATAGTCAGGAAGTGGGGAAGGTTCCACAGCCAGCTGCCAGGGGGGGTAAACAGGATTTGCTCCAAGCCAACACTCAGCCCAAGCATCACAACCCCAACGCCCACCCCCCCCAACTGGAAATGGCCACTGCAGTGACACTACCTTTAATGAACTGTAAGGAGAAAGGGAAACATCAACCTGAGAAGTTTAGTGGAGGGGTGATCATAGGAGGTGCTGCTGGGGGGGTTTTAATGACCCGCTGTGAGGCTGTAGCGAGAGCACCACCCCTATAAATTCTTCACAGGTTTTACAGACAGAGAAGAAGAGTGGGGTGTTTTATATCACAGCGTTTCCTGTGCTGTCCCTATTGCTAATTCTCCAGAACAGACACGCGAGGAGTGTGTCCTCAGTGGCTGAGGGGTGTGTCCTCAGAGGTGGAGGGGTGTGCCCTCAGTGGCTGAGGGGTGTGTCCTCAGAGGTGGAGGGGTGTGCCCTCAGTGGCTGAGGGGTGTGTCCTTATAGTCTCCATGGGTTTTACAGGCAGAAGAGATGAGTAGGGTGCGTCCTGCATGTCAACACCATGACCTCTATGCAGCTTTGCATCATAGTGTCCCTATTGTCCTCAGAGGCAGAGGGTCATGACCTCAGTGGCTGAGGGGCGAGTCCTCATAGGCTGAGAGGCATGTCCTCGCCCTGTGTCAGTTTTACATGGTACCCCCAGTATCAGTGACCACGTGCCAAAATATGTTAGCTTTTGGTGTGCACTTTAGTGCAATGAGAAACTATGTGACGTTACCGGCATAGCAGCCTCTCCCAGAGTCAATCCCAAATGTTGCTGAGGAATGAATGAAATGAATGGTCTGGGACTCTCACTGACGTGGTGTAGGAGGACAATGTGGCGACTAAGTGACGCTAGCCCATGCTCAGCTATCTGCAGATGACCTCCACAGAGTGAATGATGCAGTGGACCTGATAGAGGTGCTGACACAGCTCTTGGGAACTCTGTGTAGCACCTCTGCTGACAGCAGGGCTTGATTCTTGCACAAATCACGGACACACTGATACTGATGCACATTCGGACGGGTCGAGGGTCAGGGCGTCACTACAAATACACTGAATGGGAACCTGTTAATCACACCAGTGGATAATTACAGTTTTTACCAACACGCCTGTAATAGGCACAGCAGGGCTGCCGGAGTGTCACTGTGGTGCCAGCAGATGACACTGCGGGGCATCACTGCATGATAACTACACAGCTAGTGACTAATTAAGTCCCCTATCAGCTTTGGCTTGCACTACAAAGGCAGGTTGTGAGGAGATGGATGGAACTACTAGCTGAGCTTTCTGTTAAACCCTGCATATTTTCCAGCACGTACTCGAGATTTCTTTGGTTGTTAATAAAGTGCCTTGTACCAAAGCCAGCCTACACCTGAGACCAGTCTCTCACCCCAGCTCAGATAGTAGATGATGACTCTACAGGCTCCATTGTTTTTAAAGAAAACATTATGAAGCTGCCTGCAGTTTCTCGGATGGATGTCATATCCGCAGTGAAAATGCGAGCAGATCTAAAACAGTAAAAAGGGTGGAGAGAGATCTCCAGAAGGCCTACTCACAGCTCCCAAACTTCAGGGGGCAGGCATGAGCGTCCATGGGGAAATCTTCCAACTGCATGGGACACTCCGCTGATATGGTCAACCTAGAATTGAAACGGTCAGGTTGACAATCATCAGAGTACAACCCCAACCAAAAAACTCCTTACTGGAAATGAGGAAGTCATCATTATAATTATCAGTTATGCATCACTGCCAATCCTCAGATAAGGTGAAAATGTTACATTGAAGTACTAAAACATCATGACCACTTTCACTGAAAGTCCATGTCATATTTGGAACAATGGCGCCATCAAGTGGCAGTAATTGGTAATGTGCTCTTGCTCCCCATTGTGAAGTATATATAGCTGCAGCTGAGAAGCAAGTGTGGCTTGGGTGGGGTGATGTCGAGTGGGTGAGGCAATGTTGAGCAGGAGGGGCAATGTCGAGTGGAGTGGGTGGGATGATGTCGAGTAGGAGGGGTGATGTTGAGTGGGTGGGGTGCTGTGGAGTAGGAAGGGTGATGTCGAGTGGAGTGGATAATGTCAAGTAGGAGGGGTGATGTTGAGTAGAAGGGGTGATGTCAAGTGGAGTGGATGATGTCAAGTAGGAGGAGTGATGTCGAGTAGAAGGGGTGATGTCAAGTAGGAGAGACAATGTCGATTGGGTGGGGCGATGTTAAAAGAAGGGATGATGATGAGTAGGAGGGGCGATGTTGAATAGGAAGGGGTGATATCGAGTAGGAGGGACGATGTCGAGTAGGGGGTTGATGTTGAGTAGGAGGGGCGATTTTGAATAGAAAGGGCAATGTCTAGTGGGTGGGCTGATGTCGAGTTGGAGGGGCAATGTCAAGTACGAGGGGGTGATATCGAGTAGGAGGGGCGATGTCGAGTTGGAGGGGGTGATGTCGGGTAGGAGGGATGATGTTGAGTAGGAGGGGCGATGTCGAGTTGGTGGGTGATGTTGAGTGGTTGGGGCGATGTCGAGTAAGGGGGGTGATGTCGAGTAGGACCAGTTTATCAAGAGGGGTAAGTGGGGTTTATGATTAGAGTGTCAGATAAGAGTTATAACCCCTCCCACATTGCCCCTTCCCACTCAACATCTGGCTCCTGGCTGCAGCCACAGGCCTCTCCCAATTTTGCGTAACATTCTTTTGTTTCATTCCATTCAGCAACACCTACTTGCGCACTTTGCGCACAATGGTCTCACCTTATATTTTTAAATAAGCATTTATTT
Source organism: Mormyrus proboscirostris (assembly GCA_026779585.1). NCBI lineage: Eukaryota > Metazoa > Chordata > Actinopteri > Osteoglossiformes > Mormyridae > Mormyrus > Mormyrus proboscirostris. Next base: position 2,309,748 of record JAODKF010000087.1, on the reverse strand, counting down.
TAGTGGCTAAAATAGCCCTGTGTTTCAAAAAGCCCTGTGTTTCAAATCTCCAGCACACAGAATCATGCATAAATTTTTCTGAAATGACTTGTCCTATACAGGATTGCAGGGGGTCCAGAGCTTATAGACACAAGGCAGGGAACATCCCAGGATGGGGCACCAAGCCATCGCAGGCCACACTCACACACGCATATCTACAGGCAATTTGTTAACTCCAAGAACCAAAGTACCCAGAGGAAACCCCACGATGACACGGGGAGAACATGCAAACTCCACACATGGAACCCAGGTAGACGCGAACCCAGGTCTCAGAGGTGCAAGGTGACCATGCTAACCACTGCACAACCCCAGCATGCAGAATGTGAACTGCAAAGAGTGTTTTACAGAGTGTTACACTGCCATCTTGTGGACATAATAGGAAAGGGATTTTTCTGCATTCAGAAAAATTTTATATTACTATCCAGGGCCGCTGATAGAGATTTTGGGCCCCTAGTTATGTTCCAAAATTCTTAGACAGGGTCTCTTGGAACCGTACTGACCCCACCCCCCTTACAACACCCCAGGTACTGTACAGCCTTTTTGCGGCTTCGCTTTTGTGCAAAGAGACAGATATTCAATTAATGATAATGGATTTATCTATTAACAGTTAACTGTTTACAAAGTAGCATAAGGCAATGTAACCACAGAGTGAGACATGTGCGAGAGGCGGACAAGCGTTCAAGCTCTCCATTACACACAATTATATTACTGTGTAATAGCTGAATGGACTTAGCCCTTGCGATGACACCCACCAACTGAAATGCCAGGGCAGCGTATCGCTTATGGTTCGCTAAGTGGACTTTATAGACTAATGGCACTAAAGAAATCACAGCGAGATTTGAGCATCCATTAAGGCATCCATTACCTATTTGTGGGTATGACTACACACGTATCACAGCAATAATAAAGCATTGTAATGTTCACACCCAAAACTATTTTTAAACGGCAATACAAACACAAGGACACATGCAGATGTGATGACCTGATATTTCAGCTGTGGCTTAAGTCACCCATCGGTGTCACTGTCACCTTATTGCATAAAAGTCGCTGGGTTCGGATGGTAGCTTCTGAATGACTTTAACTTGAAGCACTTTTTGTAAAAAATCCCCATACATCCCCTTTAATCTCCTGCGCTTTGCCGATGTTAATCTTCTGTTACCATTGATAGAGTTAAGCTGGGAGAGTCCAGAGCAAAGATTAATGCGCTCATCTTCCCACAAGACGCGCCCCTAAATCCCCAAGATGAGTGCATCAAGATAGAGGCGCGGGTGTACGATTGGGTAAAAGGTTGGGGGATTATGTCTAATTCTGACTCCTAGTTCCAGGAGGGGAGATCAGTAAAGCTTTCAACATTTATCAAAGGATCTTCTGTGTGTACATTCAGCTGCATAACCTGACATCTTTATTCAAAGTAAATTTTATCCTTTTAGATGAATATTTACCTACTGTGAATCTTTTTAAAGGCCCCACCCCTCTAGAAATCTGCCACTTTCCAGTTACGCACCCCCCCCCCCTTTATATTATCTGTTGTTGAATTTCCATTTCCAGCACTTTCTATAAAATTTTTATAAACGTTTTGAATAAAGTGTTCAATCGCATAATATGAGGAGCCAAAGTGTTGTTGTCCTAGGCACTGAGGCTTGTGATGTCAGTGTCAGATACGAACGAAAATCTGTAAGTAGAGTCTGAGATCAGGGTGTCAGAAAAGGTTCAGGCTGTGGGGGTCTCTGGTCTCTTTCGATGCTGTGGGAGGTACAACGTGTGGGCCGTACAACGTGTGCTCATCTCAGATTAACCGCTCTTTGTAATATAAATGCTAGAAATATGAAACACTTTAGGGAAAGAAAAACTTTTATAGCTATTTATGTGCAAAGTGCAACATTTCTGGTGCATCTGTTGCAGGAAATCGCAGACTATGCACACATCCCATTTTTCACTCATTTCTCATTGATATCCGATTTTCATCTGGAAGCTCTCGGGGTGCATAACAGTTAGGCATTGCCCGTAATGTCCATGACGGGCAGATACGATGGGATTTACCGCAAAAATATATCGTGGGAGCAACAATTTGAGAGGCAGTGGACAATTCGAGGCATCAAATATGAATAACAAATTCGAGGGCGACCGGTTGCATCTTAATGCAAGCGGCGAATAGCAGTCCTGCGCGCAAACGTTTTATTTCAGCCACAAGGCGACGCTGTTCAGCTGCTGCTGACCCATATCCCCTTTATGGCGCTATACATGGTGTTCCAAAAATATTCAAACAGCTGCCCTCTTTTCCATGGTGTGGAGGAGGGTTTGAACATTTTCTCGTGTCCTTGATTTTTTTTCTTGTATTGCAATTATGTAAATGTACTACAACGCGTAATGCATTAATTTTTTTGCCCATACACTTACGTTATCGGAGCTCGTGTGCACGTAACAATACCCTCCAGGGAGGGAAAAATTAAAAACATCATCATAAAAAAAACATTTTAAGCGGCCCCGGTGATAGTACAAACGGGGGCATATCAAGGCAGTTAAAAGCGATGTCTGAGGGGGTGCTGTATGCTGGAAACGGCTTGACCACAGGGACGCTGGACCGCCGGCGCTGTGCTTTCCCAGTGGGACATGTCCCTGGCGATGTAGTCTTCCTTTTAAAGACTGGGTCAAATTAAACAGCTGAAGACGCTAATTGCCCCAAGTTCACATAGGCCTACCCCTAAATGCTAAGAAATATAAAAGCACAGTAAAACAAGCAACACAAGACTCGCCTTGGGTCCTTTCTCTAGTTATAGGAAATGATAAAATGAAAACAAATCAGTGATAAGGAAAGCCAAAGGCTTGTTCTTATTTGCTTCATGTGCATGCGTGTATGTCGGAGTGTAATGGACCTGGGGAGCTACCTCATGGTGTACAGAAGCGTCCCGTCGTCCTTCAGACGCAGTAACTTATTCGGGGTAGTCATGTTATGTGCGATGGATTTCTTGCCGTTGAGGAAAAAGGTGTCGGGCGTCCAGATGTTGCTGGCCAGAAGGTTATTCAGAGGAAGCATCTCCATCGGACCTTTGAAACGCAGCCGCTCGTCTTTCCAGCTTTGCCGGAAAAACACGTCTATCGTGTATTCCTGTGGGAAATAACGGCGATCTAATAATCACATCCTGGCTACTTCGCATTTTACGTCGCTTTATGTTAAGTTAAAAGTTGCATACTGCAGTCATGTAAACTATGATGAAACTGTTAACAAAATATCTACACTAGACAAGTGACTTGTTTACAGCGTAAAACTACTAGACCCATGCAGACGTCAGCGGTGAACACCTTACCATTTCGGTATCTGAAACTGGGCCGAAACTAGTGACAAAGATGTTCGTCTTGATCTCCGTTACTTTCTCTGTAAAGAAACGCAGGTGTTTGGAGTGAGAGATAAAAAAGTTCTGCTCAGTGCTTAAGTTCTATGCAGTCTCACGCTATTCTTGATGCAGAGGTCTGAGTGGCTAAATGGTGGATATATATGCGCTTATAAGTAACTACGGCTTACCAGCCAATGATTTCGATCACAGAAACCGGAGACCCAGTTTAATTCGAAGGCATTAAAACAGCCAACTAGGGCATTACATTAAGTAAACAGACAACCACAATGAAGTGCTGTTACACACAAGGGCGTAACATTGAGTTGAGAATTGGTTGTGGGGTCCATGGGGTTGATTTTGATTATTGGGGAGGTTACAGCACTCCCATCCACTTATTATTTATGCCCATTACAATGAGTAAACAGACAAGCATAATCAAGTGTTGTCACACATCATATATGAAATTGAGGAATACAGTATCACTATATCGTCTTCCGTCCTTCGCTTTCCATGAAAGGATCTTTATACACTGCTGTGCGGGTACTTTAATGTAAAAGACAGCCTAATGGCATGTTCCCTCGCGCAAAGAAGCTGCGGTGCGCTCTTTATGAAGCCCCCCCATTACGGGGAGGGTGAACACTGGTGCTGAAGGTCACACTCTGCGGACTGAAGCGCGCCTCCGCGGAGGCGGTCATGCTCAGTGTCGGCGAGGAGGGTGGTCCGCTTTCACTCATGCTCCAACATTTACAGCGGTAGCCTTGGCCCTCCGAAGGCACCCCAGCCTACGCTCCCCATTCGCAGAATAAAGGGCAAACAGAAGGGGACGCCATGCTTTCAATTTCTCCCAATTAACAATACGCTGGACAAAAGCGCCCGGACAGCTGCATCGATCGATACTGGAAAAAGTGGCGCCTTATCTACTCCATTATACTGGGACTGGGACTCCGCTGCTCTATCACATTTACAGTTATACGAAAATCTATTATTACCCAAAACGAGTTAGAAATATGAGTATAAAAGTGAATAAACAAACGAATGTCAGCCTACATATGGAAAAACAAGCACACAAAGTGTATTACATTTTGATATTGTGCTGATGAGCAACAATATAATCCTATATCACATGACAATATAGACACTGTGAAGTAGTCGTATAAGTGCAAAGGTTTGAGGGAATACTTATAATGCACAACCTATGATGTAGCCATATAAACTGACGTAAACTTGTGCAGCTACACGTATTGGGCCGTAAAGTTGTTCTCTGGGGGTACCTCCCAATCCAGGGCGTAGTCGGTTATCATAACCGTCCAGCAGCCTGTCCAAAATCCTAGTGAATATCGTGATGTTGTCATTTGTTTCGGACTCTTTCAGGGTTCCTGCTGTGGTCTGCGAAAGACTGTAAAATGCAAATGAAATAAATTGAGGAACATGACAAATCAACGCGCGCGCTATCAAAAACATTACCACGCTTCCAAAATCAAAATTCCATGATTAAAAAAGAAACCAGGAGTTTCCAAGGTCCTCTTATTGATATGAGGAGAATGGTTGGAGGCTGCATAACAAAAATAAAGGAAGTATTTACAATGGAAAATGTGTTTGCACATTTACACGTTCATTGCTACAACAGTACATTGTTCGAATGACTTGGTGAGTTCAATGATTTGATGTCGGAAGCCAGTTCGAAGGGAGGACATCCGATTTCACTTATGAATATGAATTCCACATAATGCAATAATAAATCGAATCTCACCTTATCTGGCAGTTAAAGCCAACCAGACAGACAATGGCCAAAAGACTTTTCATTGTTGAGAGGAAGGGCATCCCATCGTCCATCCCTGAAAGAAAATGCGAAAAAATGCGCTTTGGGGGAACAAACTCGTGAGTCCCACAAACAAACAAAGACTTAATTACCCGAAACGATTTGGAAACTACTCCCTTTAAGATCAAAACTGCAAATCCAATAAACCACAATGTAAAAACATTAAATTAAATGTTAGGTTACATGCGGCGAGACAAATTCATTTTAACATTGTAACATTAATTATCTGTATTAATTGCCAGTATTGTCATTATCAGTCGGCGTCACATAATCTACATTATTGCCTTTGAACGTTTATCAACGCTCATAATATCGCATTATCTACATCATGTTATACACAAAAGCACCACGGCCTCATTACACGACTCTCATAACGTAATGTACCCCTACACACCATAATCCATTAGTATCATAAACGTCATCAATATATTTAATATAATTAAATATAATTTAATAAGACTGTACTGCATCACAATTATGCAATGTACTCAGTCACTGACAATGTCCCCCCCATCTCTCACTTAAACCTAAAATTTCGCTTTGCGGCAATCCAGCTGCCTTAGAACATAACGGTTGAATGCAGTTTAACAGCAGCACTGCATGTTATAAAACGTGGAGATCAATGATGACGTGCAAAAATCACGATTCAGAGGAATTCTGTGTAATTACCAGTATCGCTGGAAGCCTAATAAATTTTCAGATTGCTGCAACTGTTTGCAGAATGACGAAGGCTGCTGCGTATCATTCCTCTGGTAGTGCTCTAATAGGTATTATAACGGTATTATTTACGTCCCGTTTACACGAAGAAAAAAAACCACCAAGAATTTCAACGCGATTCATACATGATTCACATGACAAGAAATACCTTGATGGTGTAGTATTAGCCTATGTGACTGGAGCTCATGGAGTGGAGAAATCACAGCAGCTTTGTGGTACAGCTTCAAACATCTAACGCATTCATCACCCATCAGCCGCAAGGACCCTGCGCTAATTGGACTCTCGAATCATACACAGAATAAGACCAGAAGCTCCGTGACATCCGGACATCTCGCCATTCTTGGTGATTCTTTGTCTACGGCCATTCAACCAAAACCACACCAGCCACCCCGGTCTCCGTGCCTGGTTTCCCTCGTTTGTCGATGCCTCGGAAAAGCCAGTTGCGGTTATCAGACCGACATCCTATTCTATTAACACCCTGGTGCTCAAACACGAAGCTGCACCGCTGTCCGGCGCAGGTACTGCTGATAGAAGGAAGGGAGGCTCGTACCCAGTCCCTACAGGTTCCGCGTGTCCTCGTCAATTTCTTTTAATATTCCCGCCGCCAAGGTGCCGCTCTGATGGTTCTTGCAAAAAAAAAAGAAATGATGCAAAGTGAAGGATGCCGCCTCCTTTTGGAAAAACGTAACGTCCTTCTTTCGGCAATATATAAACGAAAAATACAACAGGCGGAAAAAACAGGTGATCCGTATGATTCAGCGAGCGAAAGAGATTCTCCTGGTCCGCAGCAATACAATGTGCGGATATTCAACTCCAGGACTCTGCTTACTGGGCATTTTTTTCCGGTTTGCCAATTCGTCAGCTTTTACTGCGAATACAAGAGGCAGGAGTGTGCGTCCTTCTTGCCGATGCGAATAAAAAGAAGCAACGAACTTATAACATCAAAGCCAGCCTACTCCGCGGTATTGTCTGATTCTCGGGAAGGGGGGCTAAAGGAGAATCCCTTCCTGTTCCCTTTCGAGGGGCCCGCCGGTTCACCATATTAATTCAATTACCGTGGGTTAAATAAGGTTAAAATACAGACAACGAAACGGAACGATTTTGAAATGCCAGGCATCCTGGTGGCGCCCAATATTAACTTGACTCATGCCAATGATTGCCAGTGAATGAGGAGGTTAAGTAACTGACTTATATATTCAGTACAATGGTGCGATCAAACGAACAATGAAAGAGGTCGAAGGAGGGAAAGAGAGAGTAGTTTTAAAGGCAGCCGTCAGAGGGTACTCTAATCCTATCTTTTCCGGATTAGAAAGACCGTATCACCTGAATTAAAAAGCACTCACGCATTAAAAGGAGGTATAACCTCCCTCTGAGTGATATCTATTACATGCATTAATTCATATACTGTCAACTAGTTAAACAATTAACCGGTCCTTAAACAATCAACACAATATTTGCATTTTATTTCACTTAATCTCTCCGATGATACTGGTACATTTAACATAAAATCCAAATCGGCCTATCACAGACTCCGAGGAAATGCTAAACTGCACATGATCTGGAGCAACTCTTAATGATGATATAACTGATGTAGTATAAATACAGCAGATATAAAGACATTTGATGAAAATATACAGGATTCAAAAGGCTACAAATTCTTTAGATGTACGATCATTTTCTTTATATATTTTATATTTTAAAAAAGGAGAGGGAAAATAAATTCAACCACAAATGAACCACACGACACAATTCAACGTGGAACAGATGCACGTTTCAGAGAAGCAATGATCTCAATTGTATCAACTGAACAACGTGTGAGAAAAGCGTCGTGTTGAGGCCGTTTACATGGCATTAAAACAGATATATGCATTTAAAAGTACTGCAACATTTTACTTCGTGTTGAAGTATTTTGATACCATATTGCTCGTGACTGAAGATTTGGCTTAAAAAAAGATGTACCAAAAATGATTGAGGAGCGATGATTAAACGTGACTATAGGTAAATGTTTATTAATATTTGGTGACGCGGTTTGTCCGGTGAACGCGATAAGTTTCATAAGACTACATTTGATTTTATATTATTATTTATTTATTTATTTATTTTAAAAAACAACTAGGCACACGACAAGTTCCATTGTCCCTGCACTACTGTAACACTCTCTACAGCGCTTAAATCTGAAAAGTTGGGGTTACCATGGTAACCTTCACCGACACAGCAGAAGGACAAAGATTTGAGAAGCCCTTGGTTTTGAAAGAAATGTTTTGGTTCTGAATGTCATGTCTGGCCTTGACTAAAATGGTGTTGTCAAATTGCATTTGATTTTATCCAGTCACTGCTTTCAACAGAATCAAGTAGCCCGTTACGGGTCCCACATTAGATAAATACTTTATGCATATCTAAGTTTCGGTTAAAAGCAAGAAGCTGCATTCATACAGTTGGTAGAAGCCTTGATTATTCATTTAAACGTAGTTCTGAGTGGCAGAAATCACACACACACACGTTATTTAACGTTTTCCACACCGATTAGTCTTTGATCCAGGGTGATCACATTTTGCGTTCTCTGTCCTTCACAGGAATGCTGCGGAAGAAAACAAGAGGCTCTATGCAATCTATGACACAAGGTAAGAAACACGTTTCCATCAAAACAGCCATCACATGGTGCTACATTAAGCTTCACAGATATATCTGTCAGAGCAGTTTAAAAAGTTGTAAAAAGACTACTGTTGTATGTGTCAGTGTATGTAAATAAATGTTCTTGTACATGAGCGTCTTGCCTGTGTATGTAAAATGGTCTCGCCTGGCCGATCGTCAGCATGTTTATCGGCTTGGACGGCTCCCACGTAGAACCGTAATGAGATAAGCTGAAACAAGAATGATGCAACATATCTCTTTTATTTTTTGGTGGACGGCTGTGCTCTGATAGAACTTCCTCTAAAGCCCTCTTGGGCATACCGCGTAGATGCTTCATTTAGAACCCCCCCACCGGAACAGTGGGTGTTCCCAGTCCTACGAATTCCTTTAATCGGTCCTTGTTCTCGACGGACGACATGGGAGAAAGAAAATGGAAAAGCTTTTGTCAGTGCATGTAACCGGAATCCACACGTGGGTTCCTCCTGGTCCTGTCACCACAGAGAGAGCGATTGCGGATGAAAAATGTTTTTGGAAAGAGCTCTTCGTGTATGGCTGTGTGGGTGGCTCTGGCCGTGTGTAGTACTTGCATTTATATGTTTATTCATATTCTAGCTATTCCGAGACAGCTACCCTCCTGTCGTCTTGAATGCCTTTTGCCCCAAACTTCTGTAATTCTAATCTGCAACTGGAACGCCGGAGAATTTTCCTGAAATGTGTGTGTGTTTGTGTGTGTGTGTATATATATATATATATATATATATATATATATATATACACACACATACACATAAGCACCCAGAGTATATAGTTCCAATTCCAAGACATTGCCAGTGGTTAAACTCTAAATTGCCCAGGTTTTTGTCCTATTTGAATGCCGCCTTCAGTGATGCCTGCAAATAAAACTAATAAAAACACACGATTGTGGTTTTTTTTAATGGTGTTCTGAAAGATGTGGCATCCACCTTTATGAAATGGACTGCATTTATATAGCGCTTTTCTACTCCTACGAGTACTCAAAGCATTTTACAATTCTTGCCTTACATTCACCCATCCATACACCAGTGGCAAAGACCATGCAAGGCACCAACCTGCACGACAGGAGCAATTTGGGGTTCAGTGTCTTGTTCAAGGACACTTTGATGAGGTCAGGAGGAACCGGTGCTTAAACTTGCAGCCCTCCGGTTGCTGAACAACAGCGCTACCTCCTGCACCACCATCGCCCAGTTGTCATGAAGCTTTTTACCTGGACCCCACCCCTCCTGCCAGTTAGCCATCCATTAGATAAGCATGCTGGTGGCACAGAAGTCTTTCAATCCAAGAACCTTGTTTTTTTTGGGTTCCTTTATTTGGTTCTTGAGGGTCACATGTTGAAAGTGGGATGTTTTGTGGAGAATTACAGTACTGGGCAAAAATCTTAGGCAGTCAAAGAAAATCTGGATAATAAGGGTATATTTGATAAGAAAAAAAACACACTATTTAACATATACAAATTAACAGTAACAGTAAAGAATTTCTTCTGTTCTCCTAAAAGTTACTGAAATCTAGTTGGATGGCTCGCTGAACATCACTTCAGTTCCCAAACTTCTCCCGAGGAGCGACACGGCCATTTCATATTTTTGTTAAATTTCACCACCAGCTAACTTAAGCAGTTAACCTAATTAGTTTAATAAGTTAATGGGGTATTGATCAGCCATTCAAAGTGTGCCAGTGGGCAAGTCAACAAGCACATGCAGACTGGCTGGCGGCTGCAAATGCTGGGGTGGCGTACTGTGAGCTTCTGGAATGGCTAAGCTGACACACTTTGACAGACATACATAACCAGAAGATCATTGAGACGTCATTTTCATTGCCTACACATCTGTTCTGATAACCTCTGTTCTGCTTTATTCCAGCAATGGCATGTGAGTGTTTTATAAGACAGAGAAGAATAGTACATTAAAAATATAATAAATGGTCTGAGAGAAAGGGAGGTGTGGGCACGGCTTTAATTAAATAATGAGGTCATGGACATGAATAAAGTAAGAGTGAAAAAGTTTCGAGTCTCTGTGGAATATCAGGATTGGGTTGCCCACTCAGATCACCGGAAATGCTTCGTATTGCTTTGCCGGGAAGCAGCCGCAGAGTTCTCACGTCTCCCAGACAGACTATAAACAAATTAAGACAGCAGCATCCGGTTCCAGGGGCGCTCTGGATGCTAATGGAGCTGGGAAGATCGAGAGGGCTTTGCTCATGCCGCTACTCCGATGCTCTCGCATCGTGGCATCCAGCCGCGGTGGTTCCAGTGATTTCCTTCAGATCTCACCTGTGGGTAAACAGCGGCAAAGTGACAAGCCCATCACCACTGAGGTCACCACTGAAATCATGCCACTGGTTCCACTGGCACTTTTAAAAATCATGACAGGTGGGATAGCAGGCTTCAGTCATTGCACAGCTCATGTGAAACCCTCACCGTTTATCCTCAAAACTAAAAAAAGATATAAATGGGCTGTAGCCACCTCATAACAAACATGCGCAGTCGGGGCACTGTCTGTGCTGAACATATCAAAAGAGCAAGTTTCAAAGAATACAACATTCAACATCTCACAGTTGGTAGTTCAGGAATTCCGTCTTCAATATCAACATTTTTAAACGTTAATAGTAAATGTCTAAAGCACACTTTACGCACAGAACAGAATGCCATATACGCCATTAAACTCTTTCCTTGCATATGCCATATCCCGTAAAACAGCATTAATATTATCCGATTCACCTAAGAAAATAGAATTATTGTCCCCAACTACTATGAAAATATCTGTAACGTTTTGTTTCATACTACAAAGTGAAATTCAGATATTCTGTTCCCTATAAACACACTACACAATACTACTTGTAGCTATGGATCTGTGCGAAGCAGTTTTAGCATTTTTAAAAAGAGTTTTCGGTTCACGTTTATTTAATTATTTTTGGAATGAACTAAAGTTAATGTTGCACGTTCCCAGGAATCCCCTAAGGAAACATACCCAATAAATATCTGATTACAGTATATCAGATCCAGACTGCCAAGCGTACCCAAATCCCATAATGAATTAAGACGACGATTGTTATAATGGCGGGATGCTTAGGAATAAGGTGCGTTATGGTGTACCTTCATTTGCATCCCCACGCCAGGTGATCTGTCTCCGCAGTGTCTGCCAACCCCAAGTCATGCCACCCGTCGCGGCCGTCGAGCTTTTGCACTATACTGTCGACTGCCGCATCACGTGGGCGCATTACTTAGAGTGACTATTTTATTCTTTGCGTGCCAATTTCAGCAAACTCAGCGCAACATGTTTACTCAGTGATTGCCTGATTTTAAAGAGTAGGAGAAGCGTAAAAGGCAGAAACCGCCGGAATTTCTGCGTTTAGACTTGTATAATTGTGGAGTTATGTGGTGTGGCGTACTCATTCGGACGAGATGTTCGTTGCTTTTGCACACTCCTGTTTGGACCGATGTTTGTGCTTCGCTTAAAAACAACACAAAACGGATTTCTAAACAGTATACTGTACCACGTACGCTGGAAGTCAGTGCTGAAGAGAATATATGTTTTTCCATCTAAGTCCCAGCCACTTCCCGTTGCCAGCAATGTGTTCAACAAAATGCATAGTATTTACCGAGCAAGCTTCCTAACAACACCGTTTGCATTCAAGACGAAGTGCAGGAAGGACTGCTGCTAAACCCTTTTAGCGATCCACGCAGTCCCAGACTCCGACAATGACTTGGGCAATCAGCCGCTAATGGAGTACGCTGATCTCTAATCGTTAGGACAATCTGCGCTTTAACGCGTCCCGTCAACGCGTCAGTTTCCCGAGTACTAGTCACTCAGACAGTAAGGGATGTGGGGATTTCGGAAAAGAAGACTATTTGGTTTTATTTATGCACCAATCATCGTAGCATTTGTGTGTTGTGCTCAGAGGTAAGTGTTCGGTAGTCAAATAATCTGAACGGTGCGGAGGACTGTCTGCTTTCGAAAGTAAGACTAACCATGATTATTTTTTCCTTTAGCGCCAACGAACCAGGGAATATGTCTTTTGTAAAGGAGACAGTCGACAAACTGTTAAAAGGATACGATATTCGTCTTCGACCAGACTTTGGGGGTAAGTCGTTTTATAAAGGCTACGTGAAACCGATTGTTCCAGTTTAAACATTTGCTTGTTTTCTTCAGGGACAGCCTTTTAAGTCATTTAAAATATTTCGATATTTTAACCCTGATCGTGCAACAATTATACTTTTCCAAATGCGTTTTTTCAGGTGCCCCGGTTGCTGTTGGCATGAGCATAGACGTAGCAAGTATAGACATGGTCTCAGAAGTCAATATGGTGAGTGCAGTGCTCCTCTTCCATTTAATAAATTACTTCACATATCCATTCATTACGTTATGTATCTGATCATGTCACTATAGTAACATGCAGCGTGTTTTCAAGGAACTCAAACCCCCCATTGCAATTATTTCCATGTCCCTTAACTGATTTAGTGATATTGCTCAAGGATGATGGATGGGGCAGTTAAATTGTCTATGGAAATAAGTTTTGATCCGTATACGTGCATTGTATGAACTGTGTAGGATCGCATCACAGAAAAATGCGTGGCCTTGTAAAATGCAGTGCAACTGATCCGCCTGATAAACCTGTAGTTATAGAAACTTATATTAAAATTGGTGAATTTTAAGATGATTGACGGGGATTCGTTCATAAAGTGTTCTGCTGTTGTGTGTAACCCATGCAGTCGTCTGTCTTGTGAAGTGAATCTATCACTGCGTATAGCGCTAACCATTCAGTAGCCTAGCATACTCCGCGGGCAGTCTTTTCTGGGAGCACGCTGTGGACATGCATGTGTAGGCGGCAGACCAGAGAAATTCAGGCGATCTGAAGGCTTTCGGGAGTTTTTTTTTTTTTGGCACAGCCACGACAGCAGCCGGTTGAGGCGGAGCGCAGTCATACCCGTGCCATACGCAAACGCCGAGCACGTCCAGTCCCTGTCCCAGGCCAGGCAGCTTGCAGATTCAGTCGATTTTGCAGTACGGATCTCGAGTACACGCCCCACAACTAATTTAGGTGAAAATCTGGCCTCGTTGACACCTGTCCAGTAAGTCCAAATGTTTGGGGCGTCACAGCACTTGTTTACTCTCCACAGCTAATTACAAATACACAACCCCAGCACAGAGTACTGACGAGGTATTTGGCAATAAACTGTCACGCAAACTTGGAAAACTTGGAAGCGCGATCGCCGCATCAGCATATTATCAAGTTTCACAGAAAAATGATGCAGTGCAATTAGCAAAGATGTTTTGGACAGAATTTTCGGCACACGTCCACTAATGTGGTCTACTTTTTAAAGAGGGAACCTGAAACCTTATACAAGTCTAAAGGTTAACCTAGCGTTAAGGGTGGAGATTTAAATGTAAAACATTTACATGCATTCGATTTAAAGTGAAGTTTGCACGAAATGCAGATGCTTTATTGGTTGTTCTTCGGCGATACCAAACCTGACAAGCCTGCGGCGTGCAATTCTCCGCGTACCGTGATCTCTGATCTCGTGATCGGAAGGTCGTTGGCTCACATCCCGTGATTTCGGAGTGACGTCACTGTTGGTCTCGTGAGGAAGGCCCTTAACCCCGGTTGTTCTCTGACTCTGCTCTCCGATCCTCGCCAGTACTTCGCTTTGGAAAAAGCATCTCTTGTCTAAATAAATATAACTGTAGACAGATCTAGCTTGCTGTCCGCGGTGCTGAATCCGCTCAGTGGTATTTCTTTCTGTAATCTCCTATTCACTGTGCTCCGTAACGCAACATTAAAGTATCGCATAGTTAACGAAAGCACCTGTAACTTAATATCAAACCTTTCATTTAAACCCAAAAGAAAAATAACTGTTGAGTATGCTATCTGTACTCTGTGTGCACGGGAGGTGGCTCGTTTTAGACCCGTCAGGGTAATTTCACCGTTTGAGGATCATGTATCTTCTACACAGCCGGATCACTGCTCTGTAGTAAATCTGACATACCGTTAATGGCAAATAATTTTACCTTTACATAGGCCTATTTACAACGGCAGAGCCCGGCTGCATTGCAGGGGTGAATTAGGGTAATGGTTTTTTTCTTTCTCTGACCGTTAGCGTTTGCTTATATATGTTTGATAGGTTTCTTTAACGTTCTGTGCGGCTTAACACGGGATTAAATTGACGTGATCAAAGGTTTCTGTGATATCGCTGTCGGTTTTGCTGCCTGCGAAGGTACATCCAGGTTCTAAAATGAATTAGTGCATCAGTGCCTTTTAACAAGGCCCGGTGATTCATGTATTTTGGACACGTTGAGTGATTCGTGAAATCTTTCAGTACTGAATGTTTAAAGCCTTCTTCAGGCGTGGCGTTTGAAATTTAAATCTAAAAATGAAACAATCTGATCGTTATCAGGAGGGCAGATTGATATTTGTCCAAAAATCAGAGCACTGTTATTTCAAGAAATTCGCAAGTTTCATTAAGTTGTCTCATATTTAGGAGCCATAACTGTAATATAACATGAACATTGCCGAATGTACGTGAATTCTGTCATTAAGCAGAAAAATTAGAAATGTGCTTAACAAAACAGCTCAGATTTCTTCTTAAATTGTCTTGGGTTTGTTCGCTGACTGCATAGACGCTTATTCTGCATGACTTGAGGCCTTAAGTCAGTGGGTTAGCTGCTGTAATGCTTCTCCCTCAGCATTTTGCATGAAATATTGGTAGGATTCCTTCTAAACTTGGTCAGTTCATATGTTGTTTATCATTATTGTAGTACTGTAAGTAATCTGGATTTGTTTTTCTTGTGCCCTGATCACTGATGTCTCCGTTCCTTACTTATCACACCAAAGCTTCACAGGAAATCGAGGTTTAGGCTTCAGAGGTGGTAAAATGTTTGGCTAATAAACAAGGGGTAGTGTTTTCTGTACAGACTCTTACAGAAGTCTCTGCCCAAGATTCCCTGTCTCTTTACACCGCTCTAGAGGGTGACATGTTTCAGAACAGGGCTATTCAAGGGCCGAGCACTGAGGCTTTTCCAGCTTTCCTTTCCCTGAGAGCCAGTTGTGAAGCTTCTGGCCAATTAGAGCCAGAAATTATTGAGCTAACTACCTGGGAGACTTGAAAACAAGGCCTGGATTTGGAACCGAGGGTCAGATTTGAATAGGGGGGTTTTAGAAGATAAAGTATGTTTTCTCCTTCCTGGGGTGCATGCAATGTGAGATGTCCTTCAGAAACGCATGACATCACCAGCTGAACGAAGCTGAGTTCTTGGTGGTCTACACACAGTGTAATGTGAATTTATGTGTTAGTTCTGTCAGTAAGATGCAGAAGAGTTTCAGCACAAAAACTTAATGGTGACGTGAAATACAGAAACTCTGAGCCTTTTTGTGTTTGTTTCCAGTTTATTCTGCTTGTGCTCATTTTCCCTGAAATTTGACCCATAACTGTGATTCCCGGAAATCAGTCCACTCACCTGGTGATTCAGGCAATACTTAGGTGTGAAATGTCCTCCTTACGAGACCCTGCACCTCTGGATCAGCGTATCTACACCCCTGCGATAGACATGCTTTCAGTATGCTTATCTGTGTTTCATAAATAAACTACACAACTTCAATTGTTATTATTTCAGTACTAGATGCACCGAAATGAAAGAAAAAAAAAACAAGAGATTTCAGAAAGGACCTGAAAGGGAAAGTGAAATGTTAAATTCAGAATCAGTAACTGTAGTTTTCTGGCAGGAGTCAAGAAATTGGAGTTGAGAAGAGTCACAAAACGGCCTTTTCATTGCTTGTCGTATCTGTGCGTATAAAAAAAAAATAGCACATTCAAAATATACACATGTCTCCCATGTGGCGTTCAGAATGTAAGCAGGTGTGTGGATTAATATTTACAGTCCTGAGTGCTGTAAGTGTTCATCCCAACAGGTTCTGCATTGTGCCCTGAATGATTCACACCGCAGTTCTGTTCGACCTGCTGTTCGGTGTCATTTGTGACCGCTATCTGATTCGTGTTAACTGTAATTTATTCCTGTTTGAATAACTCGCTGTCATGGTTACGCCTCGGAGCTGGGCGTCAGTGCAAAACGGCCGCGCGGGGCTAATCAAAGAAGCAAGCGCTGGCTTTGCTGGTTAGCCTGGGCGATGAGAGCTGAATAGAGCGAAGTGCATACTGGATTTGTGTTTGGTCCATCAGGGAGACCCTACAGTTTGATCTTCAGCATCAGAGCTTGTAGCTGGGCCAGATTAATGCAGGGATCCATATACTTGTGCTCTCCTGTTAAAACATGCATAGACAATTACCTAGAAATAGCTCTACAGTCATGGTACATAGCTCCGTATCGTCATGTGAATGTACTGCCAGAGTGGCTTTCTGTCTGCTCAGATTTCTGTTTCTGGCTATTAACGTCCTCTTTTAGGCGTCGTCCCTCTACTGTCCCATGCCGCACAGTCTTATGGGATGGAACTGAGTCCTGAGCTGAAGCTACGTCGTGGCCCACAAGCCCCAAGGCGTCGTTATTTTTTGCGCTGCGCGGCCATAGCCGTTGGGAGTCGCGGCTGCTCGTAGCCGTCGGCATCCTGTAGGCTCGTCCCGAGGGCCGCCAATGAAAGGGTCACATGACAGCGATCCGGCAGCACTAACAGGATTCAGGAGCCAGTTCTCCGGCCTTGTCGTTGTAGAAGTGTGAGGACGTGAGGCTGCATTTGGAGAAGAGTTCTGAGCCAAAGCGTGGAGGAACGCTGTTCTTCCGAAGTCACCATGATGCTAAGTGGAAACTGTTTTAGCTGAAACATGGGCCAAAGTGACCTGGCCCTTCCTCGCCGTCCTCTGCCATGTTTTATTCTGTTAAAAATACACACTAAATCAGGTCAGGCACATAGGAGTCATGGGGCAGAGATACATCCCCTTCGTGTTGACCATGCTTTTATGAGCTGACGCCATGTGGCGGCTGGACAGCTCTCTGCCGCCCTTAACCTCCGTGTAACCCTCTGTGCTCTGTAACACGGCAGCATGCCTGCAGTCAACGTTTAACACCTTCAGCAACGCCTGCTCCTGTCTCCGCCTGGGTTTTTCATGGGGAATCTAGGGTGAAATACTTCATCGCCCCTTTGAGGTTTTACAGGCGTTAACATCCTCAGTTTCCAGTGCCTCGCTGGTGTGTAACCTGCGTGCTGATTGGCTGCTCGTAGTGCTGTGGGTGTGTTAGAGGAATCCCCAAAGAAGCTGTTTTACTGGATAACAGTCCAGCTGCAGTCCAGAAGGGGGTAGCTGCAGGACTGTGGGATTGTGGGAGATGGCTGGTGGCATCACAACTCTGTGGCAGGCTGGTCTGCGTATGAGAGCAGGGAGGATGGGTCCAGACATCTCTAAAAGCAAACAAAGGGGGTGAAAACCGCACCCAAATAAAGAGAGAAGCATAAGGGGAAAGGGCTGCTTAGGCTGTAACCGGCAACCACTGGCCAGAGACTCAGGCAATGAGGTCCAGGTTGCTTGTTGGGGGGCCTGTGTTAAAGTTGATGACCATCCAGTCTGAGCTGCGTGGTTTTGTGGGCATGGCGGCCGCCGTCTGAGGCGGCCGCACCCGGCACACGCCCACCTGGGCGCTGATGAAAGGGGCACAGGTGTGTCGGCCGTGAGGTAAGGCAAAACCATGGCAACAAATGTAGATTATACCAGAGTTATAACAGGTACCTAAAACTCAAAATAAATGACAGAGGAACAGCAGAGGAACCTGGGAATTAGGTTGGATTTAAAGTGACATTTTAAGGAGGCTCCTCTTCACGACCCCATTGGCTCATGCCTGCTTTTTGGGAGGGCGAGGAAAGATGCTCCTGTCTGTCACGCGTCCGTCATCCCATCGGCGCCTGTGCCCGTCCGACAGCTCCACATCCCCGTGTGCAGTGTGATATCAAAATCTGTCACATCACACTGTGGCAGCGTAGTCTGTGTGTCATTTTACCCGGTAATAAATTGGATCATGGGAGTGGAAAATGAGTTTATAAAATATGTAAATGCGATGGACCTTGGCTGTCTTGGAGGAGACAGGGTCTCTGTACGTGACAATACTGGAAACACTAATATCATTCATCTCTTAGTTATTTGCAGTGTTAATATGAATGATCCACCCTGCTGGAAATTGATCTGCGTCTTAAAGGGCACATATAGTACTCCTAATGTACTTCCTGGTCCTAATTTGGGAGTTGCAGCACAAAGTTTGTGTAGCATCCCATGAGAGAATGGGGAAAGTGTTTCCTTGGAAATACACTCTTTGGAGCAGAGATCATCTCTCTGGAAAACACAGCGATTAGATCTATTATAATGAGCTCTCTGCGGAATGAAGGGGGCCACCCCACTGTTAATGCAGCTGTGGATTCTGCCTTGTGCGTTATCGATGCCGGTGGAAGCGGCCTGCCGACCAAAAGCCTGCCCCCTTGGAGTCAGGTTGTTACCCCTGCTGGGAATGCTGGTTGGGTCCAGTCTGGACATCCTGCATTATTCATCTTGGCAATCGGGAAGACTATCCTGCACTATGTTGAGAATGGAGGAAGGGGGGGTGTCATTAGCAGATGCTAAAAGCACAGCTAACACAGCTACTCAGTGTGGGGTACAACCTCAGATGAAAGCTGACCACAGTTTAGGCATTATGATTTCAGGACGGTGGATGAGGGACAGCTGGGAGGGGGGGGCTGGCTAGGCTTGGCAGTCCCCCTCCCCCTCCACGGCAAACTTTTATCAGGATAATACTGATAAATACTGGAATATCATTGCTTTTAAAAATACTGTACTGTCAAAATGTCATATACTGTGGTATAATATCGCAAAGGTATAATGCAGATTAAATACCTCCCAAGCCTATTGCTGGCTGTTGGGGCGTGGGGCTGTGGTGCTGGCAGTCAGTAAAATATACCGTTTGGTGGGGGTGCTAGTGATATTCGCCTACCAGTGGGCTGTGGCTCCAACAGTAAAAGTTCCTCCCAGCTAATTTTACTGCCGCTGAATAGCGGAGTGACAGATTTCCGGGACATTGAGCGTCTTTCGCGGGTGTCAGAGAGCTGCTGTCAGTTTGTGGGAGCGTCCTGGAACTTCCAGGAGAGGTGGGAGAGTCTACCATCTACCACACGCTGAACACACACTGACGGAGCGAGTGATCCACACACTTGGGGTCTCAGGATGGAGTTTTAGTTCATTTAGGAGGGTAAAATTGTTTAAGACAAACCTGAAGTCACTCTGGCAAAGAAAATGTAATTACTGTCAAACAAAATGAGGGGTTTAATAATGCAAGGTTAGACTCATTGACTCTTAGAAGCTGTTGGACTCTCCCAGAATGTCCTGGGAAACTCCAGAACCACTACAGTAATATTTGCAGGCTTGGGAGTGGGCCCCAACTGGCACTAAAGAAACGCCATGATTGCATAAGCGCCAGTTTGATGCTGGAAAGCAGGGCGGCTGGTGCTGAATCGCTGAGCTGCTCCTCTGTGGAGTGGAGGGTGGAATGGCTGAGGGCTGGTGGAGTGGCTGAGAGCTGGTGGAGGGCTGGAGGAGTGGCTGAGAGCTGGTGGAGGGCTGGAGGAGGGCTGGAAGAGGGCTGGTGGAGGGCTGGTGGAGTGGCTGAGGGCTGGTGGAGTGGCTGAGAGCTGGCGGAGGGCTGGTGGAGGGCTGGTGGAGTGGCGGAGGGCTGGTGGAGTGGCTGAGGGCTGGTGAAGGGCTGGTAGAGTGGCGGAGGGCTGGCCGAGAGCTGGCAAAGTAGCGACACCGATCAGCGGGCAAGCCGTGAGCCCCAAGTCAGCCGCTGCGTGGGCGTCCTTCTCCAAACGTGTCGTCAAGGAGATGCTGCTTATTTAGATATGTCTTACCTTGTTTTGTTCGCTGTGTTATTTATAGCCTGATCGCTGTGTGGGCTCCCTGTAATTTTCCAATCGTGCTGCTCTACGCAGCCTTTGCCCTGGCATTTTAAAGAGGTGTTTAGGGAGATGTTTGGACAGAGAGATGTGGCGGCGTGATCTCGCAGGTGCTGACAACATCAAACTCACTGCCCCCTAGAGGAAAGGAGGGTTAGTCCTCGCATTAAACTCAGGGTACCTTGTATCCAGTAAATGTTCCAGATTCCACAGGGTCCAAATTCAAGAGTAAGACGGAAGATCTCAGCTTGTTTTCTTGATACTCTGATGACATCCTGTATATTTCTGTGGAAGATGTGAAAAATAAGTAGATATTAGTATATTTTTCTGCACAGCACTAACCATAACTTATCTTTGCCTTAGTGTTTTTGTACTTTCTGAATTCATTATGAATACAGTGAATTCAGATTCTTCACTCGTGCATTCAGGGAGTTCCATCCCACACTCTCGGTTTGACACACAATGCCTTGTTCAGATGTTCATGTAAACAAAATTTCCATTTGCTTCGGTCGTCTGTTAACTAAAGCAATGATGGTCCTCACCCTTGAATGGGGGGGGGGGGGGGCGGGTTATAGCTGTAAAACTGAAGGTGCACAAAAGAAGCCACATGTTCATGAAGACGTGATCTCCAGCAGACCTCCATCTCTCCAAGCTTCTTGTTGCAGGATGTCCCCCCCATGTGGGGATCTTTGTCTTGTCCCGCGTGCTGCTGAGGTTCTTACATCACATCAAATCACTTTATGTGTTATGTTGCTTAACACATGGTGGAGTACAGATGAGATGAGTCGTGCGTAGTCCACAACAGCCGCGATGAAATAGTGCAGGTTGGATGTATACAGCAATGGTAAATGTATATAAGAGTAGTAATAAAAAGTGTGAAAAGGGGAATGTGTTGAACAGAAATGACTGCCACTGGATGCAGTGCCAGTTCTGCACACACTGTGAGTGCAGCACAGCCGTAGGTGCATAGGTGTGGTGGGTATGGATGGCAGGGAATGGGGTCATTGATCCATTGAGTTCTGCATTCTGATGGTCTGTCCCGGAGCTTGCTGCTTTTGACCCTAATACCAGAGCACCAGGTGCCCAATGGTGGCAGTGTGACCAGCTTGGGTTGAGGCTCACTGGTACCTTTGATTATATGGGAGTAGTCCTCCCAATGCCTGGGGCCTTGGGGCTTTTGGGGGGGGGTGTTCACTTCCCTGACTCATTTTCACATCACTCAACTCCAACGGACCGACAGCTGACGAATCACGAAGCATCCTCAGCTTGGTCATTGAGAGTGACAGTTCTCTGAGTGTAAGACCAGCGGTTCTGTCCTGAGGTCGGATGGACCAGCACCTCAGCTAGATAACACATGGTTTGGGTGTCACCAGATTCTGAGAGCATTTCATCTTTCAACCAGGTTCACGGGGGGGGGGGTGGGTGGTGTGGATGGGCTCACGTATGTGTTATGATTTCATTTAAACCTTTAGTAATGAACCACGCAGGACCACAACAGCATTAATACGGTTGGCTCATACACTCTAACGAGTGACTCCCGGTTCACGAAGCCCCCACACCCCGGCTCCTTCCGGAACTCTCTGCACCTCAGTCCTCAACCCAAGAGACGAGGCACCAAACCTCAAGTGCCCCTATCCCCCCAACCCCCCAAATTGGAAGCTCACCAGACGGACATTCTGCTTCGCTGCAGTCCCACACCCCCCGGCAGACGGCTTGGCGTTAGCGTGACGCAGATGCTGCAGTATTGGCAGAGGGTGACGTGCCCGTGTGAGAGGACGCTAACTTTCCGAGCAGTACGGAGACTAACCCTCCCTTGTTGGGGGAGATGAGGGGGCAGTGTGGGTTGGTGTACCCCAATGTACGTGTGGGGAGCAGCTGTGGGGGCTGATCAGATGACGACCCCCCCCCAACTTCCAGGCCTCCTCTTGCACAGGGAGATCGACACGCCACTTTTGTTCCCTGGGAGAATCTCCGAGTCAGCGCCTCTGGGCCTGTCAGCGTTTCGCACATCGCACAAACAGCTGAGCTAAATTCCACCCCCTTGCTGGGAATACCCTGACTACAATGCATATCATACACTGCCTCCCCAGGGGGCGCTATCGTGGGGTTTCCCTCTCACAGTCTGGAGTTTGTAAGTGCTGTAGCACCTGGGCTCAGAATTTACATGTGAAGGAATCACGGCATCCTCTGCTTGACTTGGGGGGGGGGGGGGATCACCCAGCCAAAATGACCTCTCTCTGATGAGGGTGTTCATTACTTGTAGATAAGGCCATGAGTGGTGTATGTGTTTCTATTGGGGGGGAGCAGTGATTTTACAAACAGAAGCTGAAGTTGAAAAATATTTATTTCTGGAGCACAGAGCCCTCCAGGAGGACACCAGCAGGAAACGCTCATCATTTCATTACCTAATGTCTCCATGTGACACGACCCCCCCGTACAGGTTAACCATAATGCATCTTGAGCTCCACGCCTCAGCCCCAGCACATATGGAAAGATTACAAGCGTGTGTGAACTGTGCTCGATGTCAGTACCCCGTGCACAAGTGTTTAAGTCAGCAGTGTGACTGAATCCGTGCTACTTTCTGTTTCCTAAAAACAGGTCCGCCGCTTATTATAGTTTTAAATTACTTTGTTTTTTAAAAAGCCCTAGAAAGGGGAAAAACAAACACCTGCAACCCCCAGTAGCAGCCGCAAAATACAAAGGTAAATTTAAGCACTGTTACCGAGGTCAGCAGGGTGCTGCTTTTACAATCGACCTTATTTTTTACATTTACACATGGCACCCTTTAATAAGAGCATCTGCGCTATTGCTGCACACATTCGGTATTTAAACGTAAAGCTCCATTAGGCGGAATTTGGGTCATTCGTTATATTAAAATGAACTAGTCTTTTTTTTTTTGGCATTTCGAAAACATCGTTACGTTAAAAAGGTCAAGTGACAGGAGGACGGGAGTGAATGTCGATGGCAGCGTGAGGTTTTAATTATCTAGTTAAGAAACCTCTTAAATGAGCCCCCACCCCCACCCCCTTCTTTCAGCTCCCACCATCTGAAGATGTCACATGGATCGACATCTGTCACTTCCCCTGTATACCCCACCCATGTTTGCATCTTTGAAATGCCTCTATTGGGTTCTACATGGTAGCAGCCGACATCCCTTAAAGGGGCAGCTCACTCCCAAACTAAAAACGTTATGTTTTAGAGGGGCTTTAGTGCTACCTACTCATCTAGGTCTTGCTGCTGGGTGTTTTCTAGCTTTGGAGATATCGGCCATAGAAATGTCGGGCTTCTGTCAAATATAATGGGAGTGAATGGCATTCTTTCTGTGCTGCTTAAAGCGTCAAAAAAAATCATTAGAATAATTCATCGGCTCTTATCGTATCGCTGCGCAGAAGATATGAGCACGAGCTCACTGACATTACTACTGTTTCTGAAACTAGGCAAATCCCAGCTGAATGGCCTAGATGGACAGATAGATTTTAGTTTTGGGATGAACTACCCCATTAAAGATATACGCCCCCCATCTCTGAACCACCATATAGCCGGTGCTCGCTGAGTGGGGGAAGGGTCGGCGGTATAGATCCCGCTTGCAGTGGGTTTGTTCCAGGTCCACGATGCGTAAGATGCACACAGCCCAGTTGGAATCTGTAATCTGATTTTACAGCCCCTTGATAGCACATATGCTAATGATGGGAGATGCTAATGGCGCTGTTTGGCTGATAAAGACATTTATCGGGAGAAATGAAGGGAAAGCATGTAAGAGAAAAATAGTTGGGTCAAAGCCTGAACTCCAGAGCGGAGCCCTCTTCTTAACCAAAATAACCCCCCCTCCCCCCCCCATACACTCAGACGGGAGTGCGATCTGTGCCGACACATGTTGGTAAATTAGGCTTTAATTGGCCTCGTCGCGTTAACAGATTGTAGCTGCCGTCCGCAAGGGAAGGCATACCGAGACTTCTCGTCACCCCAGGCAAGGCGCCAAAAGCGAAAGCGGCGTTTTTAGAAGTCACATGGCAGCAGCCGCCCCCATCATTAAAGCCGCATTAAAGCCGCGGCCCACCAATCCACATCCACTCATTTGTGCTGATTACGTTACATCGCAGGAGGTAGCACGCGCATTAAAAGCCATGATATTTTAGACGGTGGTATTTTTGGAACCCCCCCCCCGGTTGGGATTGATATCCGCTGGTATCTGGGGTGTGGACCATCTGAAGAGTGATGTCACGGTTCCGTAAATCCAGGGTGTGGCTTTTTGCTAGTGGAATGCGGTCCGGCACCTGTGATGGGAAACTGCCTCGGCGCTAATGAGAGCGAATGGAGCCAGTGCACTTCACGTTTCATCCTGGTGACGTCTGGTCATAAGTTGCACGTTTGCACACTGCGCCTGGACTAGTGACCTGTTTCAGGGGGCTGAAGGTCAGGAAGTGAAGGAGTGGCTCCTAACAGCTCACGGCGTGGCGATGGTGTCGGGTTCCCGTATGGTGCGGAATACGTATACATGTCACCCCGGGCGAGGTACACCAGATCAGGCACCTTGGTAGGAAAGCAAGAGGAAATGTCTGCACTGGATAAAGAGCAGTAAATCCACACTTCTGTCAGGCGTCAGCCTGAAGGCTGAGCTCCTGTAAAATATCAGGGCTGATGACATCCGTCCTACAAGTTAAGCTGGAAAACAAGCGTTAAACCATCGAAGGATGTTCAGCCCAGCAGCCGGGAATGACCATTCCTCTGTGTTTTATTCCTTTTTATTGCTGTGTACAAGCTAAGCTAAATGTACACACACACTGTGATGACACTAGTTACTCCCTTGTGACGGTGTTCTGTCGTTTTCAGTTCTTTTATGCTTGCAAACCCTATCAGCATTACGAGATTATGAGATAATGTGCCTCATTTAGGGTGAAGCCATCAGGATGTCCCAGTTGGGGCTTCTTCCCCAGCAGTCCTAATGTGCGGCTTTCCCCGTCTCCGCGCAGGATTACACGCTGACCATGTACTTCCAGCAGTACTGGAGGGACAAGCGGCTGGCATATTCCGGCATCCCTCTTAACCTGACGTTGGACAACCGTGTGGCGGATCAGCTCTGGGTCCCCGACACGTACTTCCTGAATGACAAGAAGTCCTTCGTGCATGGCGTGACAGTGAAGAACCGCATGATCCGGCTGCACCCAGACGGCACCGTCCTCTATGGTTTGAGGTAGGTCTCCTCTCCAGGCATTTCGGCCCCAGGATCCCGATTCCCAGGATCCAGGACCAGATATGGGATGGGACTCAAGCCTGGGGTTTGAGGGAGAGGGGGCAGTGTGCTTTTTATCTCCCCAGACCCTCCCCTTTAACCAAGTCTTGAATTTCCCAGCATCCCAACCTTAATATGATGAAGCAGCTTAGTGCTCAGAATCTGTCTGTCATCATGCAGCTCAAATGGTTTTGTCTCCTTTTTCCTTGAGGTCCACATACCAATTTTTTGTCCAAACAGCTGCTTTAAAACACACGGGAACACAGTCCAACCGGATCTGACATCTACCTCACTAGAGCTTCTGAGCCACACATGATTATGTTTAAAAGTGCCATTCTGGGTTTACTGTTAGGTCTGAACATCAAGATGCCAAGCACCAGTCCTGGAACCTTCACGGATTAATGCATGCACTTATATGCTAATTTAGCCTCGCTAACGAAGCTCCACGATGAAGCTCATTAGCCTTTCAGCTTCCGTGATGGATTCTAAAAGGTCTTGCTGATAGAATGCTGAGTGACTAATCAGAATATTACAATTAAATATTGATTAATTACGTAGCATAGTGGCAAAGTAGAAGAAAAGCAAGCAAAAAATTTTTTATGTTAATAAGGGATGGACTTTTTTTTAGTCGTTTCTGTCAAAGTTGAATTATAGTTTTTATCCAATTGTAAAGCTGGAAGTGTTACTAGAATATGTCAAGTTACAGAAAGTCTTTGTAGGAACATGAAACTGCGGCCTATGGGTGGATGGTCTGTGTCTTTATGCACTAAAGCTCATCTTGACGTCATAATAAAGCTGAGAGGTGCAAAAAAATACCAGAATGGCTTGAAAAACTGATTGAGGGGCAAAAATTGCCCTCAAGATTTCGCAGAAAAGAAAGAAAAAAATTTTAAGGCAGCCATTTTTTAATTCATTTCATTTCCGTCTCTGTCACACTCACACCAGCAGCGCTGCTGTTCACATTGTGTATGTATGTAACTATATGTGAGTATGTATCACTGTGGGACACTGTTCAGATATCTGGCAGAGGCGAAATTTCACTTAGGGCTAGGTATTGTATTGATGTTTTATGGTGTATCGAGGTGACGACAATTCCATTTATACTGATATACCTTTTATTGTGTGCTAAAATTATGGTAAACTTCAGGAGTGCTTGGGTTGTGATGTCACACAGAATCCCAGAATCCACAGCTAAAATCAAGCTGTTCAATAAGCTTCTCATGACATATGCGATGGAGGCAAATAATAATTGGTACTTGTTTCATTTATTTTAAAACATAATCAAAACAAAATGTTCCACAGGTCGAAAATGCCATCATTTGCAATATTCGTTTAATTTTATTGAAGGGACCAGTTTGCATTTACAGTGTGTGTGTGTGTGTGTGTGTGTATATACACACACACACATACAAAGGCTATAAAGAGGTAAATAAGAGGCTAAATATACATACAGATGATCACCCACTTACCTTTGGAACAGCAATAGTATACTTGTTGGCACAAGGTGGTGATTACTGTGTGCATTTTAATCTGGCCTTATTTCACATTAAAAAGAGAAACTTTATGTATTGATTGCTATTTTTACAAAGTGCCTCCAAAATTTTGCAAATGCCCCCATTTTTAAGACAGCTAGGGCAAAAGTTGCCACCCAGATATTTTGCAGATTCCTTACACTGGCTGGGTTAAGCTATGATAGGCAGAAAATATAACCAACATGTGTTTCCTGTTAGGCTAAGTGTGAAGTGCTTCTCATATCACGGCTCCCCTATACATGTCATAATCAAAGCCCGAAGATCGCTAAGGCATCCCATTGAATTTCCCAGCATCCTTTGCAGGTTTAAGAGCTATGAGACAATTAGCCTGTTACTACAGGAGTTAAAGTAATGGCTCATGGAGGGCTGTGCTATATATAACAGCACTTAGTGCATTTCAAATTGCATTTTGCCAGCTGCCCTGCATCACTGGCCAGCAAGGCACATGTAGGGTGTGTTTTTGGCAGCGGGATTCCTGTAGGAGTGGTCATTGGCACTCAGATCTATACTGTCAAATCTATACTGGTCAGATCTATACCAGTCAGGCAGGAGCTGTAGGCTCCCTGTTGGGGGAGATATCCCAGAGAGTCCCCCGCCCCCCGCCCACTGTGATCTGGGGAAATTCTTCACCGGCCAAGATGCCTAATGCCTACAGACATAGGATTTCAGGTGGAAGCGGCTTGGTGCTGGGAGAGCATGATTCTACGGGAGGCGGTTCGCCCCTGAAAGCGCGACACAGGCTGCAGTCCTTACCGGGCTCATCTGTGAGCGTAACCCTCCTGACAGCATCCCTGTAGCTGCAGAATGACCCTGCCTCACAAACGTAACTTTCATATTCTCTCATGTATGTGTTTTTTCATTGAATTGGTTGGGATATTTCAGCTTTAATGTGCTGTGGCTGGAGCTGGGCTGTGGCAGCAGCAGATTACGGTAAAGTCTGTTGTTTCCAAGGCCCATGCAGACCACGACGATAAAACTGCCCAGGTCTTGTTATGCACTGAGGCTCTGACTGCCGGCAGCTTTCTCCAGCAGGCAGTCTGTAGTGAGCAGGTATTTAAATCTCAGAATAAACGTGTGAAACGTTTGGGGGGGGAGGGATCTATCTGACTGGAATCTGAGGGCTCTTCCTCCCTCAGGTGAAGGAAGAGAATGGAGTAGCAGGTTCACCTGTGACGCGTGCTTGCCGTCCTGACATTTGTTATGTAATCATTTTACATTTAGTGGTTGCAGATATCCAGACAGACATGCAAATGATGCTAATTACAAAGCTGCATCAGACTGAAAAGCAGACAAGGTGTTTCAGTACCAAGGAAGGCCCAGTTTTGTCTGTAGGGCCATTGTAATAATCAGTGATTTGTTCCTTTCATTATTATTATTAGGATTTTACACAACAGTAGTGCTGGATCCCTGTTGCCGCTATATTAATAGCGACAACCACAATAGTTATTATTATTATTATTATTATTATTATTATTATTATTATTATTTTTATCATGTCCCATCCATCCATCCATCGAACCACTTATCTAGCACAAAGCTGCCCATCTCAGGTTACAGGGCAGGGTACAGCCTGGATGGGATGCCAGTCGATCGCAGGGCACAGGGTAAGGGGACAGCCTGGATGGGATGCCAGTCCGTCACAGGGCACAGGGCAGGGTACAGCCTGAATGGGATGCCAGTCCATCGCAGGGATAAAGGCAGGGTACAGCCTAGATGGGATGCCAGTCTGTCACAGGGCACAGAGCACAGGGCAGGGTACAGCCTGGATGGGATGCCAGTCGATCGCAGGGCACAGGGTAAGGGGACAGCCTGGATGGGATGC
>JAODKF010000087.1:2212329-2233400 GCA_026779585.1 Mormyrus proboscirostris | reverse complement strand
TGTCCTCAGCACAGAGGTGATGTTCTCAGCACAAAGGTGATGTCCTCAGCACAGAGGAGATGTTCTCAGCACAAAGGTGATGTTCTCAGCATAGAGGTGATATTCTCAGGACAGAGGTAATGTCCTCAGCACAGGGGTGATGTTCTCAACACAGGGCTGATGTCCTCAGCACGGGGGTGTTGTCCTCAGCACAGAGGTGATGTTCTCAGCACAGGGGTGATGTCCTCTGCACATGGGTGATGCTTTCAGCACAGAGGTGATGTCCTCAGCACATAGGTGATGCTTTCGGCACAGAGGTGATGCCCTCAGCACAGAGGAGATGTTCTCAGCACAGGGGTGATGTTCTCAGCACAAAGGTGATGTCCTCAGCACAGAGGAGATATTCTCAGCACACAGGTGATGTTCACAGCATAGAGGTGATGTTCTCAGGACAGAGGTGATGTCCTCAGCACAGGGGTGATGTTCTCAACACAGGGGTGATGTCCTCAGCATGGGGGTGATGTTCTCAACACAGGGGTGATGTCCTCAGCATGGGGGTGCTGTCCTCAGCACAGAGGTGATGTTCTCAGCACAGGGGTTAATGTTCTCAGCACAGGGGTGATGCTTTCGGCACAGAGGTGATGCCCTCAGCACAGGTACAATGTCGTCAGTGCTCCTTGTTGTAATCGTTAGGTCGTCCCTCCTGCATTCACCACTCTGTCAACATGTTCCATTCAGACCGAGGGTGAGGTGATCCCCGCCAAAGGTTTGCGAGACACCTTAGTACCAATGCGGGTACCTTTGTCTGACATAGTCATGGGGGGGGTGGGTGTCTTACATGGTCTGGTGAAAAAGGGTCACAATGTGGGCTAAGAAGGCTGGTCATCATGGGAACTTCTAGTGGCCCAGCACGGACTGCATGCCGGAGCCCCTCTGATCCATTCCTGGCTGGTGTCCATGCGCTCGCTGACAGTCCATCACCAGCAGATTCCCTCTAAGGTAGAGGTCAGGCTTCACCGCACTTTACCGGGCCTGATTTCCCAAGGCTGAGTGAGTCTCCACCTGAGCGGGACATAATCACACCTTTTACTGGAGGAGAAAACTTTCAGAATCGCAAAATAAGGACAAAATTTATGTGAAGCATTTTGCTCCCTTGGTATTTTATTACCCTCAGTTAATATGGAAGGAAAAAGAGGTTCTTTTAGTAGCAGCTTGCCTGTTTACAATCAGAATTTTTTTAATAGGATTTGCAAGGTGCTTTTTTCTCCCCATTAAGCTCTGAGATCACCCATATGAGAGCAACGGTCCATGAGCCTTTCGCCTCCTCCAATCCTGGCCAGATGCCTTGGGTGACGTGCTGGCTTTATCAGCCGGTTGTCCTGGCGATTTCTTTGGGATTGTCTGACCATTGGTCCTCCTCACAGACACTAACTTTCCCTTTGGAAGTTCTTTCTCCTTCGAAGTGAGATCTCTCCGTAAACCACAGGCTTCTCATTAAACCAAGGCTTTCGATTTCAGGTTTATTTCATTGCCATCTCCTGGTGCAAGTTAACTGACCCTCCCCGGGGATGTTCTGCTTCCTCGCTAATTAGCTGGGACCACTAGGAAAATGTATTACACTTAATAAGGTTCATGGCTAATGAAGAAATGGAAATCACGCCTCTAGCTGTGCTCAGTGAGCATCATGCATTAGTCCTTAATGGGATGGAACCTGCGGTAGGTTTTGTCAGATGGGACCAGAGGGAAGAAGGTACCTTCAAGGCTATGACATCCAGGCGCCTCCTTGGACCTGAACCAGTTTGTCTCTCATCCTACATGCGACACATGTGATTCGTCACGCAGCGTGTTACAGTAGGCATGCCGATGGGAACACAGTGGACTCCCAGCTGGCAGCGCCGGGGACGGGCGGGAACTGAAATGGGACAGAGAGTACACTGACAGGTAGAGCAAAGCACCCTGCTGCGATGAAGGCGGACCTGCCTGTCCCGAAGGTCTAGAGAAAATGCTGCAAAGATTGTTCCAAAAGTGATCATATGGTCATTTGTGTTTTTTTTTTTAGATTGGGACCACTGAAATCCTGGCCAACGATTCCTAATGAGCTCTCCATGGGAAGGTGGACCCATCGACCCCAGGCCCCTACACCAGCATTTATCTCAGCTTAGCAAACAGTACTTAAGTAATCCATCCCCTTCCAATTTCCCAAAGCTATTTATCCGGTGTGGGCATGTGGTGAGCCTGGAGTCTATCCCAGCAAATGCTGAGCAAACCCTGGATGGTATGCCAGTCTGTGACAGGGCTAACAAACATACACGCAGGAAATTTACAGACACCCATCTACCAGTGCACTTAAAGGAACCCCCCCCAAAACATGGCACTCAGAGAGGGTCCGGTATCAAACCCAGCTAGGTCCAGCTACGCAATCGTGCTTCCTGTAGGAACATTTGCATTTCAGTGCAACATCTATACATCATCTGAGCTGAGCAGCTTCTAGCAGATAAACATTATCACAGACGGTCACGTTCTCTATCAATGCTAATGTCTCTGTGTTTACCAGGATGCACTGTGGCCCAGATTACGAGACAACATGAGGACAAGTGTGCAGGAAAAACCTTCAATTATGTATGGTTTTAGTAAGGAATTTTCTGTCATGCATAATTATGGAAATCCGTCCTATAATCAGAAAATCTGGTCTGCATTTTCACCCTGAATTTACAGTGCAAATTAGTCACTTTAACTTAATTGTGATTTAATGATTAAATCATTGAAACTTCCGAAGACCGCAGGACCATCAGAGCTTATTAAATATATCTTGAACCATGAAACCGTAGAACTGCGCAGCTCAACGAGCAGTGAACTGAAACGTTTAATATTTTAAAAGGAGGACTAGCACACTTACAGCATTCTGCATAGAAAAAACACAGTTTATATCTCTGCCTTTCTGAATCATGTGAACCAGCTTGGCTACCAGAAACTAACCTATTTAGCGAGCTGGCTTGGGCGCTGTGGTATCATTATGTAATCATGTATATTATAGATATAGATAGAGATATTTGATTCCAACAAAGACTTTAATTGATTGCCAGATGACCTTGGTCTGAGCCCATCTTCCTGAGTAGGGCCCTGTTTATCAACCCACAGAGGCTCAACCGTCTAATTCACACACGCACACAATCACTCACACACACAGGTTTGTAATTATATCTTTGTGGTCAATTACAATATGACAACCTTAACCCCTACCCAGCCCTAACCTTAACCATAAGTAACTAAACAAAATATGAGACTTTTGCAATTTTTACTTTTTTCATTGCATTCACAGATCTTTGTGGGGACTCGAAAAGTGGTCCCCACAAAATCAAAAAAACAGGTTTTTATTACATTGTGGGGGACATTTGGTCCCCAGTAAGTAATATATAAACCTAATCCACACATACAGTGACATAACAGCTTGTAATTTTAGAGTCTGTCAGAAAAACAGAAATCCTTTCTGATGTTGTCCTTTTACTTAGTGATACTCCCGACTGACACACAGTCATTCAGTGGCAGCTCGTTGGAGGAGGCGAGGGAGGCGAGAGAGCCAGCCCCCACCATTAATAGGGCTCCTTTGTCAGTGGGAGACTGGGGCTTTCCCTTATGAGGTTTTTTGTATTAGGGACCGAGCGACACGTTTCTGTGGGGCCTCGTCCTGCTTATTTTCTTCCAGGCCTCATTCCCCCTCGTCACAAACACACTCCCGGTCTCTCTGCGCCACTAGTAGAAACATGGACCCTCCTGCGAGTGCACTGACATTTAAATAAGATAATTACTAGTGCGGTCAGTAATCTTCTATCTTCACTATAATTACAGCCCTGACAGGTGTCTTTGATACTGTTGTTGCACAACTGCATCTCCTTCCATTCCTGCATTGATACCTAATAAGTCACTACTGGGCGAGTGAGAGCTCAAAACTCGCAGGGAGCGGAGGCAAATGCCGTAATATCAATCACTGCTTTAACCCAATGGAAAACACTGAGATGGCACTAAACCAACCAGTGACTGGCAGCACTTGACAACCCCACCCACTCCGGCCTTCCGACCCTCCTACTTCACATCCACCTTTCAGAATTGAAGGGCCTCTCCTTTAAGGTTCCGTCATGTGACTGTCCCCTTTATCCTGGTCTCCCCTAGGATTTGGCATCCAATTAAGCATAAAATCAATGTCAGTTTTATGTTTCCAAATAATGTCCAAGGAACTATTTAAAAAGAACCAGCATATTGTCTTTTAGGGCGAAGGGTAGAGCTTCTGTTAGAAGTAGGTCACATGCTGAGGAACAAAGGCTTCAGCGCTGGAGAGAGTGTACATTCTGCTGGAGGCGCAGTAATGAACTAGGTCATCCAAGGAGGAGCACCACCATGCTCGCTTGCTCAACCCCACGACTGCAGCTGTTTGATTTGGAATCCCAGTCTGGCTGGCAAAAGTGTGCAAGCATTCCATCCTAGCAAATGCCATCCTGTGGGAATTCCTTGGCCTTTTCCTCCCAAACATCAGCCCGTGTGTGTGCAGTTCTACACCTTTTTCCCCCTAGTGACTATGATCATATGCTCAGTTCGAATATTTCCATAACTGTTTCCTTTTAGTAAATCGCATTAGACAGTAAGGTCAGGGATGTGGTCTTGTAACCAAGAGGTTGTTTGTCTGAGGCCTAGCAGGTGCTTCAGTGCAACATAAAGCTAAGTCATATTAGCCGACGTAACGACAAAAAAATACACAAAGTCTCATCGTATTGAAGTTGGCAGGTGCAGACTTAAGCTTTAAAGATTAAAAATATCGGGCAGTAATTTAGAGGCGTGTCAGAGTACATTCCACTTACAATGTTCATTAGAGGATCAATAAGTCAGTGACTGAGTGTCTGACCATCCCAAGGAGTCACCGTTCATCATGCGGGCATCCCTGGAGTGCGGCGATCTGGCGTGAATTTACCGCCAGTGGGCGCGGGGGTCGGATATGCTGACGGCAGAGCCCCAGGGATATGCAGCCCGTTTTACAATGCAGCCGGCGCTTACGTCAGCATGGAAGATCTGTCACGGCGGCAAGCGACAAGGGGAAAAACCTGCCACATATTTAACGGCCGTCAGTCTCCATTAGGAGGGATTCTTTCGGTAAATTAAAAAATATATATATTGACTTCCTGTTCTATGATCATCAGGTCAATATATTTCTGCTCTTAACAGCTGCTACGAAATAAACATTAATTATTTCACTAATTTGGTTTGATAGCCCGAAGTGTTTACGCATAATCAGCCTGTGCCTTGTTTAGCTTTTTGTTCAGCTTCTCGTATCTGTTTTCACAATGAGCCAAAGCTCGCTGTTCATTTTATTATTAAGTTGTTATTGAAGCCTTAGGATGGCTGTCCAGAGAAGGTGCTGTCTCGCCAGCCCAGAGTAATGAATTTCACACCCCATGGGGAGCGTGGCTGTGGGGGAGGGGGGGAGCCTTATTATGCGTGCGGAGCAGTGGGACGCATTATAAAGACGTGACACCGGGCATCAGCGGGCGCCATGGCAACGATTAAAGAAGTCCGACGCCACACGTCCGATATTCTGGCCGCAATCCGTTTTCCGCGACTTTACTGGTAATGAATTAGGCTGCTTCGGGGTCAGCAAATCCATCCCGACGGAGGCCAGCACTGGCTGGCGCATGCGGCGCCTTGCTCTCTGTGGCCGACGGCACATTAAGAGCAGAATGAGCAATTTTATTAACAAACTGGCCATTTAAACAAGATCGTGCCAGTTTCAGCAGAATAGCTCTCTCGCAGGCTCATTTTTTTTAACCTGGCTATTTAAAGACACAGATACCTGCTAGACTGACGAAAACACTTTTTCTTAAGTAGATGTTCTGCCCTTTCGGACCCTGTGAGTGGGGGGTATGGAAAGGCACTAGGATCTCCGACTAGGATCTGTGACATCAGCAGATATTATTGCATCCGGCCCTGTAATTCATGCAGCATCTCAGTGCTTCATACATGCTAATGGGACTTTGTAATTTATGAGGTTTCTGAAAAAGAATTTTGGAGGTGTATAATGATTGAGGTTTTTAAGCCCACAAAATGAGTTATTGTAGTAGTTTTAATTTGCATTAGGGGGTGTTAGCATTCAGTTCTGGAAGGTTAGGCATTCATCACAGGCCAAATGCTCCTTTCATGAGCTGCATACTGTACTTATCAAAGGGTGTTGCTTTCCATCAGGGTCTCGCGCATTACAGCGTTTTGAAATGTCAAGCTGATGTCTGTTTTCTCCTATTTCGCCTTAAAGGACATATGGCCAATGTGTGAGGGAAGTGTTCATGGACCAGAAGGGGGCGCTCTTCACTGGAGAGCCAGTAACCAGTAAAGGACCTGGTCGGGTCACAGTGGAATGTTAAAATACAGGTCCTGATTGGGTATGTTTCTTAAACGCCTCATTGGCTTTCAGGAGCTGGGTGTTAACCTTGGTGTCCTGGCCAAACTCTTCAATCCTGACCATCTGTTCTTCTCTGTGTTTAATTGGAGTCACAGTACCCCTGCCCGTTCATAGCTGTACTCATATTTGTTACACGATCTCCTGCTTAATGGTTGATGTAAATGTTACACTTCGGTCACAGATAGAGTCGTATGTGTTTAACCTTCTCCAAAAAGGGACAACGGCCCATAAAATGTGCTTTGTAAACAGGACCACATGCTGTACATTATGATATGGTTATGACATTATGATAAGGAACATTGAATCTCTTGGCCTTGCAGCATTCCGGCCCTTTGAAAGTCATTGTGCATAAAATAAAGTCTCTTTGCATAATAAATGCTAGTAATGAGTGAAACTGGCAAAAGCCCCCTATTAGACATTAAGTAAATTAGCTTGTGAATGCAACGTTTAGTTTACTAATAGTAGAATGAGTCATTCTCAGTGTGCTGTCCTTTCTGAGTTGGACGAGTGGCAATGTGTGCGTTTAGATGACGATTTATGTTTTGTGTTTTTTTGGAGTTGCTGTTAATTAATAACTGACTCCTGACCATTTCTGTCCAGGATGCGGAATGCTGCCTCCGCAAAGACTCAGGTGATCAATGCATTTCCTCCGTGCAAAGAATACGAATTTGTTTAATCCTTTAATGCTGCCATTAATGGTTTAACACTGACATGTACAGGTTTTTTTTAGATACAACATAGTTGTTCCGTTTCAGGCAGGAATCTTGAAGGTGTGTCTTGTAGGGCACCTCAGTTAACAGTGAAACATCCAGGTTAATTAACATGGAGGAAAGCAGTAAAATGTAACTGGACTGGAATGAAACGATGTAGTAAAAAAAAATGTATTAAGTATTAAGAAGCAATGATAACAAGGGTAGAATGTGGAGGGTGCAGGGAAGACTTCAGAGGCCTTGGAGTGCTGAACACTCTGGGGGAAGCAAAGCCCAGTGTTTGGGTAACCAGTATGGCAGGGCTTTGTGTCTCCTTGCACGAGAGCCTGCTTGACTGCGTAAAGAGTATCCCTCTTCTAGAGTAGGGTTAGCGACACACAGTGTAGTGAAGGTCGCATGAAAGTTTACAGCGGTGACACGCGGGACGTCTCCCTTGCCGCTTGCTGCTCCATCAACGTGTCAAACCATCACACGTGACGCAGGAAGACATGGCACATCGGCAGGAAATGGGAAGGACAAATGCTTCGTTGCAGGCCATTCAGATTGAGCTTGACCCCGAAGGACCATGGCAATATTTTTCTAGCAGTGGATGTTTGGTGGCGTCGTCATCTGAAGCTTCACTGAGCGACATATTTGTCAAGCGTGTAGAGATGGCAGGGAGACTGATTGAGGGCAGCAAGGTCAATCTGGAGACAACTGCGTCAAGTAATTAAAAAGTAACTTAGCCATCAGCAAGGCGCTGGTTGTTTATGTGAATTCGCATTCCATACGAATCTCTCACGCCATCTAAATGGCTGACTTCCGCAGCTGTTGCCAAATGTTTCCATTATCTGGGAATGAAAGAAAATCAATTATGAGTTAATTACTTTAATGTATTTTGCTCTCCACGTCAGGAATTCAGGGATTGCATCGGACATGGAGAACATGAACCTCTAATGACATGTCCTGCATGTCACCAGATCAAAAAAGTGGCCCTATTGATTATGGATTGGGAGACATGTAACTCGCATCAGAAATAGAACCTGACTTTTGAATGTCCTGTTTCACTTAGATTTCTGTCATACCACCCCAGAGGATTCCCTCCAATTTACAGTACTTTCCTTCCTTTCTAGCTTTATGCTCACTTGTCTTTATGTCCCCTGAGGGTGCTAATTCTCACCTCATGGAATTACTCATCTAGGTACTTCAGGTGGGCCCTAGTCAGGACCACTGATCTTTCTCAGGGTGAACAAACTATGTGAGCCAGGTCACCTCCCTTAGAGAAGAAACCGGTATGAAATCAGGCACCTGAAGTTTTGGTAAATTCTAAAAAACTCCATTATGTAAAATGCATTGCTTAGATGTTTGTATTTCAGTCAAATGAACTGAAACATTTTCATTTATTTGGCAGATGCTTTTCTCCAAAATGACAAGTAAGGCAAATAACACATTACAAAAATATGGCTGTCTAGGAGTTAAATAGACATAGCAAGAGCTCAACTGTACCTTCTAAACAAAGGAAGAACCTAATAAGACTTTTTAAAATAGCAGAAAGTGCTACATAAGAGAACTCAGGCACCATGGACTGCTGTAGTCTAGTTGAGTGATCCTGGAACAGATGGGGAAACCTGATTATGTTCATCAGCTCGGAACCACGTGAGAGAATGTGGTGGAAGGATCTCCAAGCATGGCTGGTTTTCTGACCAAAGATGTTGAGATGGGACGTAGTTCTTAAGAAAGGAATGGCTCTGAAAGGCAGCTCCAAGGACTTGAACTTGATGTGAGTGCCTATGGGGGGCTGAAGGAGAGAGCCAAGGAGGGGTATGTTACGGGAACATTTAGGATGATCATATCCCAGACATGCTGCTGCATTTTGAATCATTTGCAGGTGTTTGACAGCACAAGCTGATTGCAGCAGCAAGATTCAGGGTGAATCTCCAAGACTGTGAGATCACCGCTATGTGCTCGGCAAATGAAGGTAATAAGTCTGACAAGAACCCGAACGCCGTGTCCTTGAACTTGAATTTCCATAACTTAAAATATAGAGCTGCTTAAAAACTTTTATGAAGATGATGTTATGCATTTATTTTTAATCATGACCAGAGAGAGACCTGGTGTTACAATGGTGATGGTGACCATGGCAGTAATTACCTTCATCACAAACAGTGCCTTCCACACGACAATCTATTCACTCAGTCGGTACTTGTGCATGAATTCTTTTGACAGGCACAGACTGGATTTAGCCATGTGCCCCCCCCCACACACACACCCATATGGGGCCATTGGAAAAGCTTCCCTGTGTTCTGTCGGCAGTTGGACTGGAGTATGCGGAGACAGCCACTCCGATCGCATGGAGGCGGATGTTGAGTGGGTTTCTTCCTTCTGGCCAGTGAAGACCAGCCTGTCCTACAGGTTCTGTTACTTGGTTCTGACCTGCTCAGATGAAAATGGTGTCAGATGCCAGACCCCTCACACCCAAGTGTCTGGGATGGGCACTCTGTCAAACTCACATTCACAATGTCAGAATGCGGCACATCGCCCTTTGCCCTCTGAAGATGCCTGTTAGCGATGCAAACTTTACAGTCAGCGGGCAACCGTAAACGTGTGATATATCTAATGTGAGGGACACCTACATAAAAGTGTCCTGGCATGTAAATGTAAATGCGTAGATGTGTTAATGCCGTTCCCCACAATTCCCCACAATTTCATAAAACCTGATTTTGACATTCTGGGAGGCAGTTGTTAATTCACTTAATAAAAAAAAATATGTGCCATCAAAAAACTAAAAATGTCAAAAGTCTTGTATTTTGTTTGGTTACTTTTGGTTAGGGCTGGGTATGAGTTAGGGTTACCATAGTTGGGATTAGTTTTCCCCATAGAAATGAATGGACAGTGCCCACAAAGATATGAGTACAAATGTGTGTGTATGTGTGTGAGCTTTGTTACGAGTCTGGGGGTATTAAAATTAGGTTGAGCACAGATTGCGCCCCTCCAGCATTGTAATTAAACATTAGAGACAGCAAATTTATCTTCTCGATGAAGAGAACATTGTTGGGGGGAGGTAGATGTATGGAGAAGTAGATGTGCTATCATTTCAAAGCCGTTTCCACAGGATCTTGGCATGGCAATAGATTTCCTATCAGGGTCAGCTTGATAAATATCAGCCTTAAATCAGGAACAAATCGATCTAGATTACAGTGACAGCCGCCGGGGGATGGTCAATAAACAAGCTTTATCCCACTCTCAAGTTTCCCTCCAAATTTAAGTAAACTGCCATCTAATTCCCTTCCCAAATCAAAAAAGCGAAAGAAAGCCACAAGGAAACAGTCTTACTGTGACATAGGGTTGCTAATTGATTTGTAAAGCCAATTTTAGGGGTTGCTTTTAAGCATAAATTCACCTGTATTGATTTTTTTCATTTATACTCTTTCGTAAGTGTAATTCTAATTCAATAAAGTTTCGTAAAGGACAGGAATGCTGCAACTTCTATCCATTTAGTCCATTATCACATGCCTAGTGCATTAGTCTTCACGAGGATGTTAAGAGTGGAAGAGTCAAGGTTGCAAGGTGCATATGTGTTTTAATCCTACTTCATGTCATCAGGACATTCGGAGGATGTAAAGCGAACAGAGGAGGTTTCCACCTGCATTGGATCCATGTGGCATAATATGCAGCATGGAATTGGGGACTGGGGGGGGAGAAGGGGGAGTCATCTCATTTGCAACAATTAATTAGCGTCTCACTCTTACAAAGAATGTGATTTTTGGCTGCTTGTATACATACAAAATACATTTCCCAGGAACCACTATGGTATCCATAAAAACTAATGTCGATCAGCTCACTTTTAATGGCATTAAAGTGCAAGACCTTGATAATAATCTGGCTATACTGATGTTAACAAAAGGCATATTACAGTGTTTAAGCTCCCCTTAGTCAAAGTCCATCAGTCCTTTGCAGACTAGAGTCAGGTGCCATGTTACTAATATTGGTGTCCTATGAAATTTAGAAAATGCAGCCCCCAGTCTGCAGCACGGCCTCATGCTCATCTAAAGTATCATGTGACGGCATTCTCCACGGCTCCAAGGTTCTGCTGCCCTGGCAGTTTCCAATGTTATTGTTCTAGATTGTTCTCTGTCCTGCTCTCGGGAAGGTCTCCAGTCAGCATTGACAGAACTTAGAAATAGTTTAATTTGTGTTCCCTTGGTTTCAGTATTGCTGCTTCTATTTTAAGGGAAAATTTTCAGGATAAGCCGCCGTTCAGAGGCGTGTGGTCAGACACTAACCTTGTCTAGTTTAGCGAAATCTGTTTGCTGTAATCCCCACCCATGCCTGGCCCATATCCTGAAACCTGATGAAATCCGGATCTTTCTCTCGCTGACATAGTGCAGTGTGTCACACTTAGGGATAACAGGTAAAACGAAAAGAGTGAGACAAAAGAGTGACCTCATCCAGAGCCCTGTGCTCTCAGTGACAGTCTAATTCCAAGTGGCAGCTGGAGCGTCCAGCCCAGAGCGGCACCGCCGTGTCCTGCAGAGCACCGTCTCCCCGGCTGCCTTCGCCTGTACGCCATTCCGGCTGCAGCGCCTTCAGGAATTAGATGCAGAGCATGAACACACAGACGCGTGAAGTATGAGGCAGAGGGGAGCACAGAGCCGGGGCTGATGAGAACGTTCTGCCGATTTGTTTCTTGGCAGATGACGGGCGCTGGCTCTGTGCGGTGGCCTCCCACGCGCGGGACACTCATGCATGGCCCTCCCCCACCACCCGTTACCGCCACCGACGCCACTCGCCAGCATTACTGCCCGTCATCTGCCCATGTTTTCCCAGCCCCCCAACGGCCCGGCGGCCTGGTTCTGAGCAGACGTGTGTAGGAAGCAACTGGTGCGGTCCAAGCTGTCACGCCAGAGCCCGTTCACCGGGGCCAGTCCCTGCCCGCTATGGGGTGAGAAATGCTCCCTGCAAAGTTATTCAGAGTCAAAACGGTTAATTAATCCAATGTGCCATTTCTGAGGTCTTTCCTTTCAACACTGAAGGCGCGCATCTGCAAGAAAACGCACAGAGGATGAGGCGCTGATCAGAGATTGGTTCATGACTGAGAAACAGCCTTGGGCTTTGTCCCTGGCCACAGTGTATGTCCGCTGCATGACAAAGCATGTTTTCGGGAATGGAATCACTGGGATAACTGAGATTTGCCTTTACCTGGTCACAAGACCTACTTAGGTGGCCTTCAGCAACTCCTACTCCTTATTCTCACTGTTGCTGCTTTATACTGTTACCCGTCAGACTGCGGGGAGGGAGGACTAACGCACGACTGTTTAATAAGATGCCCCTCCTCGATATTTTGAGACCCTGCTCGGGTCGGCGCTCACAGCATGCCGGCAGATTATCCCCTTATCCGTGCTTATCCCACGCGCTGAGCAGGACTCGCCAACTAACAAGGCTGACTTATGGGCCGACCCTGAGGTGTAAACGCACCCCCACATCACTGACTCCTGGAGGGGGTGAGGGTCACCTAAGAGCTTCCCAATCTCTTCATGCCACTAGCAGCTCCTTGATGGGACGTTTGCCGTTTATGTACTCAGTCAGTCTTTTTTCGGCATCACTGTTCTTTAAATGGGCCCCCTGGAGTAGGGGGCCCTATAGCAGGTAAATGATTAGGTGTCTTAGCCGATTCCTGCAGTCCTCATTAGCGCAGATTGATCTGAGCGGCATGTTAGCGATGCGGGGTGTGAGAGAGGAGGCGCCCGCTGTGCGGGATCGTCATTAGCGGATGGCGGGCTGTAGCTACTAGCCGTTGCACTGACTGTAAATGGCCACTAGTTGACAAAGCAGCTTATGAATTGCAGTTAGCTGGACTGTAGGACTGTAAAGCCTGCAGAATTTGTATCATGTTGAAGGGC
Organism: Mormyrus proboscirostris; assembly: GCA_026779585.1. Classification (NCBI taxonomy): domain Eukaryota; kingdom Metazoa; phylum Chordata; class Actinopteri; order Osteoglossiformes; family Mormyridae; genus Mormyrus; species Mormyrus proboscirostris. Next base: position 2,220,393 of record JAODKF010000087.1, on the reverse strand, counting down.
AGGTCTATGGGTCTCAGTCGCTGTAGGGTCTGTCGTCTACGGCTTTGTTTGTGAGGATACCCAGTTTACTTTCGGTTTCTGACTCCCACCCGGACAATTTTGGGTCCTGTCCTGTTAATTGAGGGTGTACACCCCCAGGCTAGAATGGCAGATGGGATCTGCTCCAAAAAGACGTCAGGGAACAGTTGGTGCCACTTTCACAAATCATTATAACCAGCAGGTCGTGTGGTAGTGGAAGTTAGTGGAAAAGCTTTACATTCATGTTAGCTACACTGCAAAATAAGAACACCAGACATGGTCACTAAAGTTTAATACAGGGATTTCTATTTCTTATTTTACATTTATTGATTTGTTGATGGTCAAATTTTAAGTCATATTTATAAACTGAATTTGAAATCAGTCATGGTCTCTTCAAAATAGCTGGACCAACAAAACTTTCAACAGAAATTCCTCCATGGAGAGAACATGAGGAGAGTCCTGGGTGGGAAATTCAAAACCAGAATGGTCGGGTTACAAGGTAACTGGACCAATTGTGAGTACGCCCCGGTTTAAATAGAGCAGAAACCACTGCTTCCTGCTCAGGTATCATTATTGCTCTTTGACTGCAGGGCTTGGAGGTTTATTTGATTCAGTCTAGCTTGTGAGGCTGGGTTAGCTTTGTTTGTGGTTTATTATTGGGTCCTGGTGAGGGCTGATGGCATTGTCACCAGTTTGTGCTTTCAGGTACCTATACTGCACTTGTTGTGGACTCGCCAATACCGTAAGAGGCCCCAGGTCCATTTGGGTACCTGTTTCCTGCAGCTGCCCCTCCAAAGGTGTCAGGGATCAGTAAGCAGGGCCCTGGCATTGTGGGTGACTGGTCACTTTGGGAAGCTTCTGGGTTTTGGTGGTGAAATCCAATGGGCCTGCTGCATGCTCAAAGAGAAAAGCTGCTTTGATATTTAAGAAATACTAGATATAGGGGTCACACTTTACTTGAGGGGACATGAATAATACAGTAGGACATGTTTACAGTACTTAATGCAGTAATTAACCAGTAACTAAGTGTTAGTTACATACTGATCACATGCTTGTTCATCATTAATCAATCATGACAGTTCATGTATTCCATTCAGGCACTATATTAGATAACAGTTAACTAATTAGTTAATAACAATAAGACTTCACTTGAGGCAAAAATTACTTAACTCATTTACAACTCAAGAACAAATCATATGTTTCCCCATGAAATACTGTCAAACTGTCATGATTGATTAATGATGAAAGAACATAAGATCTATACTTAACCACTTAGGCTTTGTCTACACGAAGATGGGTATTTTTAAAAATGTTGCTCTTTCTATGCATTTTGGTCTTTTGTCCACGCTCAAACAGTGTTTTAAGTCACTGAAAACAGAGTTTTTGTAAAACCCAGGGTGAAGATTTTCAGTGCCGATGTGTAGACAGGCTTGTAATGTCAGATTGTGCTCCGTTGTCCACTCTGTTTGACATCAGAGTATGTGTCGTTCACCATTTACATTAGCTATTTTTAGCCTAGCACAACTAGTAATATGGCTTCTGATTGGCCAACGTGGCTTTACAGTTAGAGTCATGCTACCTGTTAGCTCTTGACAGCGTGTTTTAGCGTTTTCATGTGGACGGAGATTTTTTTTTAATAACGGAGGATGAAAAACACTTTTTAAAACTACCCACGTGCGTGTAGACAAGACCTTAGTTACTGGTTAATTAATTTATTAAGTAAGCATGTACTACTACCATATTCATGCTCCCTCAAGTAAACCGGCATGGGTAATGTGCAAAAAATAAGTAAAAGTGACCGACCAGCAGCATGATTAATTTCTGAGAAGACTCTGCTCTGTGACCTGTCGTTTACAGTATGCTGCTAGGTTTTAGCGGCTGATGGAGGATCGTTCCAGGCCGGCCTTCTGCTGTACTTTACAGGGAACCCGTAAAAGCATTTCACCGCAGTACCATTTAAGATCAAGGGGAACCTTGCAGTATCTGCTGTCGTATGAATGTAGGTTTACAATGTCACTCTGTGCTGTTTACAGCAGTTTAAAGAGCCCCTTCAATCTGCACTGGGAAAACCCAATTCCACATGTTGGGTTTTAAAGTGTAGCTGAGCAGTTTAATTGCATGGTGAACTGCTGCTCTCTGAAATGGTTTTGTTGTTTTAAGGACCTTGACAGAACTAGTTGCAAAGGTTGTTACATAAATAATGATTACATAACGCACATGGAGTGGTACAGGTTTTATGCTGGAATGAAAGGGGAGTATGAGGTTCTAACAAACAAGGATTTGTAATGGTGTGCAGAATTATTCTGTGCTGTCAGTCACTGGTCGGTTGTAACCAATAGAAGTCAATGAAGTCTGTGATTGACAGCTCCTGATAAGCATGCCCACCAAACGATTTAAGATTCCCATCCTTACTATCAGTCTTCATAAAAAAAGACTGGTGATGCTTTTGATTACTGCAACATGATTCACATCAGAAGCAACCTCTCTGCTGTCCAGTAAACAAATTCAAAGTAATGGACCTTTTGAGCTAATCAGAAAATCAAAGTAGAATGATTTTCTAAAATTAGTTAGTCTTTTTGTAACCTCATCACCAAAACCCTCTTTGATTGACTCTGCGTACAAGACGAGCACAGCACTCAGAAGAGAACTTGTGAGTGGCTGATTCAAAAGCAAAACAATATATTCTGAGAATTATTTGTCTTCCTTAAAAATAATTGGCTTGTGCTCAAAAAGGTTTTTCATCCCCAGCTTCACTCTTGCAAGCAGTAAAACATTCATATCTGTTTCAGACACCCTATTCTGGCCAGTGCTCAGAACATGACATTACACTGCTATTTTTACGTTTATTTGCATAAACTACTAATACTTCTTTTTTTCTACAGTATTTTCAAGCTACACGCAATTGCCTTTGGTCTGTTTTCCCTTGACAGTCTGTGAGATGCTTTCAATATAAGCACACCCATCAACAGATTGCAGTCTCTAGTCTCCAGGCAACGAGAGCCGATTTTCGAATATTCTGTTTGTATGTTGCCACGCCATTATTGGGCCTTATGAATTTGGCTGAGTAGTCACCCCTCTTTCATTGTATAAATTACCAGAAAAACACCTACATTTATCAAAATAACCAGCCCAAGTTAATCCATGATGGCCGCGTGGAGCTAAATTGCTAGACAGAGAAGTTGCTAAGGCTAATTACTTGCATTGCAGGCCGTGTGCTAGCGGCCTCTGAGCCTAAGCTAACGATCAGCCAACATGCGAACGCTGCATCTCCTTAACTCCCCCCACACACATACACACTCCCACATGATGACGCCCACACAAGAGCAGTAGCGCACAACATATTCAGGATTACTGGACCACTGTGGCAGAGAGACGGCCTGGAGTCTTACTCCCTCTACTGGAAGCTTGGGGAACTGCAGTCGCACTGCTTTTCACCTCACCCTGGGACATGGCAGCGTGTCACTTTGAATGATGCGGCCCAGTGTGATTCTCAGCCACCCATAACGCCCGGTGTGTGCGCGGCTGCTGAATGGTCCTATCTTCTGCAAAATCGGGTCACGTAACAGCAATTGAGACCATTTATGAGTTCCTCCACCCTCAGTTACAGCCATTATTCTCACTGCCTTCCAGTCTCTGGGGTGTCGGTCCATTGTGAGAAAGACCATCAAACTTTCTGGAGAAAATACAAAAGCTCTGTAGCCCTGTGTTTCTACACTTGAAAAGGATCAGATGTAAAGTGTTTCACGACCAGGCTTGGCCATACACATTTTCCTCAGGAACCCACAGAAGGTCCACATTTTTGCTCCCTCCCAACTCCCTACCTGGAACAAAAATGTGCACTGTCTGGCAGGGAGCTGAAAGGGAGCAAAAATGTGAACCTTCTGTTGGTTCCTGAGGACTGGATTGAGAAACACTGATGCTGAGGGCAGTGAACACTCAACTGTGTCCAGGTTGTTAGCCAGACTCAGAGAGGGTTCCTGTTTACAAGAAAATCTAAAGCATTAAGGTCCAGGAGCCACTATTCATACAAAAGGGCATTTGTTTGTAGCAAATTGCTTTTAAAAAGGGGTGGATGCTTAAAAAACATCTGTGTGTATAAAAATTTGACATAATGTAGTTGAGGATGCAATTCAATTTATTTCTTTTATCATTCATATTTATGTAACACTCTTCTGGAAACTGTACTACAAGAAGCACATTGCAGACTGACAGTCTTTGTAATTTGCTGAACCATCACAGCAATACAAAAACACACTGTGATTACTCCAAGGAGCCACCGGGTCTTTAATTTAAAGGAAAAAAACTTCTCTTTGGGGGCGGGGTTTGCTTGAGGGGTTAGCGGGTGTTAGTAGAGCCTCTGTGCTGTGATTGGATGGGCAGTGCCTGGGTTCTGCAGTGATGTCTGGTGCACTGTGCAGAGTGATGGCTTGCGGAAACTGCAGAGAAGTGCGGTCATTACATTTAGGGCAGGTGACTTCTTCGGGGGAGTTCCACGCCTCAGGGCAGGCAGCCTCCGAATCACTCCCAGCCACTCCCCCTAGACTGGTTTTACCAGACCAGTTCATAGCTCTGCATAAATGCGTCCAGTGTATGCCAGAGAGGTGCGGGGGGGTGGATGCAAAGTGCCGTTCCCCAGTTCCCTTCGGCGCGTCTGAATGCCACGCGTGCTGAGGCGCTGCATTTTTTTCTGCACTGGTTGCAGTTTCGAGCTGGATGCGTTCCAACCTTTCGGTGCGTGCACACGCTCTAATTATATTCCTGGCTGAAGACGTTTTTCATTCTCGTTATCGAACGAGTCCTTTCACATTATGTGAGGACAGTTTTTTTTTGGTCTTTTTGGCCTGGGATAGGACACCAGAGCTAAACAAATATATATGGAAAACAACAAGATATGAAAGCATGTTCCCTAAACTAGGAATAATCTTCTTCCAGATTTTGAAGCCCACGGCAGCTGGGTGGCACTGGGTGGCACTGGGTGGCACGTGCCCCAAACAGCAGCCAGGGACGATTATTCCAGGCTGCAGAGGAATTTGCCCTGTCTATTGTACTACCTGTTTCTGGATTTTGTGGATTAAAATCCATAAACAGGAAGTACAAGGGTGCCCTCAACCAAAGGTCCCAGCCACAGCCCCTTAAGTTGGACAGAAAGGCTGAACATGGTCTGTGTGGTATATGACGTCTGCAGTCAAGCAGCCATTAAATAAATGAGTGCATTTCACTAAAGTGTTTCATTTTTATTCATTATTATCATGGTCAAAGCCTAATCCCAATCACGACAACCTTAACCTCTACCCAGCCCTAACCTTAACCATAAGTAACCAATCAAAATACAAGACTTTTGGAACTTTTAGTTTTCCGATTGCATTCACAGATTTTTTATAAAATTCAGGTATCCAAATGACCGAGTGACCTGAAAAGTAAGGAATTTTCAGGTTTTACCACACTTTGGGGACATTGTGGTCCCCAAATGTGATCTGTGCAAACCCACACACACACACATACACACACACACGTAACAACAAAAGTATTGGGATGCACCTCTTAATTGTTGAATTCAGGTGTTTCAGTCAGACCCATTGCCGCAGGCGTATAAAATCAAGCACCTAGCCATGCAGTCAGGTTTACAAACATTTGTGAAAGAACAGGTTGTTCTGATGAATCAAGTGAATTAAAGTGGGGTACCATCATAGGATGCTACCTTTGTAATAAGTCAGTTTATGAAATTTCCTCCCTGCTAGATATTCCATGGTCAGCTGTAAGAGGTGTTATTGCAAAACTGAAGCGTTTAGGAACAGCAGAAACTCAGCCATGAAGTGACAAACGGTGTAAAGCAACAGAGTGGGGTTGCTGGGTGCTGAGGTGCGTAAAAGTCGCCAACAATCTTTTGCCTGAATAACTGTACAGCTCCAAACTTCCTCTGGAATTAACTCCGGCACCAAAACTGTGCACCAGGAGCTTCATGGAATGGGCTTCCATGGCTGAGCTGCTGCATGCAGGCCTCACATTACCAAGCTCAGTGCCAAGCATAGGATGCAGTGACGTAAAGCATGGCGTCACTGGTCTCTGGAGTGGTGTAAAGCATGCTACCATTGGACTCTGGAGTGGCGGAAATGTGTTCTGTGGGGTGTCTCTGTCTGACAGTCTGATGGGTGAGGGCTTGGCGGATGCCAGGAGAACGTTACCTGCCTGATTGCATTGTTGTGCCAACTCTAAAGTTTGGTGGAGGAGGGATAATAGTATGGGGCTGTTTTTCAGGGGTTGGGCTAGACCCCTTAGTTCCAGTGAAGGTAAACTTGATGCTTCAGCAAACTAAGACAATTTTGGCAATTCTATGCTTCCAACTTTGTAGGAACAGTTTGGGGAGGCCCTTTATGTTCCAGCATGACTGTGCCCCATTGCACAAGGCAAGATCTATAAAACATGGTATGGTGGCTCTGATGTTGAAGAACTTGACTGGCCCACACAGAGTCCTGACCTCAACCCTATCAAACAAGTTTGGGATGAACTAGAATAGAGATTCCAACATCAGTGCTTGACTTCACAAATGATCTTCTGGATGAATGGACCAAAAATTCCCACAGACACACTCCAAAATCAGGTAGAAATCCTTCCCAGAAGACTGTAGTTCCTATGGGTGTAATAGATAGGTCTCCTAATTCATTTGTCCATATACTATGTATATGCTGCTGGCTGTTAAATTACATGGTTTTCTGTGATGAATCGCAATTAATCACACTAACAATAAAAGTTACAATCATAAATATTTACACATTGAATCACTAAATTACCAGTAGTCAATCAGTTTTGTTATATTACTATTTATTTCTGCAATAAACAGTTCTATTTCCAAAAAACCAGGGCAAGAGTTACAAAGATGAGAAAACAACAAAAACTACCCAAAAATTAAGCAAAAATATACATCTTATCATACAAATTGACAGTTTATTGTGGGTTTCAATCTGGAATTAACATGAGGTAACGAGGGGGGCATGGCACACAGGAGGATCGGATGAGCAGGTCATGACAATATATATATACATACAGAGGTTAAAGGTTCAGGTCCAGAAAGTACAAATCCGGGCCAAGGTTTTGTTTCAACCAATCAGCTGAGGACTCTGTGACTATGACTCTTTATGCTGAACTGGTTGATTGAAACAAAACCTTGGTCTGGATTTTTTCTTTTTGGACCTGAACTTTCCACCGCTGTATATATATATGATATATGATTTTATGTAATCTAAATCATTTTCAGTATTGTTTATATATTTTTGGCTTACACATCATCCAAAAATGTTCCTATTTAATCATGCATAGCTAACTCATGAATAACTGGGGCAACAGTCTTCTAATGCTAAATAAATGTTGCTATAAGCAAGACCCATAGCCCCCAGCTCTAGGGGTGCTGTACGCTGGCTGGCCCTGTGCTGACCCTATGCTGCCACCCCAGCTTGTTCTCACCTGCATGCGTATTTCATGGAGAGCATGATGGATAGGTGACAAGAAGCTTTCCAATGTAGCTGCAATCATTGTGCAAATAATTTTTTATGTGTTACGTAAACTGAAATACATACATCGATTAATATGCAATATTGGAGATCAGAGCTGTGATTCCTGGCAGAGTTTGATCACATTTAGGATTTTATGGACATGATGTAAGCATTGCTTGTGTATATTTGCATAGGGTTGTCCCTCAGGGAGGACAGAGCAGCTTATCCAGCTGATCTCAGGTCAGATCACACACATTACCGGTTTCACATAGCACAGCTCAGTGGCCAGTGAGGCAGTTAGCGCTGTCTCCACTCACAAACACCAATTAACTGTCTTTTTCAACATCACTCCTGGTAACTGAAAAGCTTGGTTCCCAGCCAAAACATTGTTCATTATCACTGTTTTCTATATTTTTATTTTCAGCTATTAATAACTCCCCAAAGTGATTCCAGAGTGTGGCATGTATTGAATACTATGCTTTTAATACAAACCGGATTCCAAAAAAGTTGGGACACTATACAAATCGTGAATAAAAACTGAATGCAATGATGTGGAGGT
>JAODKF010000087.1:2194659-2211854 GCA_026779585.1 Mormyrus proboscirostris | reverse complement strand
ATCTCCACATCATTGCATTCAGTTTTTATTCACAATTTGTATAGTGTCCCAACTTTTTTGGAATCCGGTTTGTATTTTAATATGTAAGGAAACACAGCTGAATTGAGGTATGATGCCGATCCAGTTACATCCAAGGCAGATCCAGTCTCATCCCAGGCTGGCCCAATCACATCCAAGATGGAAGCCAATCTGATCCCAGTCTGGCAGAATCATATGCAAGGCTGATCCAGTCACATTCCAGACTGATCCAATGACATCCAAGGTTCAAAAACATGCATGCAATGGAAGCTCTGAGAAGAATGAGATTTTCCTTAAATGACATCCAGTTATCTTGTTAAACGAAAAATGAAAAATGAAAATATGAAAATGAAATTTGGGCAAAAAAACATGAACTGAATTCCATAGATCTATGATTTCAGCATAAAACATCATCTGTCTGCCTTCATTCTGCCGCCTATCCAGCTGGCAGAGGAGGAGAGTCTGGAATCTGACCCCAGAAGCTCAGTCCTGGGGGCACCTTGAATGGGGCACCGGTCACTGCAAACAAACACATGCAAATGTTAAAGCAATGATATGGGCAGAGAGTGTAATTCATCTTTCTCTGAAATGAAAGGTCATCTATGTGAGCTTGGTAAACAGCCTTAACAGATAAAAAAACACTTTGATCTCTCAACTTCCATGCCTCTGATACCCACAACATCAACTAAAGGCAAAACCACAAGATGTCCCTGAAGTTATCTCACCTGCTTCATGTGCGTGATCCGCGTTTAGGTAAAGCTGGTAGTGTAACATTAACAGCAGATTTGATACTCATAAAATTCCATGATTGCTCTAAAAACTTTTTTAATGGGGAAAATTATACTATGGCTGACAAACTGTGTGTGTTAATCTCACATCAGAAAAGCTGGGAAAATTAAGGAGATCATACTCAAACCGGATATCTGCTTTTTCTACATTGTTTACATATTTTTAAAAAATCATTATTAGAATTAACTAGAGATATACCATTTTAGTTTATTAATATAACTTTAATATTAGGGTATATCTGCCCCTTTGCCTTGGCAGTACACAGCCTCCAACTGCAAAGGTGGAATGTGGCCACCAGGGGGCAGCTGTTACTGGCTGCTGAACAAAACGCAATATACTGGACCCCTCATGGGTTACCAGAAAATCAGGTCTGGAGCAATCTTAAGCAATTGGTTAAGCTCAGTGAACATTGTATTAATGTTTTATTCTCACAACAAAGCAGTCCAAAACTCCTAGGTTCTCCCACAATTCAGTTGTGTGAATATGGGTGGGTGCATATCCTGTCCAGAATATATCCAAGCCCAAGCCCACTGCATGTTGGGAAATATTCATATTAACATGACCATAATTGGATAAACAGGGACTGGTAATCTATGCATAAAACTATCTGCCCACCACCATAACTGCTGTTTGCGGAATATGGTATTTTTCACCTGCTGGTCATAGCCACAGTAACGAGCCTAATACAGATGCAAGTGTCATCATCTTTCTAGATTGTTCCTTAATAACTGCTTTTTCAAATAAGTGTGCAATGAACCAGAGGCGATCCCAGATAAAATATTAATGTTGGATGGAGGTCTTGGACAATCTTCTCTGGGGACTCGCAGAAATATATACACCACAGACCGATCTGAACAGAAGGCCGTTGGAACGTGGAAGCACATTGGAACATTGGAAGCCTGTGAGGAGATAAACAGCTTAAGGAGAAGGCCCGATAACCTCAGTGTCATGTGAGAAAGTTCCGGAACTGAGGCTGTGTGAAGGTCCAGCGCGAAACGCCACAGACTGAGCTGAGCTGGGCTGGGTTGGGGGGTGCAGCCTGTGTCAGCACTTTGACCCAAACCAGCAGCAGGATAAGAAATAAATCACAGAACTGTCTCTGGTGATTTTTGGTACTACCTCCCGGCAGCCGTGCAGGAGAAGGCCGCTCGACGAGGCAAGGAAGGCATCTCACCATGGCGGGCGGGGGGGTCTGAAAGGCTGATTCAACAAAAAAAGGAATGGTTGAGACTTTATTAAGTCGTGTTGACTGTACCACAGTGAAAGAGTGTAAAATATATACTTGTAGTCCTTTTGAGAAGACAATTCCCTCCGCCAGCAAACTGAGTAGTCAGCAGTTTCAAAATGCTCCAGTTCAGTTTTTTTCTCAAGCAAAGTCTGGTCTCTGTTCACATTTGTCCTGGGGCGGGGGTCCTTCCTGTCATGCATGGACAAAAAACTCCTCGGGTTCTGTGGCCATTTTGGAAGGTAATGGCTTCGCTCTTAGATCAAATTCGACCATGTACACCTATAGAAATCCTTTCAAAAGTTCCTGCACTACAATATCTACATTCTGTCTTAACCATATTAAGCTTTTGAAGCTTTATGAAGTTTTTCATTTTTCTAATAGGGTACATTCAAATTTATGGTTCAAATTCACCTACCTCTATTAAAAATATACACCATTCTATCAGGTCCCAGAGGTAACAGCGCCCTCTAGGCTCCTGGCTGACCAGCTACATTTAAAGAGGCCAGCTATTCCATTTCAGTCATCCTTATCATCCATACCAGGTGGTAGGCAGTGAAAAATCAGCCTGTTAAATAAGCCAGCTTCCAGACCGATACAGATAAAACTCATTCATATAAAATAAATAGAAGCTAGAGCCATACACCATACCAGCTGAACAACACATTCTATCATAAATGCAGTTTATGCAAGAGATATGTGGTATTTTTCTAGCTGCCAGTTGGGGTGGTTTTGTGCAGGAAAGCATCCGCACCATGTGGAGGGCCTACACGCCGTCCATTCTCCAGTAGCGGTTAATCCAAATGCAGTTATAATGGACCTGAGCAAAGCTCAGGAGGCACTAAACATACGCCCTGGAAGGTCAGCTCAGCCACCGACACGTTTGGCAGGACAGCTGCTCTGCAAAGGCGAAGGTCAGGCCCCAACCCACAATCCCCGGCAGCAGAGGGGCCATGACTCTGTACACGCTGTACACAGCAGGCTGCTGTGATACTATCCTGCCAGCTTCATTAGATCCACTGAGAGTGAGTCACGCCCCGGGGACCCTCAAACAAGCGGGCAAAACACTCTGGATTCTGCCCTCTAAAGGAAGAAAGGAGCCTTTTTCAAAGCCTCAGAGGAGCACCAACCTCAGAGAACCGTAATTATTTCTGCAGTGATGCTGTTTCTTTACTTCTGCACTGAGGTATGATCTACCCGACCCCATTCTCAAAAATACCTATATAAACGCCACGCTTTGTGGATCTTACAGTGGCCGGTACAACCTGATATGAACCATACCATCACTACGGGACGTTTTTAAATGGCTTCTGGCAACTGCCCTGTGATGGACCAGCATCTGTCTCCTGCCTCTATGGAGACAAGACTGGAGGATGAATGGAATCCAATTCTTTCTGGATGAGCAAAGTCAAAACCATAAATCTGATATTAAAATAACTCAAGCAGGAAGAAATCCCTAATTTTACATTGTTAATTGCTTAAGTAGATACCTTAATCTCAAACAAGTTACTCTGCTACAGATTCAAACAGATTAATGGGAATTGAACCAACAACCAGCTGGTAGCCATTTGCAGTACAGGACAACCTGCAAGGCCTTCCAAAGCAGTGAGGTGTCTGCAATGGTTGTGCGAGCTCTGCTCACCTCTCGGTGACTCAGTGATCTTCATGGGGGGGGGTGGTTATTTGACGATAACGAGCGACCTTGTTCACACTGAGTAAACATTCAGCTCTTTGTGCATGCTGAGATACCCCTGGGTTTAAACTGACCCACAACAGGACAGTGAAGGATATTTGTATCACTCACAGCTACTAAGCGCACTGGACACTGCAAGTGAAAATTGGCATTGTTCAGAAAAGGTATGGAAGATATATTGGGGAGATTAGATTCAGCAACAGACAAGTCAATAGCTGGTTGCGCGGATACATTGTTGGGAAGAACAAATGAAATAAATGAATGACTGCATAAAAAGAAAACTAAAGAATATCTGTGTGTACAACAGCAACCATAAGCAGCAGGCTGAGTGTTTCTTTGTGAATCTTGTGGGCAAAGTACTAGTGTGAAAAGCAGACCCATCATGACAGTAAATGATATATATTAGGGCCCTGCTCCGACAGGCCCTATTTGTCAAAGGAAATGCTAGAGAAGTTAAAATGTATGTTTCGGGAGGAAACCCGATTGTAGCCTAAAGATCAGCCAGGGCAGTGGATCTTTAAATCGACCACTTAGGATCCCAGGTACACGACTGCAATAGGAATCAGTCAGATATGTCTGCTTCAGGCCCACAGCTGTGGCAGCTGCTCTCAGAGTAGCTTCTGAACACCTCCAAGGTATTTCACTCAGACGGTCCTCCCCCAACCCATGTGGGCCAGTCTCCCTTTTCTCACTGGGGTACCTCTGTCACTCAGCCGAATGCATGAATTTCAGAAAGTAATATACATGTTCAAGGAGAACGTGTGAAATCTTGTAAGCGTCTCCTATGCAGAGGCTAGTGACCAATAGTCATTTGAAAGAAACTGCTTGATATTTTGGTGGTGGTTCTGGTTGCAGCTTTCTGTATCAGGGACTCTTTAGAAAACCACCATCCTGTTGCACTCTTGAGTCACAGAGAGGAGTGTGGGAGCCGCCCAGCAACTGTGGAATGTATGAATTAACTTTATTCACATCTCTACCTCATAAACGTCACTCATTTATTCACATTTTACACGTCTGTCGAATAGGCGGAGCATACTGAGGAAAAGTTAGGTAATATGCATCGAAACGACTAAGATGTACTAAAATGAATGCGCTTTAAATAGCGTATGGGTTACATTTAAACGATTGTATGTTTGAACTGATATTTAATGCAAAACAAACAAACAAAAAATATATAATTTCACTTTCAAAAAGTGTAAGGATTGTGTGGGTAACTTTCGATAGGAGGTGAACGATCTTTATTAACGATCGGGGGTTGTTTTTGCGGTGGGACAATGACAGCTGCCGGAGAAAAGGCCGGCGGCCGGGCGGGTGAAGCGTGGCAGCGGCTCCTCGGCGGAGGCGGGGCGTCCGCTCGCAAATGACGAGATGATGGGTTTCAAGGCATGAAGTGGGGAGGAAAAAAAAAACGGGATGCAGCTGAACAAAGCTCCGCGATCCCAATAAGAGAAAGAAAAGGCGAAAAAAACAAAAGAAATGGGCAGGAAAAGTGCGCTCAATGAAGCGAGTAGCGATTTCTCCGGGTAGGACAGAACGGCAGCATGATCACGTAGCGTTTCTTACTCTCCAAATGAAAGCAGAAAGGAAGAAGAGGAAGAAAGTTTGGAGAGTTTGCGGCGCAGCATGGCGCGGGAGTCCGGGGAAGCCGGAGCGCTGAAAAGTTGCGAAGTCAGAAAGCGGACGAAGAGGAAAAGCAAGAAGGAGAGCAAAAGCAGGATCGTGTGCTCCAACATCGCGTACGAGCGGGCCCGGGGGGCCGAGGAGCCCCACAAGCATTACGCCAACAACAAGATCAAAACCACCAAATACACGCTGCTCTCCTTCCTGCCCAAGAACCTCTTCGAGCAGTTCCACCGCTTCGCCAACGTCTACTTCGTGTTCATCGCCCTGCTGAACTTCGTGCCGGTGGTGAACGCTTTCCAGCCCGTGTTAGCTCTGGCCCCCGTCATATTCATTTTATCCGTCACGGCCATCAAAGACTTATGGGAGGATTACCGAAGACACCGCTCGGATAAAGAAATAAACCACATGGATTGCCTTGTTTACTGCAAGTAAGCGGATCTGAGCTGTGGTCGGGGTCCGTAGGGCTCCCGGTTGTTCTCCTTGTTGTAGGTGTCGGCGGACCTTTTGCTTTCCTCTTCTTACTTTTGTATTGGCGTGATGGCGATCCCAGTACCTGTTGTGGCTACGTTGTAAAATCGCGCGGCTCACTGGAGTTTCCTTAAAGCACCAACTTTTTCCCTTTGGTGTTCTGTATTTTTTATTTTTTTTTTACACATTTTAAAAGCCACAAAGTCTGCATGTTTCGCACGGCGTCATGAATACCCGACAATGCCCGGTTTTGTCAGCTTGGTACTTTTACCATTTTCCCTGACTGGTCACCCTGGCATTTAATCGCTGGTACATTGATCTTTGCAGCGTTAGGCCCAGGTTAAGCTCAGGTTGTGTTCTCCACCCCTCCACGTCCTTGCTGTTACTGGCCGTACTGGTGTACCGGTACTGGATTTACGTTGCTTCACCGTGTGCGTCCTCCGCCTGTACTTTCGGAGGGATGGCCTCGTAAAATGCGGCTGCTTGACAGGCGTGATTCACGGCTTGCTCCGCGGTTTCCCCCTTGCCTTGATACAGTTTAATTAGCCCTGTCCCGGCTGTTCTGGGTGAGTCACCGCGCTGGTGCCTCCAGGTTGCAACCCAGGGGCCTTTTACTAAGTTGCTTAGGCTAATTCTGCAGTGTTAATTGAGCATATGATTTATGACTGGGGGTGGCTGACCCCCTCCGTGACTGTCGGTTCGATCTGCATCCCAGCTTAGATGAATGATTATGTGTGGACTGGCATCCCCACCCTGGCCGATTCAGCAGGGGGGGGGCTTGACAGGGGTCCTTGGAAACATTATACATGAAATTGGTGCTGGGCGGGGGGCAAGGTAAAACTGCCAAAGGGCCCTCCAAATATCTAGGTAAACCCCTCCCCAAATCCTTTCCAGGGTGTCCCCTGCCTAGTGGCTGTGTAGGAAACGGATGGTGGATGGAAATTGTTTGCTGACACACCAATAACAAAGTGGTGGTGTTATTTATAGGAAAATTTGTCAACTACAAGGTACAATTAACATTTTATTTTTTTCTAAACATTGAGGGAAGGTTTACAATTTGTGTGTGATTCCTGGGATTATAACCCACAGCCATTCCATCGTTAGCATAATGCTCTGCTTGCACCTAAACCTATAAATCCTACACATTCCCAGATTCTCCCTGCACCAGCATTCCGTTGCACACAGAACATATTCAGCCTGGCAATTGGATTGAAACTCTTTGGCTGTTGTTTGTTAATGTACAGTTTAAATGGTTATTTTGGCTAAACATCTGTAGAGGAACTGAGAAAATCCTGCTCACACGACACTTCCAAAGCACTCAGAACTAGCAGAAAGTCGGTGGAGACATGAAAGTGACTCCTGAGTCCTTTCGCACGTTCTCTTGTCTTCCTTTCAGCTCAGAGGGTTTGTGCACCCGGAAGCCGCAGGGCGGGACCCCTGGAAGCACGTTTTGTAGGATGCAGGCATGGTTCTGCAGGACATAGCCTTCCTAACAAGTCACCCATTCGGTGAAGTGTGGCCAAGGTGTGCTGAACTTCGACCCCTGAGCACCGGAAGTGAACTTTGTTGAATTTAATACATGACCTACCGATGGGCTCCGATGAACTGAAATATTATGGTAACTCCCAAGTGAAGCAAGTAATGGTGCATATCATGGTCTGGGACATTAGACGGTAGGCTAACATGGTACTCATAGCCGATGTGTTGATCGCTGAAGACATGGGCATGCTCCAAGCACTGTGTGTGTCGTGATGCGTTACTCCAGTCATGATCATCAAATTGATCATTTGTGCCACAGTAGCCCGCAGTTGCTTTGTGCCACACGGGATTGCCTTCATCCACATCTCGCATCGAAGAGCCCCCTGCCACCCAACACCCTATTGGTGGTTGGTGGTTTTTCCCTCCTTAGACCGCTCTTAGCGGGTACTCGCTGCCGCTGACCGTGAGCACCCCGCAAGCCTTGCCTTTTCAGAGATGTTCTGACCCAGTCGTCTCACCATGACGCTTTGGCCCTTCTTAAAGTCAGTCGGATCTTGATCCCTGCCTGTTTTTCGTCTGCATTTGACATGTCGCCTAAGAAGTAGTGAATGTTAGCGTAGCATCTAATGTATCCCAAGAATGTTCTTTTGATGGAATAGTCAACATTATTTGCTTCACATGGAGGTGATCATACTGTTTAATAAAGAGCCCCTTTCAATGAGCTGAACATGGTCAAGGTCATGAGTTGTATAGTGCTCTTTTGAATGTGGTGAATGGATGGATGGACGGTGGTATGGATGGGGAAGAACATTTATTGATCCGGAAGCAAATTGCGGAATGTTTTCATGATTTTTATTTTAAAATGGGTTTAGTACTGGGGGTGGCTATATATGGTTCACTGATTTAACATTAATTATGTTCTGTTACATGGTGAAACTGGACCTGTGTAAGATTCTGTTCCCTCCTGATGAGTGATTATCTTATTTCCACCTGCAGTGCAGAGTCAGAACCAAAAGGTAGTTTGACCCCAAAAGTATTTCTTTGGTAGAGTGCTGTCCCATACAGAATCACCACTAAGTATTATGCTTAAAATGTACTGAATATTGAAATCTAAAATATATGATGTGCAAAGTAAAATAGGGAGATGAAAAAGAAGTTCAACTGAGGCCTTTCCAAGTCTGCATGAAGCTTGTTCTCCATAAATAAGGTCTTGCTTTAGTGACTTTTTACTGATCAGTTCCTCATCTTGGAGTTCAGGTTCCCCAAGGTGTGTGTGTGTGTGTGTGTGTAATATTAAATAATATTTACCAGAGGCTCTATGTTTTTATAGAACATTTTTCTAATGAAAAGTGGCTCTGTCAGCCATGTACAGGGCCAGCGTTCAGGCCTGTTAAAGGACCTAGTGTCTGCCTTTCTGCACCTCTACTTGGACTGTGGTGCCGCTGTACTCAGGTTCTTTTCGGGCTTCCTGCTGTCCGCTCTCTAGATGTTGTTCTCGCTAGAGGCAGTTTTTCAGGTGTAAGGCTGCAGGTCGTATCCAAACCCCCGAACTGTGAAGTTTCTAGCGATTTTTGTGGTGATGCTAAGTGTGGTAACGCTGCGCCGGATGAGGAGGTTAAGATGCCCCTACTCTGCTCTGCTCATGGTTTGGCCAGATGTGGGAAGCAGAGGAGCGCTTTCGAATTAGATTCTGAGCTACACATAATTATCATTCAGCGCTCTCTCTGGAGCCTGGGGTTCCATCGTTTGTAGGCACATTGAGAAATGTAGGTCTCTCTGACTTGTAAACCTGATGCACTTTTTTCCATAGAGTTTTCCCAGAAAGTTGCATGGACCCTAGCAGAACATTTCCATTGGCTGTGAGTTGTGCTGTTTGGGCTGTACCGGGAAAGGCGTGTGTAGCTGATGCTTCCATTTGTTTTTTTTTTATTTATTTTTTTTTAAGGGGACAAAGTATTTCAGTGTTGGCTTTTTTCTTCATGTTATGAATCTGTTTCCTGTGAGTGAGTGCGTGGGTGAGGGTGGCTTGAATTGGGCCAGAGATGGAAGGAAACCTCAAACGGTAACGCATCAAAGCAGTGTGCTCCGGTTTTAATGACTGGATTTTTTTAAATATGTGCATTGTGTAATTTCACTCTGCGAGTGCACAGAAATTCTGTGTCCACAAGTGCAGTTTTAAGAATTTAAGATCCAATAGTAATGTCATTTGCTTGACATTGAACGCCGTTACAGCCTTGTTTGAATTGTTACAAAATAATTTTAATTTACAGAATTCTGGCGCATGCTTGTAAGCAATGCAGTTTATATACTACGTGTATGTACTTTGGAAAGGGAAATTTTACTGTCGGCAATGAAGAATTTCTCTCCATAATGAGTGTGTTTTTCCTCTGTAATAACACACACAATTCACAGATTTCATTTATGAATGTTTTGCTATGCTATGATTTTCTGCATTTTAGGGGAGTTTTCCTCTAGTTTGTAGGTAATACCCACTTTTGATGTCAGAGTTTTCAGATATGCTGAATGAATTCTTCCTATATTTTGAAATTGAGAGAACAAAATTGTATCTGCCACTTTCTCTGCCCCCCTGGACCCCCCCCCCCATCAGCTGGTCCGCAAACATTCTTCAGTGCAAATTCAGCTTCACCATACCATTTGACCAGAGATTTAAATTTGCTGCTCTCATTGTGTGAACTAGACATTTTGTTCTACGATTACGCAATAATAATTTTGGTGGTCTGAAAACTGATATCTTGCAGTGCCTCATGGACAAGCTGTCTGGCCTAACTGTTGTTAGCAAACATTAGCATGAAGTTTTCCCTTATCTGTCCAAGAGGACCGACTGTTCGATCCTGTCGTTGAACACCCAGTGTGTATGGTGTCATAATGGATGGCTGCTGGGTCATGTGCCTTGCTATTTTTAGTTCTTTGCTCATTGCCTCAAAGACAATATTTTGTGACGACTGCGGACAGTTGGCGATTAGCGATTGCCCATTAGCGTGGCACCTTTGTGAGGTCATGGATAGATATTGTCCCTATCTGGTTTAAATTGTTTTTCGTTCGATAATTGTTACTTGCATCTTAATGAATATTTCATCTTTTATTTTTAAACCTGTGGAGAGAATGTATTTTTGATTTGATTTGATGATGTATGCCTCGTAAATGTCATGGTTTTTGTTTGGAAATGTGTAAATAAGCGCAGAAAGGCTGCATTTCAGTAAAGCTGAATGGGATGTATTTCAGGAAGGCACAGCAAAACAGAATTGACAGGTTTCTGATGAGCGTTGGAGGGGAACTGCCCTGGCTGTACCCACGGTTGGCCCTTTGTATTTGTGCTGCTTGCTGGTATTAGACATATCATTTATAAAGCAATGCAGATTTTGCTTAGCGTTTTAGACTCATATTCAGTACAGCTGACTCTCCGTTTCCTCCATTCTCCTCTCAAAAATACAGAAATGAGGCATGTCAATGAAGAGAATCAGTATTTCAGGGGCTCTCATACAGAGCCCTGCTTGACTGGAATATGTTCATCAATCATCATTTCCCTTGGCATATATGAACTTGGTAAGCTGTACATTTAATTGCCAAAGCTTCTGCTGTCAACCATATACTTTTATCAAGATGGTACTATTTAGCTGAATTTAATAAATCGAATGTGGCATTTCTTAAGTTTTAGGACTGGCTTTATGTTTTCTGTTGAGCCACAAAGATGGCAGCCTAGTAAAACGTCTGGGTTTCCGAATGCCCCATCTGGCCAAGCCCATAGCAGGGGCAGCTCTTGTATTTGTGCCATTATCAGCATGTCCTCTGCATGCCAAATGCTCTCCGGTCAGGTGGCGAGATGTGGCCCGGTCCAGCCTGGATCTCGGAATGGACTGTGTGTCTTGTTATGGCTCAGTAGATTCGCTACAATAAAAATGAACACAATCCACCCAAATGCTTTTTTTCTGTTTGTTCTTCATGGGTGTCTACGCATAAAACGCTAATAAATATTGTTGGCCTGTGTTTGTAGCATTTTTATGTTATCACAGACTCATTGTTTTAAAAAAAAAAAAAAAAAAAGTAAGGAAAAACACAATACCGCTTTAAAAATTGTTTATAGCTGAAAGTAGTTCCTGCAATGCTCAGTGTTCCTTGGCTGGAGCTCAAAGAGTTGAGGACTGACTTTTATCAGTACAAAAACAAATACATTAGATTTTTGGAGTACAGAAATGCAAACTGTACTTATTCGAAAGCGCGGGGTAGTGAGCGCTGTGGTTATTTCTGGTGTGTGTTAGGTGATTGTAAAATGTAATGAATATCATAACCTGCTGTGAGTCTCAGATTTAACTTGCCTTAGTAACTTGGTGCAAACTCCCAATGAGTCCACATTATGTCCCTTTACGGCCAGTTTTCCTCGATGCTTTTGGACGCTCGTTTTCCCATTTGCTTATTTATAAAGTTTCCAATAACTGGTAATGCAGAAATCTTGATTTATAGTTTTTTAAACAGCTTTTTTTTCCCCCTTGGTTTTCTTGTTTTGCGAACTGAAACTTGCTGCAGTTTGTAGAATTTGGTTTTATTATCAGAAGCTCCAGGTAACGGTTTTTGGTTTTTATCCGTGTGGGGAGGGGGGGCAGTCGAACATGATCGTTAGTCAGAGTCCTTGTCATCCTTAGCTGTGTGATGATCTTGCTGGTCACAGTGAACCGTGATCAGTAGAATATGAAGGAACTTTGGCCATCTAGCAATGTAAACACGACACTGAAGGAACTTTGAAAGCCTTGATTTAGTGACTTTTTATTTGGAGTTCCACGAGACATGGAAAAATACAATCAAAAATCAAAGGTGTAATATGAATAAATATTTATATCCTATTTCAAGTTTGTCCACTGTAGCTCAGTTGAGCTGATGAGATGACGGCGAGGATGCACTCTGCTTGCTCTGACCTTGCCTGCATTTGTAATTTTCTCTGTTTTATTGCCTGTTTTTGGGATGTAACCTTAAGGCCCCCCCCCTCTTTGCCAGGATCATAAAATGTGCTCTGTTTTTCATTTATTGACATTAAACCCATGGTTTCTGCTGGGCCTTAAAAATGTAATTTTATTAGTATAATGTTGCATTTGGAGATTGTGAGAGTCTTTTCAACTGAAAAGTGATTGTGACTTTTTCCTCTTCATATTATGATTATGAGATGCATTAAAACTACTGATTCAGTGGCGGTAAATGCTTATTTGCTCGTATGCAAATTCAGCCTGCTTTGTTCATAATTACGTCCACAAGCTGTAAGCGCTAAGTGAACTTGCAGCGTACCCACAGGGGTCTGAGGTTTTCAGATATTTCATTAATTCTATTTTTTCTAAACTACTCAAGTCGTCATTATGAAATCTGCGTTTAAACAGTCTGTCCGAGTCCAGATTTGAGTGGGAAGCCCAAGATGAGTTTCGTGAATCTTCGCAGCCGACCCAACATCTGTCTGGTGTAATTTCCTTAAGTTTGGGCAAGTTTTAGTCGGTGACATGTTAATTTCAGTGCATTCAAGGAAATGGAAAAAGTGTAGTGTTTACCCCCTTCTAATCAACAATGATAGTGATGTATTCTCTCCGTATAAATAACTACTATCGTAAGTATAAACTGTCTAGAGGTTCCCATTGCTTATCGGAGGTACGGCGCTGTTCCAGACTTCACAATATGCTTCCTTATGCATTTTGTTTTGGTTTTATTTTTGATAGATTTAAGCTTTCAAAAGCACAGCTTCTCACTGTTTGACCTGAGCTTCAGGAGATTTTGTAACATAAAGTATTTATGAAATAAATGGCACTGTTCGCCACCCGGATCACATTCGCATGTAAGCCTGTTTATAATAGATGTTATGTACAGTTAAATGAAGCTGATTGGTTCCTGGTAGAGTGACTTCAGCTGTATGCTTTGTCCTCTCGTGTTGTCGGTCAAGCGTAATTACGGACGCAGTCCCAACGAGTTCTTTCAGCTCGTGGTGCAGACCTCACTGCAGCAGCCTGTCTTTAGTGCAGACGTGTAGGCGTCTGTAACGGAAGGATGCAATCTCTCTCTCTGCTAGTACTTCTGAGAGTTACATGGGTGTGGTTTCTTCTAAATTTTATTCATTTGTGTGTTTGTTTTGCTGAATTCAGCACAAGCTGTCCAGTTTGATCAATCTTGTTTTTCTGCTTTTTAAATTTCATCTGTGATTGCTTCCATGCATGGGATTGTAGCCACGCTGACTGATTGGCGTCTCTGAAGCGGGCTCGCTCCTTTGCCAGCATTGAGCTGTAAACACCCCAGCTGGTTCAGCGAAGGAGAAGCTCCAATCGTTATATGTGTTACATGTGAAATAATTCAGTCAGCTTGGGCGGGATACAGAGAGACTTACCATGGTTTTTGCTGGTCTGGTGTTTAGAGTGTCAGTCAGATTTTCTTCGAAGTTTATCAGAACCTTATGAAACTCAGCCCTTGGTTTGTTAGTAGTTGAGGCATTTAAATTTGTAGTGTTGTTTTGTGTGTGTGTGTGTGTGTGTGTGTGTGTGTGTGTAATGGAACTTTATTGATCCCCGTGGGGAAATTATTTTTACGCCTCCCTCAACTTGCTCTTTCTCTTTTTTTTTTTATGTGTGTGTTGAATGAAAATTCTCAGGATGTGTGCTTTTTTGAAAATTCTTAAATGCTGATATGTGGGACCATTTATCCAGTTGAACTCTGGCCCAGAGCTTCTAAAAAGCAGCCATTTGGCTGAGTGTGCTGCTCTCCATGTGACCTTTAAAATAAATGAACGCATACTGCCCTCCGCCTGACAGGCTGCAAGGTCTCCCTGACACAGCGGGAAATTTGAAGCATGATCTTTCTGCAGCAGCCCCTTCTTGTCACTGTCTCTGCCGTCCAGTCCAGGCTCTAGCCAGAAATAGGGGTCCGCCCTCGTAGGCAGTCAGCTCTCATTTGTCTGGGTTTTTTCCCCGTCCTATTGCGTTCGCTTGCATCAACTTCAAAAAAAAAAAAAACATTCCAGCCTTCCCTGCCCCACCCACTTACTCTTCCCAGGCACATCGGTGTAGCGCATCTGACCCCAGGTGTTACTGGTGGGCTTTGGTCCAACGCAGCCGGTTCTACTCAAACATCTGTGGGACGTCGCCAGTACCGGGAATAGCGAGTTGTTTACCCTGAGTGGTGGTCAGCCCCTCCTCCAAGCAGGCATGTGGGGGGAGACGCCTTACCGGACTGCCCGAGTGTGCTTCCAGAAGCGTTACAATAGCGTATGAAGTCGGGATGTTGCCTGTCCGTGTTTGGCATTCACCAGCATGTATCGGGGAAGTTGTTTCAAACCCTGGATAGTTTTGAATAATTTGAGATCTCTGTAAAAGTGACGGGCTTTAACCTGGGGGATTATTGTGATGACCTCTGGATTACATCCTTATTTATTTGCTCCGATTTTGCTAGGATTCAAAATGTTATACGTTTTTGTTTTGCTGTAATGTCTGGTGGTCAGAATTTGAAGTTGAACCCCTCACCCCCAACGCCCGTCGGAATTAGTTGTAAACATAAAGTCACGTCACCTTTTCCCACCATTGTTTGTTTTGTTGCTTTTGTTGGCCCGTCTGCACCCTGTGTTTGTGCTGTGTTTAAAAAGGGGCCGTTGGCTCGACTTGGCTCGCCGTTCCTCGCCCAGTGGGGAGTCCTGTCTGATAGCTTTGCCTATGGCATTAATCTGCTGTGTCCCGTTTTGTGCATATCGGGGGTATATGTTTGAGATGGACGCTGATTAGTCGTTTATCTACGTGGGTGGGTGGGTGTGTGGGTGTGTGTTTGAAAACCTTCACACCCATGCTTCCACTGCCTTTGCCAATCTCTCTCTCATCTTTAACAAATTTTAAAAATGTGATGGAAAATGTTGACTCTTAAGAGAATAGTGTGCTGCACTTTGATTTCTGGGCCCGCAGGTGGCAAAGCGGTTAACAAACTGGTCTTTTCGTCATGGGGTTGCAGGGCCCTGAGGGTTTTGACCCTGAAGCAGGGCCTGCCTTTTGCTAAAATGAGGTGCTGCGTTGCATTGAGCTCCAGATAAAGGTGTGCATGAATGTCTGATAAAGGTGATGTAATGATGTAACTCTGATGTGACGTGTTTCCCCTGGCAGGAGTCAGCGGCGTTACGTGGAAAAGTACTGGAAGCAGGTGCGTGTTGGCGACTTCGTCCGGCTGCGCTGCAATGAGATCCTGCCGGCGGACGTGTTGCTGCTGAGCTCCAGCGACCCGGACGGGCTGTGCCACATTGAGACGGCCACGCTGGACGGCGAGAGCAACCTGAAGCAGCGACAGGTGGTGCGCCGCTTCCTGGACCTGGTGAGGCTCGCGGTCGTGCTGTGGAGCTGCTCAAACCCACCTTTCCCTGCATGAAAGAAATCTGGACCCCCCCCCCCCACCAATTAAACCATGCCCACATTGTTTGTTTGGTCGAAGAAGTAATCAAAATTTTAATCGACAGCCCTTGTGAAATGTATCTGGACCCGGCCACGTCTCCCTAAATCCATTACTTCACATCAGCCTCTATTCCAGTAGACGCGGAACCTATCAGTAGGGTTGCTGAGATCCCCTGTGAAATTTATTTCACATTACCCCCTCCCTCAATTTCTCACCCCTGTGTGGCTGCTACCTGGTCGTGGTAAACCCTCCCCTGGTGGAGTTAACCCCTCCTGCCCCCTCCTCCGCATGTATCGGAGACGATTTTCTGATCGATAAACTGGGCTCTCTTTTGGTTCAGAAGTGTTTGCATTCTTTGCTCTGCTGCTCTGGCTTTGTCTAGTCAAAGAACCACTTGATTTCAGTAAAAATAAACACTCCACTCAGATCTTTTAACAGGGTTCTTTGTTCTTTCTTCACAAAAGAAATCTAGCCAGTCGTCAGCTACATCCCATAGCCAAATGGCATGAACTTGACTTTTGACCCTATCCTAAATTTATGATCTGTTTTACATCAGGACTACGGTCCTGTCCTGTTTCTGATTGCATTCAACATTAATGTTTCTTTGTAGGACTGTGAGTTTGACCCCTCCAAGTATGACAGCGTCATTGAGTGCGAGAAGCCAAACAACGATCTCGGGCGCTTTCGGGGATACATGTGAGTATCTCTTCTGTAAAATGAGAGGGGAGGGTCTCTGTTCACGTTTTAACTGGGGAACATTTTCGCGTAGTTTACCGGAGTTTGCCTGCTTAGTGACTGCCAGATGTGTGTTTCCAGTGAGGATTGTTTGCCATTAATCAGAACCATTATTAAAATATTTCCGGTATGCTGGGAGTTGTAGGCGGCTGCTTCTGAC
Organism: Mormyrus proboscirostris; assembly: GCA_026779585.1. Lineage (NCBI taxonomy): Eukaryota > Metazoa > Chordata > Actinopteri > Osteoglossiformes > Mormyridae > Mormyrus > Mormyrus proboscirostris. The sequence goes on along the minus strand of JAODKF010000087.1, from coordinate 2,195,258 downwards.
ACAGTTTCTTTAACTCGAAATGTCTTGCTTAAGTCTGGTGGTGCTCCGACGTGGAAACTGTAGTCGATACCCTTAGGCGCTGTATTTATGTCTAATATTACCAATACTGAACTAGTATTTTGTGGATAGTTGAAGTTGTATTCATCTATAATTTTTTTTTTTTTTTTATAAATCAAAGAAACAGGAATTGTAATTGAGTGTGGTGGGGGGGGCACTGTATTGCCAATGAGGAATGCATGGCTGTGGGAAGTGTGCCTGTTACACCAGCCATAAGGGCACATTATCTAACACACAACCTGGCAGCCCCTGATCCATTGCTGTCCCTGTTTTTTCCCCACCCGTGGCCTGTAACACCAGCGCAAACAGTGTCCTGTGCGCTCCTTCACAAGTCGAGCAGTCTGGGTAATTAGACTGGAACTTCGATTTCATTAATGCTGCCTTCTGGGAATTCTGTTAAGTCGTCTTTCTGGAGGGTCGATGACTCAGAAGTCACCAGGGAAGCAGGCGGGGCCAAAGGGAAGGTAGGGTTGGCAAACTGAGGCTAGGGTTAGCTTTAGAAAAACTATGGCATTTACACCCATTAAAATGTGTGCTTCTGG
>JAODKF010000087.1:2166535-2185885 GCA_026779585.1 Mormyrus proboscirostris | reverse complement strand
CATCCCCCATGCCCCACCCCCCAGTGTATCTTCTCCGTGGGCGCAAAATCGGCCTCAAAGGTGCCATCCCTCCGGTGTTCATGGTTCCGGGCTTATCTGAGCCGTGTGTGTCCCAGGTCCTCAGCAAGGAGGACTATGCTGCCTGGCTGAAAAGCCACTTGGCAGCAGAGACTGCCATCCAGGGTCGGGACGAGCTGCTCTTTGAGTCGGCCCTGCGTTTGGAGACCGACCTCCAGCTCCTAGGTGAGGCTCGTGCTTCCTTTTGGTCGTACCCTGTGAGCGTGGCCTATTCTTATCCCCCCCCCCCCCCACTTTCACACTCAGGTGCGACCGGCATCGAGGACCGGCTCCAGGACGGCGTCCCCGAGACCATCGCGTCACTCCGAAAGGCTGGTTTGCAGATCTGGGTGCTGACTGGGGACAAGCAGGAGACGGCCATCAACATCGCTTATGCATGCAAGCTGCTCGACCCCGAGGAAGAGCTTATCACTCTGAATGCCGACTCGCAGGTCAGCCTCCTGTCATATATGCTTATATGGTTTTCTCATCTTAGTGTTTCACAGGTAACTGGCCTGTCTGCTGTAGCACGTAATAAAAAATGTCTCAGACTGGTCATGCTGTTTCAGGAGAACCCACTCAGTCCGTTGTCAGTCCAAGGTCATATGAAGGTCGTCCGCACTGTGCCACTGCCCTGTCCTGTGTCACAGGAAGCCTGTGCCGTTCTATTGGAGGAGAGTCTACACTACATCCGCTCCAAATTCCTCTGCGACGCCCCGGAACAGGCCGCCCGTGCTCTGCAGGGTGACCCTTCCTCCCTGCCCGTCCTGGTGCACCGGCTGGGCCTGGTGATCGATGGGCGCACACTGGCTTACGCCCTGGACAGGAGCCTGGAGGACAAGTTTCTGGCGGTGGCTCGGAGCTGCCGCTCCGTGCTGTGCTGCCGGTCCACACCACTGCAGAAGAGCATGGTGGTGAAGCTCGTGCGGAACAAACTGAAGGTCATGACCTTGGCCATAGGTACAGCCCGTTAGCCGCCATGTCTGAAACGCATGCAGCCAGGCGAGTGCTTATTATCGCACTCGCTTACGCTGGTCTAAGTTAATGTCTGTGACTTCTAGGTGGGGGAAAGTGCAAATTCAATGAGAATGAGAACGATCCCAGTTTTGCAATGTGGTTGAGACCAGTTAATGATAACCGGTTAACGCTTTTTGCCATTTTTGTTATTAATCCCACGCAAAACTACAACAAAAGTCTTATGGAATCAAACTCGTCTAAACCTGTAGATACCCTTATTTTAAGAAAAACCAGCAGAGCGTGTTTAATCATTGGAGCCGCTAGCGATGTCTTTGACAACATGGCCGTCCTGCGAGCCGTTAGCGGCCCAATGCTGCTGTCCGTCTGCGGGGGCAGGGAGACCCCTGACCTCTGCAGGTGTCCCTGTCGCCACCGTCCGTATTTTCGCTTTATGGAGCGCGAGCGTCACGCGCGGTGTGAAGCCGAAGGGCCGAGTGACCGGATCCTCACTTCAGGCGCTGCCGTATTTCATAAACGGCATCAAACTGGTCTCACGTTTTCCCCCAAGTCAGGGTGGTTTTTGCGAGCAGCTGAGAGGCGTGTGAGGCAGCCCCCCCTTCTCACTACGCTGTCACCATCCTCACACGCCGCCTTTCGCTGTTAGCTTTGATTTTATGTTATGAAGAGTTCTTGTTGTTTTTTTTCGCCTTCGTTTGGCTTCGTGCTGATGAAACTGAAGGGGGGCAGGCAAATGGGCACGTAAAATCAGCCCTTAAATATGGGACCTTTAGTGTGGGGGGGGGGGGGGGGGAATGCCAAATCCCAGGGACTTTGAGTCCCGGTGATCGGTTTTGGAAGGATGTGGCTCGGTAGGAGGGAAGTTTATCGATTTCACGCGCTTGGTCTCGCTTTAACCACCCACATTGCCTTCTGCTGCTGTAGTTCGAGAGCAAGAGCTATTTAATGCACTCGTGTGAACTGGTGACACACACACACACACACACACACACACACACGTATATTAAATCTTTTTTTTTTTTTTTTTTATTTGGTCCTGTAATGAAGCGCAAATTCAGACAGACATTTCAGCTGAAGGTATTAAATATATTTAATGAAGGGTACTTCTATTAATGCTGTGGAATTTCAAGAATTTTGTGACGGCGCCTCCCAGCTGTGAAGTGAGAACTTGCAGTTGTATTTTCCGCAGCCCTGCTTGTGCCCTGGTAGGCGTGAAGAGCGTCTTGCCTGCTTGAGCGCACACCTATGAGTATTCATTAGGCTTTTCTGGGTCACAGAGGGAGAATCCTTTTTTCCCCCTCCTTCATTTCTTGTCTCTCTCTCTCTCCTTTTTTTTTTTTTTTTAAGCATTTTTAGCTGCTTGCTGACTCTGCAGATAGGGGACATTGTGCAAACATCCGATGCTCTGGTTTTCTCTCCCGGGTGGCTGGTGGACGTGCCGGTTGGCTAAATTGCCCATGGCAAACTGACTTTTGTGTGTCCACTTTGACCGAAACCAGAAAATATATTAAGGAGCAAAGGTGGAACCGATTTGTCCCAAATCATATAACAAATGGCTGACAGCCGATTTACAGTGCAGCTTAAATCCTCCAATCTAGTGGCAAATCCTCAGAGGCCTAGTGTTACATCATGTAGGACAGATTAGTAATGAATGACGACTGAGTTTCCATTTCAGTAACTGTCAAAACACCTGTGTGAGTTTCATTTCATGTCAGCACTTGACATTAAAATGTCCGGGACCGAAAAGTTAGTCTTCGTGTGGTTCTATTTATGCAGGTGCATGAAGAAGTGGGTTTTTACTTGCGGTTTCATGAGCTTTTCATAGAGACTCACAGGAAGTGCTTGGCTTTCTGTCAGGACGAAAGTCGTGGTCATGGAGCAGGTACGAGATCCGTATTGTGGTGACTGATGGACAAGGCGCCCCAGAATGCCAGCCACGACAGAACGGCGGGAACCGCGTGGAGCACAAAGACTGGCTGGCGGAGGCGTTATGGCACAGAAACAAAACATGTCTCGCTGGGAAAATGCATCCATCTGCGGACGTGTCGGAAAATATCACCTCCACGATTGTCATCTCAATACAACACACTGGCTTTCTCGCCTTTCAAGTAAAAAAGCAAGATTCCACCCGGAATGAGGAGAGTGCCAAATCGGTACAAGAGCGGTGTTTTATATCTACGCATCATATCTTACCTTCACTGTAGCCTTACAGCCTCCGGCTGTGTGCGCATATGTGTCGAGTTAATGTGTTCTCACTTTGTTTGTGTGGTTCTAACGTGCTGGTCCTCTCTCCCAGCCCGAGCATGTTTCAGTTGGCTGAGACATTCAGGTCAGCCCTATGTACGCCCTAGCTGCTTGTGACCCCAGCTGGATGATTAATTACTGAGGGGAGGGTCATGGGTTTACAGTGAGCAGTCCTCACCTGAATTCGCTCTTTGTGGAGTGACTTCATGGTTTTTTCTGGGTCTGCGTGATCACAAACCGAGCACTTCGTCTTTGCTGCGTCAACAGTGATCTTGATTCTGTGGGGGGGGGAGTAAAGGTGTTACTTTGTGTCTGTTCCTAGGGGATGGGGCTAATGACGTCAGCATGATCCAGGTGGCTGATGTGGGCGTCGGAATCTCGGGCCAGGAGGGGATGCAAGTAAGTTCAGACGTAGCCGGGCCAGGCAGAGTATCATAGTCTTTCCATATGGCTACATGTCGCGTACCATTTCAGCCAAGGAGTGCGTCTCAAATTATGAAGTTGTCAGAGTCCCCTGGGGGGTTTGTTTCGGACAAAGTTATTGTTGCGTGAAACCTGCCATATGCAAGGAGATGCTGCTGTCGTCGCAGTCGGAGCCCGGCGGCCTCGGGGTAGCAGAGTGACCCGATCTCTAACTCCTTTCCAGTGGGACTTCATGTTGTTAATTAGGAGAGTCCCCATTAACCTGGAGGCCAGGAGATTATGGATTCATTGCATGGCATGTCAGTCGAAGAGCCTGATCCTGCTTTTAAAATAACTCTGCTGGTTACACTTAATTAGTGTAAAATCTTGGGTCCTGACAGGGCTGGGATGCCAGATGATGAATGATTCTGCTCTACGTTATGGTCTGATTGTCTGATGTGCTCCTTCACACCTCCCTAAATTAGCTGGTGTTCTGTCCCCTGGCCGTTTTACAATGTGACATCTGCAGTAATTTTTCTTTGTCGCGGGCCGCTTTGTCAGTTAACATCGTGGAGGCTCTTCTGCGAGAGCTTCTCAGTGTCAGGTGAAGCCCAAGAACATTCCTAAAATACGTAGTGGAGACACGTCCCAGCAGCCGAGTCGGTGGGGTGTGATGGATGACTCTCATCACTGATGGAGCTCAACTGACAGAAACCGAAATATCTGCCCAGGAAGTAGGACTGTGGGTGCTGTCCCGGGTGGGGGGGGGGGGCACAGTACTTAATGAAGGGTATGGGTGATACGAGGCGTTTGCGGGTTTAGTACCAGCCTGTACTCCTCTATTAAAAAGACCCTGAGCCGAAGTACTAAACTTGGATTGGTGGGAGATCAGCAGAGGGCTCAGTAACTGCACCCTGTAAGCTCTGGGATTTTCTGTTGAAGCACCTGCTCTGTTGTCTCTCCCATAGGCCGTGATGGCCAGTGACTTCGCCCTCCCGCGCTTCCAGTACCTGCAGAAGCTGCTGCTGGTTCACGGTCACTGGTGCTATTCCCGCTTGGCCAACATGATCCTCTACTTCTTCTACAAGAACGCGGTGAGAATCTGAAATGATCCAGGTCTGCATGCCAGGGGAGTGCAAACATATTGCTGCTGCTGCTGCTGCTGCTGCTTCGGTGATAGCTAGTGAAATGTGGGGGGAAGCCAAAAGGTTTAATGTATTCATTTGTCCATCTCGACTTCTCGGTTTTCCAGATGTTCGTCGCCCTTATCTTCTGGTATCAGTTCTACTGTGGCTTCTCTGGCTCAGCCATGATCGACCAGTGGTTTCTTATCTTCTTCAACCTGATGTTCTCCGCCTTCCCTCAACTGATCACCGGCACCCTGGATAAGGACGTGTCAGCAGAGACTCTCCAGGACCGACCTCAGCTCTACATGAGTGGGCAGAACTCTGAGGTAGCTGGCCAGAGGGATTCTTATCAAGGGTGGGGAGATGGAGATGGGCTGTGTGCAGGACCACAAAAGTCTATTCTTTTGATAATTGATTAATCATGTGATCGAGCAATCAACTGATCAGTTAGTTGGGCCAAAACATGTGGTTAAAAGAAAAAAAGAAATGCTTTTATTTAAGAAATGTCAGGAGGTATTTTCAAGTCATAGTTCTATCAAAAACTTTACACAGTGCAGAGATTCTGCGTTTAAAGCAGAATAGACGTAACTTGTTAATGATCGGACTTCATACTACGGTGTACAGTATTTTGCCGGTGTTTTCAAAAGCAACACTATTTTGCCGTTTTCAAATCTTAACGGTAAAATTCTCCAAGTGGCTTGGGGTTCCCAGATAATTTTGTTGCCATGATTTCAAAATTTCGTGGTAAACTGAATTACTGTAACTGCAACTGTCCAAAGCCGTTGACCCATTCCACTACATTGATTTTTGTGTTTGTTGCAATACATCTGCCCTCTACTGGTCCGGTGGAATATCACTGCTGTACACAAGTGCCAACCGCAACCGTCTGTATCCCCGGAGAAACGGTCCCTGCATGAAACTGTAATGGCACGCAGAAAAGTGAAATATGAACTAGGATTATCATGCCATGATTACAAAGCTAGGCAATGATGTCATTATATGCAATTTATGTACTGAACCCATGAAAAAATACATTGTCGATTATATTTTTATTACGGAATGTTATTGACGTTAAGTTTGCTGTTGCCGCCCTAACAGTGAGCTAATGTTACAAATGATATTTACAAAATGCTGATTATTTTTAGTAAATTAACTGATTTTAGTATCTATTACCATCTCTGATTTTGTGTGTGTGTGTGTGTGTGTGTGTGTGTGTTTAATGTGGTTGAGGGCATGGACTTGAATTTCAAACAGCAACAAGATTAATCTTTTGAATCTGTTTGAGTCAGATTACAGTAAAAATGGGCCAGGAGCAGTGTCTGTCCCCTCAGACACACGGTCAGCTGTGCGCTGTAGCTCGTGGGGGAGCTTTGAGCACTAACAATAGGCTGTGATGGATGCTGAAGGGCAGTGAGGGATGCTGATGAGCTTATGTCGCCGTTCTGCTTCCTCTACACGCGAGTTTCTGTTTGTCTCCTAAGATATGAGGTTGTGGCTCTGGGCTAAGCCCACAGATTCAGATTCACAGGTTCAAACCCAGCCTCAGCGTGTCTGCCGGTCCTTGAGCAAGGCCCTTAACCCCCAGCTCACTGGGCGCCCCAAAAGGTGGCAGCCCTTCGCGGACAGCTTGCTCTACAAAGAGCAAGTTGAGGGAGGCGTAAAAAGAATTTCGCCACGGGGATCAAAAAAGTTATTATTATTATTATTATTATTATTATTATTATTATTATTATTATTATTATTAGTAGTTGTAGTTGTAGTAGTTGTAGTTCACAGCTTGATCCTGCCTGTAATACGATTTTTAAAAATGTTTTCCAGGAATACAAGCCATACATGTTCTGGATGAATATGATCGATGCCTTCTACCAGAGTCTGGTGTGCTTCTTCATTCCTTACTTTGTAAGTCTGTTTGTCCTGCTGCTGTTTTCCCTGTTATTTCTGTGGAATGGCTGTTCCCAGCAGCCGCGCTCTCTGCCCACCGCTTGTCTCTCTGGCCCAGGCGTACTCCGACTCAGACGCTGACCTGTTCTCTTGGGGCACTCCCATCACCAGCCTGGCTCTCTTCACCATCCTGCTGCACTTGGGCATCGAGACAAAAACCTGGGTGAGGCGGTCGGCTTCGGGGCACGATGTGGTTTGTCCAAACGAGCCACCCAGAAAAGCCTCTTGCAGACAGTCCACTATTCCAGAAGTCTTTGCTTGTGCATCTGGACCTGTGTGTGTGACCATATGTCTGCTAGATATAAACCATTAAATATGTTATCAGCAGATTTCCATTACATGAAAATATTTGGGATGGTGTGAATTCCAGGAACTTATAGATTTATAGTTGGCAGCAGATGTTGCCAAGAAGGCTCGTCTTGCTCAAAATATTTAATCGCTAGGAATGTGGGGGTGAGGGTTGTGTATTAATTCCAGGTTGTATGACATTTCATTACTGGATTCAATGTCAAATCTGGAATGGACCTTTTGGTCTGGAATTTTGGCACATCTGTCATTTTCCGGTTATGTGCTTTTCAAACCCTGACAGCAGAGCTAAAGTACTAAAGAACGTTTTGAGCAGTGTCACTCAGGCACTTCACATTGACATCGCCCTGTGTATCATCATGGGACGTGTTCATCCGTTTGCTGTGGTGTCTCTGTGGGGAACCTACTCTCCAGCAATCAAATCAGACTTCTGGGCTCTGATACCTGCATGGCTGTAGATCCTGGAGCAACTATGGGTGACTGAATTACACACACATGCTTAGATAGCAACATGCCTGTCGGGTTTATCTAATGCTGCTTGCCGTCGGGTCCCTGGCCCAGGTGCGGTGAGCTATTAATCTGCTTAGGATCTACCTACTTTCGAGCTCTAAGCCCTAAAGTTTTCCTGCGTGGACTCGGGCGAGGGGCTGTATCTTACTCTGGGATGGGCCGCCTCGACCCCCACCGGTATCCTCAGCATGGCAGCTTCTCACTGAAGAATAAATCTCTTACCTCAGCTGGCTACCTCTCCTGCCCACTTTGCTTAGGGGCAAAATTGCAAATTTTCCGTTAGCTTGGGGCAAGGCCCGACTTTATGCCTTTAAGATGGAGGAACCTGTCCTGAGCCGTAAGTGGATTTGATGGAATTTCGCAGGACATTAGAAGCAGGAGTCATATCGACAGATTGAGGAACGCACTGGTTTCTGATGGCCTCTGATTGGTCTGATTAGTCATTTCTCCCTCTCCATTTTTTCGTTAGACTTGGCTGAACTGGGCCTCCATAGCCTTCAGCATGTGCCTGTTCCTAACTGTAGCTTTCTGCTACAACGCCTCCTGTCCTTCCTGCTACCCACCCTCTAACCCCTACTGGACCATCCAGCGGCAGCTGGCCAACCCGCTCTTCTACCTGCTCTGCCTCATCACCCCTGTCGCCGCCCTGCTGCCCCGGTGAGTAACTGCACCCTTTTACATACCCATGCACCGGTGACCGGAAAGGAATGACCATTTTTCAAAGCGCCTGAGGGTCGAGGCCTGCCTGAGCCGTCAGGAATGTGTTCTTTTCAGTGGTGGTGTTACAGGCTCGGTCTCTGTGGATATCAACACGCAGCCAAGCTCTCTGATGTGCTTTCCAGCAAGCCTTTGGTAATCCTCACCAAAAACAAGGTGTTTTCATTGTTTTACTGATAGGCCCGGTCCATTGTTGTGTTCTGCTTTCTAGATATTTCTACAGGGCGTGTCAAGGCACCCTCTTTCCTGGCCCGGTCCAGGTGGGGCGCCAGCTGGATAGGCTGCCTCCCGAGGCCCGGAGGAGTGCGTCCGGCCAGACAAAAATGACGGGGGGGCATCACTTTGCCCCCCGGCCGCCCCTGTACCACATTCCCGGGTTCTTCTGCAACCATGGAGCAGAGGGATACAGAAAGCGAGAGGCCTCCACAGACTCTGCAAAGGAGGGGGTGGGCCTCTCCGGAGGCATCACAGCCGGGGGCGGCTGGGAAGCAGACACTAAGCGCAGCGGCCTGCCTCCTGAAGCGGACACGCTGCTGTACTCGCAGGGAGACACGTCTGACGGGCGTCCCTGTGCAAACGCGGCTGTCAGGCCTTCGGGTTTCAGCTTCGCGGACAGAACGACACCCCCACCCCCGTTTACGCAGCATGAGTGCATGCCGCTTACACCGTCAGCCACCTGTGTACTGAGGACCCCCGGAGGGGAGGGGCTCGGACTCACCCCCAGCACTGCGACGAGGCCGGAGGGGGGGACGGCGAGCTCAACGGCGGATTCCCTCGAGACGACCTTATTATGATGCATTGGCTTATGACATTACTCCGGGGCAAATTTGCACGTTAGTTATTTCAAATTGTATTATATTTTCATTTTGGATTTTGTTTTAATATAAAGATAGGTACTGCTGTGTATGTGTTTACACATACACCTACACATGTATGTAACTCTGAACTATAAATAAAATATATTTTAGATGTAAAAAGTTAAGAAGTTATATTCTGCAAGCAAATATTTTATGCAGCTGGACATACTTGCTATTCAGTTGAATTCTGGAAGATTCTAATTAGTCTCAAGGTTATGGTTTGAAAGAGTCAAATATTTAGAGGTATAATTATCTTGTTTGGAACCAGCATTCTGTAACTGTCCCCTTCGTCCTATGCAAAATGTTACTGCTTCCCATTTGCTTTCTTTCCATTGTTTCTGTTTGTTTTTATGACACAGTGGGTCCAAAATGTCTGAACTGATTGCTGGTTTGGCTGCACTGCTGTTTGTCCTGATAATACTCCTCCTTGGGGGGGGGCTCTTTGTCCCAGAGGTAGATATCTTTCCATTAAAATGCAGCAAGGCGGAACAGGATGGGTGACACTAAGTATATCAGCACGGTGCCTGCAGTTGTCACGATAACAGGGCTGTGTGTGAGGTTAGGGCACACACCACATGGGCCTAAGGTCACATCAGTCATAATGGACGGTAACGTTGTGCTGCTTTGTAAGTATGTTGTGTATGTTATGGTCTTATGACCTACATTCCCCTACAGAGGTTATATAAGCTACACCAAAGCTGAAGTGTGTCTTGCGACCGTTGACTTCCTCCCAGAACTTGTGTGACTATTGATCTGGGTAGGAACATATAGCAGGGGTGGTAAAACTGGCGCGTCCAGCATGGGGTGGGGCGGGAAGGTTTGGCAGTATCACATTGTGTGGCAGCGCTGACTGGTTGGTATGATAAAGATTTCAGAATGACTGATGCATCCTGCATGTAGAGAGCCGTATCCCTGATCTCACACCAGGGGCAGCTCGTGGCACTGCACTCGTCATGCAGTGGCTCAGCCTGCGGTCTGCCTGGTACTGAGCTAGACTGAGGCTCTGTTACAGCAGCGGGGTCAGTGCCACACCAACCTCAAGTTTAGACAGGAGCAGAAGTGGTTTCAGGATGGCACGTACCACTGCAACTCGCATTCCAGATCTTGCCCTAAGTGCAGCAATTGCATGGTTCAAATGGAAAACGGCTCCCATTGTGGCCATCTCTGGCACTTCACATTGTTGTTTTATACTTTTGCTCCTCGCTGTTAAATGTGCTCTCTGCACCACACGGCAGTCCCAGCATTTACCATTATTCCTTAGGAGGGGATTATGTGGAATATTTGCACTAGTTAAGATGACTATCTTTCATATCTGTGATCTGACTTGAAGTTTTCAGCACTTGGACCGTGTTGGATTTCCTGTTATCAAACTGTAGTGTTCCCTTCCCTCACTGGGGCCCACACTCCCAGAGGCACTGGGGCGGTGCTCTGAAGTGCCCTCATGCCATGCTGTGGTGCATGTGTGGTTAACCTAATGGGACCCAGTAAATGAACTGATCAGGAACAAGCAACCTGCGATGTTTGCTCCTCCTGCAGCCAAACGCCTCATTTTCTGGTGTCGTCAGTTTGACCAAAGTTTGCCAAAGGGATCAGTGTGTATATTATCTTGTCATCCTGTCCTCTACTTTCCTCTGGGAATCTGAGTTTTTTTTTTTCTTCTTCTTAATCATTGCATATTTTTAACAACCGAATTTTGTGTGTTGTCAGAATGCAGTGTTTTGTAGAAAGATCCTCTGTCATTTCTTTGCCTACCTGTCAGTCAGCAGTGGGTGTGAACCAGCGACCTTCACGTGCCTTAACACTGGATAATACAGAATTAAAGTTGCTGCCTTTATTTTATTTTATTTTATTTTGTTTTGCCCACTTTAAATGAGAAATAATGGTGCATTTCCACAGAAACCTTCCATAGCATATCTGTTTATATAAATGTCTAAATGAGATTGTTCTCCTCTTGGGAAACACCCACTATAGCATTCAGGGTTTGATCCCAACTCCTGCAGAATTTCTCTCCTGTGGGAGATCCTGACTGCACACCTCTTCCCACACTTGAGGTCGATGTATTGTAATTGGACATCATGTGTCTGATTTATGGAGACTGTTAACACTACCTTAGCAATATTTCTGTTACTAGAAGCACCATTTTATGCTATTACTCTGGTCTTTGTGGGTATGCCTCTTTTTTTTTTTTTTTTTTTTTTTTTTGTTTTGGTTTTTTATTTTTTTTTTAGGTGGGATATGCAGTCATTAAGATAATTGGTTTCGAGCTGTTCTTTGCAAACTGAAGTTGTTTTCCTGCCATTTTTTTAAAGATTTTCTTGCAAAATGGAAATAAATGGCATCCTTTGTATGACATGAGACAAAATTGCCTTTATATGCTTTTTTTATGGACTATTTAAGGGGATTTTGGAAGTCGGATTGAGAAAAGCATGTACTGATAATCTTCCTCCTCTTCGTGTTTCCTTTAAAGCTGAAGGGTTGTGTTGGGCTTTGCTCTGAAGTTCTCCATCTGCTCAGAGGCTGGTCACAGGTCAAAGGTTGAGGGTCACCTGGAGCAGTATGTGTGAACATCTGACATCACCTTAACACCATGTGAAACTCATGTGAGCTTCATATTTGAATTGTGTGTAGAACAATATAGAAAAAAAACTACTAAGTAATGGAAGTAATTTTAATTGGGGTCCCTCCTTTAGATGATCGAGTTTTCATGCTGTTATCTGCACCCTGAACGTTAGAGTATCCTTTCTGATCCAGCTGCTCACAGTTTCCATCTCCAGCTTCTGTCCTCTTTAGGGATCATTTCCAGTGAAGCACACTCTCATTAAAGCCACACCCAGCTCTGGCAGGTTAAGTCCATTGCAGTGATGGTCACATAGTGCTTCACAATTTAGACTACTTATAGGTCCCCCAGCCCTCCTACCCCGCCAGCTACTATGCACCTGAGCCTTAAAAATGATAATTTATCAGTCCTTTACATTTGCAATATGTGGCCAATAGCAGCCCATGAACTCTCCCATAACTAATCAATGTGCTGTATCACACCTGGATTCCAGTCGGATCAGTTCCCTCAAGTTTTTGTTTATGAATGATCGCAGCTGTAATTAACTGGATTTTTCTGCAGTGTTACCTCGGGTGAATAAGTTCTAAATATCCATTGCTACAGCTGGCTATTTTGGTGGCATGGTACAGGTTAACAACGCTGGTCACTGGAATAGCAGCATACTGCCTTAGGATTTCAACTGGAATCCTTCTGAAGGCGACACTGTGTCTTTAAGCACCGCCATCACAGTGACAGCAATGCAATAACAGGAAGTGTTTTCTTTTTCCTCCTAGTTCCTGTCACTTGGCAGAGTGTGCATGCATGTGTGCATGCATGCGTGTGTGTGTGTGTGTTCAGACTGCTCCCCGCTGTGGATGATTCAGGCCCCTAACTTTCAGAGTGTGTGGTGGGATTATTCACCAGCTTCGGTGGGAGACCTGGAAGCAGCAATGGGGGGGGCAGCACCTGGCTGAGCTTGTTGAGGGGAATTCTGTGAGCCCCTAGCTCACTGCCTGCTTGGAATACCCTTGCTGTGCGGTTTGCATTGGTTGAAAGTCAAGTTCATTTTATCATTATATGGAATTTCTCTGATTTCCTGAATGATCCCATTACCCTGGACAAACTGGCTTACTAATAATGTCATCTAAAGATTTGTTTTGGCATTTATTTTGTGAGCAATTTTCTGGCAATGTTGTAGAATCTAGAACCTCCCTTTTCCACGCTGTATACAGCTTGGCATTTACTGAAGGACGGGGTAATATCATTTATCATGGAACTGCGATTCTGTTTCCCTTGTGTTGTCTGAACCTGAGTGTCTCTGCTCATAGTCTAGTCCTATACAAGCCAGACCAGTGCTAACTGCTTGACTGGTTTGTTGACGCTTGTTTCATTTGATGCTCCGTCTCTCTATTGGAGCAGCCTGGGTTTCATTCACCTCAATATCGTGGCTGTCCTGGCCAGGCTGTGCCCCTGCCTTGTGCATAGACTCCGGGCCCCGCAATGCTGACCAGGATGAGTGCCTGGAAGACAGATGCACGGGTGGGTATTTCAGTGCGGAAATTGAATTAGCGACGTTCAAAGGGCTTCTTGCATTATAAACCTGCACATCTCCAGGTTAAAAAGCTGTCTTTATGGATGGTTCTACTCTGCTGGTCTGCAAATAATGTCCTGTGTAGTGAACCTAAACGCAGGCACCAGTGGACTGATTATTGAAAGGAGCATGAATTATTCTTCAAGGTCCCTGTTTGGCAAGCCAAAGCCCTTTGGCCATTGCAGACATCTGTCACTGCCATTACAGAGGTTTTGTGAGCCTGGGGGGGCACCCATGTGCCCACCCTTGCCTCGGTCGTGCTCTCTCCTGAACAGATTGGCGCAGGAAGCTTGTGTGCTTTGTCCTGCCCAGCTTATGTGGCACAGCCTAGCGCTGGTTAAAGTTAGTCATCAGAGCAGTGCCTTTGGGCCAGACTCCGCTCAGCCCTGCCAGGTGTGGAATTAATCTCTGTCCATAAGGGAAGTTTCAGCTCATCAAATTCGCCAACCCAGCCCAGGAAAATTCCTCTAAAAATAAATATTTTCTATTGTTGTACCTTTTTGGGGCAGTTTCACTGTTTAATCAGCTGTGTTCAATGTGATAATTTTTTTCCGGGGGGGGGGGCGCAGTATTTACTTTTATTGATGACTGGCTAATTCAGGTCACGTGACATTTCTGCAATTTCTCTAATTGGACCTTACTAATTGTGGCACATTTCCAGAGATCCGTGTTCAGTAGCTCTCTCTCAGATGACCCAGCAGGGAGGGGCAGGATTATATCGTTCCTGGAGCCTCCTCCTAAGGAACAATGTGTCCATGCTGTCGCCTGACACAGCCCCTCCGTAGCGAGCTGCCGCTTCCCTCAGAAGCGATGTAATGTGTTATTGATTCCCCTGGAGATGCTCCGGATGGCCACATTTTTAAACGTTCACAGCAGCAACCTGGGATTCAAGCCAGCGAACTTTGACTTGGTTGTTAGCTTTAATCGCCAGCTTGCCTCCTTTCTGAACTCCACGGGGGGCTTGATCTTTGAGCCAAAAGAATGGATTTAAAATTGCATTTCGCTTATATATTCCTTCGCTTATATATTACCACTGAACCATTTCTGGATCAATATGCTTCCCAAGGGTACAACAGCATTGGCCTGAGATCTGATCCAGGCGCAGTAATTTAAATAGCTGTCACAGAAGTTTTAAAGGGTGATGAATTCGACAGCTGCTTCTCTGGGGCTGTGCCCTTCTAGAGGCTTCAGAAGACGAGCGTCACAGAAAGTTTTCTTTAGCCAAACCAAAAAAGACCAAACGACTGTGCTGTTTTCATCCATCCGATCATCCATCCTCTATCCATTTATGCTGGTCAGGGTCACAGAGCTGTCCTTTTTGCATCGGTTTAGATTATGAAAATTGGTGTTAAAATTCACAAGTAATGTGGGGAAGCGGAGGGTTTATACAAACATTACATGCCTAAAAATTTGTGACATTAAGGTTTTCATTCAGCTTGTCTACTGATGTGTGCAGAGAGGGAATGAAGTCATTTTGTCACATGACTCTTAAATTTAGAATACCCATTGAAGCAGAAGGAGTTCAGGTGTTGAGTATAATGTGGATGAGTCTAATTGCAGTTTTCTTGACTTTTCTGTGGGCAGCTGCATTTTCCTGATGTTTTGCAGCACACGTGTTAAATGGGATGTGTGTTGGCAAAACAGTCGCATGGAAATTTGGCTTGGGGGTGGGGGCTCAGGGGGGATGACTTGGGGGGGTGTGATTATAAATAGGCCCTGTGGTTTTCTTGGAGCTTGTATGTTTCATTCTTGTTTCTCATTTTGCTGCGATCGGTCGGATAACTGCACCTTCGCTAATTTGCTTCAGTCCTGCATTTCCTCGCCCAGTTTTCCAAGAGGGGCTGGTTAAAGAAAGAACCTTGAAACAAGAAACCCCAAAAACACTGTTTATTCATATGAATATAAATCATTTTATGACACTAGTGTGTATATATACAGGTGCACATGGTGCCTATCGCAGCTCCTACCGTAGCCCAGGCCCGCACGTGCTTGGACGCCCCAGTCGGCACTCGGACTGCCTGCTCTCTCTATTCCCTCTGACAGTGTGGGAACATGCCTCACTCACTATTTACGTGAACATGCTATAAAACGCATTTCCATACATGGCTCCTGTTTATATCCAGGCCCTTATATACATTCTGATACAAAATAAAAGTTTGCAGCAAATCTGAGAGCTCCGCTCATCGTGCATCGAGAGCTCAGATAATAGTATAGTAATTCTCTAGTGAAATATTTGTAATTGCTAGAGCTGGGGAATAAGATTCATCTTCACTCTGGATTGGAATTTGCTCGTATGTCCTGTGTGTTACTCCGGGTTCAGTACTTGGGCCAATCTTATTTACCAAAGCAGACATTTTTCCATGAAAGACATTCGCTTATGCATTAAACTGTGAAAAGCAAACACTGCTCCACTGGCTGGAAGATGCACTGCTTCACTGAGTTTTTTATTAACCTTTTTCATTGTTTAAATTGCTATATTCAAATTAGATCAAATTGAGTACATTGTTTAAAGCTACATAAAACATTATATTCCAAACAATTGTGTATTTACTCAGGAAAAAAAACACAATTTAATATCTGAATATAAAATTAACAGTAATACAAAATAAACAGGTATTTCTTCTATTCTCCAAAAAGTTACTGAAGCCTTGTTGGATAGATAGAAGAAACCTGCTTTGGTTGCCAAACCTCACCTCAGGGGCACGTCAGACATTCCATGTATCTGTTAAATTTTGTCACGGGCTCAATTAACTTAATTAGCTGTACGAGTTGGTGTACTGGTAGAGTCATTGACTACATGGGTGTATCAGATGGTTGCTGCAAATACCGGGGAGACTAGAGGATGTTTGGAAAAAGTTAAGCTGACACACTTTTTCAGACATCATTGACAACACACAATACCCCACAATGACACTGGTGGAGCATGCAAACTGCATGTGCGCGGAGCCGTGGGGAGAATGTGCAAACTGCATGCACCCAGAGCCATGGTAGACACTCAAACCAAGGTCCCAGAGGTGTGAAGCAATAGTGCTAACCACTGCACTGTCACGCCACCCCCCAAGACATCATGGGTTTCTACCAAAATGAAGATCATTTCTTTGACGGCCAAAGACTTTGGCATAGTACTACATTTTTCCCACATCTCATTTTCAGCTCCGGAACAACATAATTGCTGCATGAATGTATACAACATTATTTGTATTTTTTGATAATATTTTATAGATTCATATTGTGATTTTTCATGCCTATGTTACATTTCTGGAAATTAATTTGTTATGACGAGTCAGAAAAACAAGTTGTGAAATGATATGTATGGTGTAGCTTAATTTGTACAAATTCAGCCAGCAGAGTGCTAATGCAGGGGTAATTAATAACGAGATCACTGGGAACAAAAACAGCAGACCCTGGCGCCTGCGATTAGCCAGCCCTGCGTTACACAGAACAGTGACCTGCCCAGGTGTTTGGTCATTTAATTACATTTACTTCAGTTCATGATACATTTCACATAGCAATAAAGCCTCCTGCTTTTTAACTAGAGCACCGGTTCTTGCCTTCAATCCAAGTCCCACGGTGGAAGCAACCATTGTACGGAGGCTGAGGCAGATCTGTCCAACCTCCTTTGAATTTATCTGCTTCCTCTCCTGCACTTTCTCTCTGGTATGTCAGGCATGATCCATGGACGGCCCTGCTGGCTCCCACTCATATAGATTTCCAGTCATTCTGTCTCCTGCAAGCACACACAGTAACGACCTTCCGTGTGATCCAGCGACACGGAGACTGCAGTCATCGGCCAGACCAGCACCCCAAGGCCCCAACCCCCCCGGTGGAATGTGACTGTGCAAAACACAGACTCTACCGTCCTCTTCTGTGTTCGGTCCAACATTTTGCTTATCATAATTATCATTTCAACACAAACTTTTTTGTTCAGAATCAACGGTTCTTATTTTTTGCTAATTTTTAGTCTCAGGAACCGTACATAATACATAACTTAATAAATGTATTTATAACAAACCCTACGCAAAACAGACTACCATCACATATACACTGAATTACTTGAATGTGCAGTTCAGCTCTTGGAAACAAACATAAGTGTAATGAGCGTGTCAGTAAAGCTGAGATCCTGCTGTCTCTGACCGTAAAACACAGCCCCGCATGTCTCGGAGATGCCGTTCACTTGACTAATGCAATCTGTTTCTCAACTGCGGATCTTCTCCCTTTCAACTTCATAAATACTGGATTAATGTGGTTTATGTCAAACGGCACATTTGGGGCACGTTTCTCCCTGGTGAAACCAGACTCTTTGGGAGCTCTGACTGCTGCCTGTGAGCTTCCATTTCTAACCCAAACCATTTTCTCTCACACCATGGTAATCTTCATCTGCTTCTTTTATCCATAGTCATAAACTTCATAAGAATGAAATCCCAGTTTTTTTCTTCCATTTTTCTTGCATCAATCATCTAAATTGTGGTGATAATGTGGTTTCCAGAGAGTTTCTAGACTGATTGTGATGCTTAATGCCTATAATGGATTTAAATTTTGTTTTACTGCCTATTTTCTTAACACCCACAGCAAACTTAATCAGATTAGTATATAGTAATTTCTTTAATTAACCCATTCTTAAATCCACTGTATTTCTTTTGTGGTATTTTCTATTAGTAATCTCTTATTTTCTTCTCAGGTGGAGACCCAGGTTCAGTTTTGCTGAGGAATTCATTTGACAGAAAATACCGTGTGGCCCAGTGTGATTACAGCGGCCCCCTGTGGTTACATTAGGTAATTATCTACCTCGTCAACTTCAAAAATACTTCCACTGTGAGGAGCTCTAATTAGAGAGTGAATAAGACACCAGTGTTAATTCCGGCAGCAAATCATTTAGTTTTAGTCATAGTCTTTTAAATAAGATGTAATTTAGTTTCAGTCATAATGTAGTAATCTAAATTATTTTAGTTTTAGTCTAGTTTTAGGTGACTAAATATTATAAGATTACAGTCGACTAAAACTACAGTCGACTAAAGATTTAGTCGGCTAAAATTAAAAGTGCAAAGTGTAATGTTTAAAGTTTCCCTTCGATTTCTGAAAGTCGTTATGTTCACCAAGATGAAGTGAAACCAATGTTAAGGAATGGTATTAAGGTCTGACTGTGCAGTACACAAAAGACACAGATTTCACTCTTATTTGAAATACAAACATATGTTTGTTTACCTGGAAACTGAGTACTGTAAAATCAGTACTGCCATTAGTGAAAAAATAAAATCACTTCAAAGAAAAAGTGCACAAAAATGCCACAAGGACTGCTCTCTCAAAATATTAAAAATAAAATAAATATTTGTAGACCTAGTTTACTGGTGATTTCATGTTCGTTGAAGTTTCAGCTTTTTAACAACTGTTCAAAAGTAATGTTATTTGTTATATAAATCAAATCGGGGGAAACAAAAATGTACGTTTTCAGGGTTGCCATATCTCAAGAATCTCGCATGACACTCACGCTTTCAGACTCACGCGGTAAATCTGACGGCAAATGTATATTATTTTTTTAAAAACCTAATATTAGCTACGTCAAAAGTATATTTACACGGTTAAATACAAAAGCATACTATTTACAAGGTAATAACTGTTACATATGTGTGCAGACATCTCAAATTGAAAATCTCACCCAGCCAGCTGGCCGAAGTTGGCAACCCCGCGTTGTATTTGAAATGAAAAGTAAAATGCGCTGTTTTCGCCTGAAGTTTCTCGTCATTCCGTTTGTGTTGTTACTCCGACAAATATAAAACGAATATGAGACAAACATGTCACGTTTTATATCTTCTCTAAATAATAAGAGCGTCCATATCCCACTCTAATAGCGATTAAAGTCATAAATTCGTATGTATTTATATTGAAACGAGACTTTAATTTTATTACCGGTGTGGGATTATCGAAACCAATACAGTCGGCCCTCGTTGATCAGTTCCACACTCCACCGCGATAAGTGAATTTAATACGTGATGTGTCAACTTCTCAGTACACATCAGGTACCCTACTATATAGAAAAGCTCAAATTGTCCTGGCCCAGAGAGGTTTAAGGCATTAAAATGGGCATGGAAA